>OW285239.1:135209754-135662320 GCA_935421215.2 Melolontha melolontha
GGACTATCGTAAATTTTACTAAAAAACTAAATGGCCTTATCAAACTTTATTTTAAAAAAAAACAAAAAAAAAATAACGATATTCATTATCAGAAAAAAACGTTTAAAATTATAAAATCAACATTTTTTTATAATTTTTTACAACATATGCTGCAAATATCTCCTAGGTGTTCCCCGCAAATTGGATTTTTGCACTCCAATTAATAATTAGTGATGATGCGCCTTTTTTTGCTTGTGCAGTAGAAACAAGTCTTCTTCTTCTTGTCTTGGGGTGTTTTCATAATGTTTTCTTTTGATATACCGAGGATTTCAGCTATGTCTTGCCGAAGATATCAACATAAAGTTTCGCTGTTATATCTATACTGCATCCATGGTTTGGCAAGGCAAAAACTTAAATCAATCATGTATTGGTATCTTGAAATAGGTTTTTCGGCATTATTTAACGTATTAAAAGTGTAAATAACACAAGAGTTTATACTGGTCATATTTATCATCCCATAGAACACACATAATGGCCATCTTCTTGTTTTTCTACTCGAACTCATATTGTCGAAGGTGTTCACACCTGATTTGGTCTCATTATAGTTATGAATTATTATTGAGTTAGCGGTTTCTTCTACGATCCTTGCATTTTCATGCATAGTTGAAAGTAGCAAAACTAATTTGTTTTTCTTCGGCATCTAAGAGAATAAATAACGTTTGCTGTTGATTGAAGCAAAACATTGACGTATTTGCGCTTCGACTTTTTCCATCCAAAACCTCATGGGTATCTCTTTTTTATTTCTGCGTATAGTTCCTATCATAGTTAATTTGTAAGGATTTTGTAGCAACTAGTCAGCAAGGAAAACCGATGTGAACCAATTGTCAACGATAACGTTGCGATTTGTTCCATGAATTTATTTCGTTAACTCTTTTACACAAAATTTGGCTAGAGACAAATCATTGCTCTTTGTATTTTGCCAAAGTAAAGTCTTGCATCTGACATATACTTGGTGGCGGAATCGCATACCATAACAATTTTTATCCTATACTTCGCGGTCTTGTTAGGAATGTGCATCCCAAAAGGACATCGTCCTCGGAATGCCAAAACCTTTCGTCAAAAGCTTCGGGATCGCTTCCTCCTCCAGTTGTTTTTCGGCCAAAAACTTTCGATTTGACATCTTAATAAAAAATCACTGTGTTTATTATAATGTATCTAAATAATAATCATGAAGAAATATCTTACCTAAAAATTTATATTTCTAAAACACTCAAAATCGGTACGATAAATAAGAACCAGTTCAATTTATAAAATGACGTAAACATGGGATTTTCGTAAAATTTACGAACCTATCGCCGAAAAATCGCTTTAGGATCGGAAACCAGAATGACCGCACACCACATAATCTAGCTAAATACTAGACTTGAAGGTATAGCAAACGCCAATTAAGTTGGCGCGAGGAAGGGTAAGTTCGAGCAGGATTAGAAGTAGTGGGGATATTTGTATTTGGTTTTACATCAAATGTCAGATAATTCTAACCTCTGAGCGTGTATCACTTTATGATTCCCTTGCAAAGACATTATGTTCCGTCAAACGTCAATGACAAATGTATTCTGACAATTACTTGAGTAGTGGGGGTTGGCGTTTTTAAAAACGGCTTCTGCGAACCCCCTCCTCACGCCAACTTAATTGACGCTTGCTATACTCAGTAAGACAATTCGATGCATTAGCCGTAAGTAAGCGAAAAAGTACGAAGTCTTAAGAACGTCGTAAAATTTACGAAGGACCCGTATTCTAGGGTTAAGTATATCGCTAAAAAGAAAACGTTTGTCGCTAAAACACTAATAGTTATTTACGAACCAAGTGCGTGAAATCATATTTCGCGAATGAGTGACCAGTTTAAAGCCCGAGCCGTAGGCGAGCGCTTTATGGACAAGAATTCGCGAAATGTTTCACGCACGAAGTTTGTACAATATTTTTTGTACGAGAACTATAATAATAATACATATTGTTAAATACGTTATCGTTTATGACACATTACTAATCTCTTGATATTAATTAAAAAAAATTGAGTTGGCAGTATTGATTATTTGAAGTGACATTTAATTTAAAATTATCAAATTCAAAAAATTCCATACAGAATAAAAGCCTCACCAACAACATGAATTCTGATAATGAAATGCAATGTACACCGCCTGAAATTCGCGAAGCTGCCAATATTGCAGTGGATAATTTATTACCCATAAAATCAAAAAACATATAAAAAAGCACTTATACTAAATTCGTAACTTGGGCTAGATCTAAAAATATACAAAAATACTCCGAAAATTGTTTATTAGTTTATTTTCAAAATATACAATCAAATAAATCATTATGGTCCACTTATTCTATGTTAAAATCATGCTTAATAATATATTATAATACGGATATATCTAAATATGCAAAACTCATAGCGTATTTAAAACAGATAACGAAGCAACATCAGCCTAAAAATCAGCAGTATTAACCGAAGAACAAATTACTAAATTTATTGTTGAAGCACCAAATTCTTTGTTCCTACTAATGAAGGTAAAGTCATTTCCATATATGTATTTAAATTCCATACAACACTATATGTATTTAGAGGCTGTATTAATATTGGGTATTTCTGGAGCGTGTCGACGTGAAGAACTTTGCAAAATGTCATTGCGAGACATAGAATTTAAATCGAATTTAATTATCGTAACAATTCCAGAAACTAAAACAGGTAACAGCCGTACATTTGCAATAATTAAGCCCGAATGGATTTCATTAATTCGGCAATATGCAAATTTAAGACCGGACAGCCAGCAGCGACTCTTTTTAACATATCGCAATGGCAAGTGTGTTTGTTCACCTGTTGGTCTTAATACAATTGGCAAAATTCCAATGCGAATAGCTGAGTACCTTTAGCTTGATAGCGCAAGTAACTTCACAGGTCACTGTTTTCGAAGGAGTTCAGCCACATTGATGGCAAACCAAGGAGGTGACTTGCTTTCAATTAAAAGGCATGGTGGATGGAAATCATCTACCGTTGCAGAAGGATATATCGAAAATTCTCTGCATAGTAGAATTCAATTAGCTATAACAATGACCCCGTTAGAGATATCGACTCCGCCTGCAACTTGTTCGACATTTGAAATACAAGATATATGTAATAATACAATCAACGTTACTCTACCTTCGCAATCAAGATCAATTCAAACAAACCAGTTAATCCCTGGGGTATCAATCTCTGGTTGTCAAAATTGCCCAATCAAAATTTTTAATAACTGTTCCGTTTCAATTTCTGAAAAGAATGAATAATGGTAATTTATATAATATTTGTTGCTGTTCTGACATTGAATTACATACCTTCCAAATATAACAATTTCTATTTCATTTCCTTTTATTTTCATAGAAAAACAACGAACTGGGTAGCATATTATTAAGGTTAGGGATTTATGATTTTAAAATGTCACTAAATTAATCAAGTTCCAGGAAGTACCAACTTTACTTTTACGCACTCCTGTTTAAAGTGACTTTTTACGCACGCAAATCGAATCGTGAAATGACAGGTTTTGATAAGCGAGTATAAAAATAAATATAATCACGGAAAGTGAAAAATATGCGTTCACGAAAGTTGGCCGAAAAATGTGGAGTTGATAAAATACAAATTAATAATATTACGAAAAATAAAGGTGAAGATTGATTGGTTGAGGCGATTTCTTTAAGAATTGTTTTTCATTAATTGCTTTAATTTATGTTATGGACTTCATAAAATAAATAAATTTGTTAAAAATATCACAACACAGACAGAGTCAAATAAGTAAAAATATCTTAAAAAGCACCGAAGATATTAACAAATACCTATACTTTTTAGAAAGTTATCTTTGACACCCTGCATATTGAAACAAAAGCGTTCAAATAAAATCCCATTATTTTAGACAATAGAATATATGTTTAACGGATTGAGCTACAACTTCGTAATACCCTGTATACTAAAAACTTTCAAAGTCAGTGCACTCTCGTATATTGCAAGTCTATTAATACAGGACTTGTTATTTTTATCTTTCTTTTTGCGTTTTAAATGTTTACGAATTGAAATTATTTTTGAACATGATAACAACATTCCTAGATTCCGTAGATTAGGTGGTAAACTCCAAACTTGCATTTACGCGAAACAAATCTAACGTATGTTACTTAACCCTAGAACTACCGAGAAACCATTTCTAACCCATTGTTTTATCGTACTTATGGTTGGGCTAATTTACTGGTATTAAGTACGAGTTATAGCTTTAAAATTTTGACAAAAAAATTATTTTAGAAGCAATGGTTTTGGCAGTATAAAAATACTTTCGCGATTTACCAACCGGGTACGTTGGACTCATATGTCGTTTACTGCATAAATGTAGGTAAAGCGAGTGTGTTTTACAATGATAGTGGTTCGCTTATAAATTCCGGACTTCCCCACTGCTGATAAACTTTTATTGGCATTCCTCGATGTATATAGAAAGGGGAAATCCCTTTATCATGCGGATTTCGTGGACTTTACGTGTTTCAGCATATTTATAGCCGCTCGTCGTGAACAATGTATTAGTGCTTGACAAATCTTTGTAGTGTTACTTTGTCACTATGAATAAGACAAAATTTATATTTTGTTCAGTTGTGATGTGCGATTTGATATTTTAGCATCATTTTTTATCAATTGTCAGGTAGTTATTTCTGAATCATTTATTACGGCTATTTTCTACTTTGCGTTTTAGTCATTACGGAAAATGGATCTTAGAAATAAAGAATATCTTACACAACAACAGCTAGAGGCAATAGTAGCCGAAATGAGTGACGGTGAATACAATAGCGGATATGAAGCTTCAGACGACGATGGAGAGGTAGATGCCATCGATGGAGGTGATATAAGCACAGCAGAAGAATCAGACAGCGAAGAATCTGCTGAGGGCAGCGATGATGACCACAACAGAAATTCGGCTGGAGCTAATTCGTTTATATCAAAGAACAAACAAGTTGTTTGGTAACAAGATCCTGTTTTACCTCATCACGGAAAATTACCATGACACAATATTTTACGAGGACGTTCAGGCCCAACACGTTTTGAAAAATCGCGAGATCAATACACCTATGTAACAACCTATGCATGGAAACTGGAAATTTGTCCTTGAAAGCACGGAGAGGAAAGAGACCAGAATCAAGGCGAAAGATTGTAAAACGTTTAATCGAAAAAATTTAAAACTCTGGAAGAAATGTCACCTGCGACAATTTCTTTACTTCGTATAATCATGCAAAGTATTTGTTATCAAAAAACCTAAGATTAGTTGGTATGATCCGTAAAAATAAGCCTGAATTGCCATCTTCATTTGTTGATCCAAAAAATCGTCAAGTGTTTTCCACACAGTTTGGTTTTGCAGATGATGCGATGATTATTTCGTATTGCCCAAAGAAACGCAAGGTTGTAACGTTGCTGAGTACTCTGAACAGTGAGAAAAATGTTGATAATTGCAAAAAAAAGAAACCTCAAGTAATCCTGGACTACAATAAAACAAAAGATGGCGTAGACAACATGGACAAAATGACACGACCATTCACCGTGAAGAGGATGACGAAGAGATGGCCTCTTATAGTTGTTTATAACATGATAGACTTCAGTGCCATGATCGAATATATACAATGGAAGCTCTTGAAACCTAATTCAGCTTTTGATTTGAAAAAGAGAAGAAACTTTCTAATTGAGCTAGGAAAGGAGCTAGCAGAATACAAGGACCACGAAAAACCAGAAGCAGAAGAAGAAGCTGAACCATCTACTAGTTCCGAGATTCCAGGATAAAAGAAGAGTTGTGATGTTTGTTCATATTCAAAATACAGAAAAACAAGAACAACTTGTGCACGTTGTAAGACCAAGCACTCAGTAGTTATATGTAAGAAATGTGTTTAACCCACTTTTACATTTATGTAAGTTATTTATATATTTTATTTTACAATACTTATGTCTTATTATAATTACTGCTTCAGGTTATTCTTATGTTGAATAAAATAAAAGTCAAATATAATAATACTTACTCTGTATTGAATTCAAAATAATCGCCGAATATTAGCTCAAACCCAACATACAGTAATACGGGTCCAATGGACCCGCGCGGTGAGTAGCGATGGGCCGTTTTCCTGGTAGTTCTAGGGTTAAGGAGAGTCTCTTAGAATAACGCGTTAATAAATAAAATTATAGATATTGGGCAACAACAAACCCACTTTAACTTCACGAACAACCATTTTACGTAGCGAAAATAACGTTTCGGCATGCGCTATCAGCCACAGGAATTATTGGCCCATATTTTTTTTAAAGGAAACAGGCATAACGTAACAGTAACATCAGGAAGATATTGTCACATGATTAATACGTTTTCCAGCCGAGATATGATCAACTCGATAGTAATTACTGGTTTCATTTCTCGCAAAGGCGACATTATCTGGCCAGCTGTCGCCTGACTTAACAGCGCCAAACTTTTACTGTGGGAATATCTAAAAAGGCGTGGGTGTAATAATAGATGCCGTAATCTTGAAGATCTTGAACAAAATATTGTAAACGAAATTGAAGCGATTTCACTGGTGATGCTAGGGAGAGTGATGTGTGATTTCATGCGACGGCTAGAAGAATGTTTAGCAGAAGTAGAAGGTCACCTTCGCCATTCAATTTTTAAATAAAACCTCCCAGAATTATATATTAAGATGTAATTTTTTAATGTTTAACCAATAAAAATTTATTCCATATTAAAAACTGTCAATGCATTTTGGAATTCCCTGTATTATTAAAAACATTTTTGTTTTATGCAAAATTTGGTAAAGTTTTATCTACTCAAATATGTCTCAAATTACTTTGTTATAAATTAGAAGTAAAAGCATTGATGGACGCAATAGAAGAAAAGGAACTAAGATCGTTTGTACACATGACTAGAATGAGAGCCATAAATTAAGAATTAAGTGAACGTAACTAAGTGAGTGGTGGTAAACAAGAATTATAAGACTAAATAGGAAGTGCAGACCATAAAAATCTGGAATAATGGTATACGGTATAAACTGTACAAACATGAGGTAAGATGTGGCTAAAGTTAACCCGATTGACCGAAAATAGTAAACAGTGGAGAATATTGATTAAAAATTAACCACATTCACTACGATACCTTACGGTAACAGAGGCAGAATTAAGTAAGTAAACGAAAAAATATTTCTTAACATCGAGACGTGCAGAAAAATTTTTTAGTAGTTACTATGCTATGAACATATATTTATTAGAGCGTGATATCTCCTACATATTTAGGAAATAAATCTTCGGCTACTTAACTTGCATATAATTAACCTTGACGCATAGGTTACAGCAACATGTATTTTTAAAAAGAATACAAATAACTTTGAGGTTTGTTTTCGAGGTTCGCAAATATTAGATCGAACGAAAAACTCTTAAGTGGAAAGATAATTATACAAATGTAAAACATACGTCGGCCAGACCAATCAAAAACCAGCAAGAATGTGTCGTGAATATGGGACAGTCGCGTCTCGTTGAAGTTCCCTTGAACGTTATTAATCTCCCCAAAGGACTGTTGCGATTATTCGCTCAGTGGCGTAGAATTTTCGTGGTGAATGTGGAGGGAGTCTGTTACGGCGATCCTGAAAATAGATTGTCGATACTCGTAACCCGTATGAGCTTGTGTGTAACGTATACATATGTATACTGTTGGTATAACGTATATATGTGTAAGTATTAGAGAACCTCTCTTCTGCTACAATCGATCGTTGCCGAAACCAGATGTGTTATTCACTGCCAACTAAACCTCCGACGGACTTCAGAGCGCGGTTTTTAGTCCTTTCATTCATTGGAAATCGAGCTGCGTGATCATTAAGTTTTTTTTCTACCATCGTCTTATATTTGTGTGAGTTGTAATTAACGTTACGAAGTAAATTCTAATAATTGCTTTTTTTTAGCAATTTCGGTCGTTAAATATCCCATTACTTTTTGTAAACATTTTTTAATGCCACAAAAATATTGGAATATATCGTTTAAGTATCTAATGTAAGCAACTTTTTTGTTGATACTCGAGAACGGATTAATATACAGGTGTCCTTAAAATAAAAAGACAGCGTATGAAGACGGAAAGATGCAATTATATAGAATATATATCAAAAAAATTGTGTGTCAATTACGACGCGTACCCCAAAATTAAAAACCAGCTGGAAATTAAAGCACACGCCGCCGTCTATGTATCGGAATGTCTATTAGAAATACATCCTTCGAATTTACACATATGCTGCAATGTTTATGTTTATAAAAACACTAACGGATAACATTGTTTAGACAATTGTCGACGTTATAAAATCCCCTTCAATGGAGTGGGTTTGTTTACTTAGGGTCCAATAACTCCAATATAATTACATACGAATATTACTACAGTAGACGAAAATTTAGACTAAATCACCTTCCGTTCTTGTGTATTACGTCAATTTTTTTTTGTTACGAGATGTACTAAATATAAAATATTAATATGGATTTGGAATGCCGATATTGAATACAAACACTGAAATGTTTATATTTATAGAAATTCTAAAAAATAATATTGAATGAGCTTTGTATGGTAAGGGATCCATATCATAATACGAAAGTTAGCTATTAAAAATTTATACTTCCCTGTAACTTTTTAAAGACAATGAATTAAGAGAACTAATAAGATATGTACGAGGGATGTACAGTATTTATTGTCGCTAACATATAAAACAATATTATTTGTCAACATAGTCACCCTGCACTTGAAGACACTTATTCCACCTAAATTCTAACATATTTACACCTTTTTGAAAAAACTCGGGGTCGTAATTACAGAAGAATTCTTCAACTGCTGCCATAACCTCATCATCGCTATTAAATTTTGCCCCCGAAGACTTTCCATCAGCTCGAAACCTGCATTGTTAATTGCACTTAATGAAACAAAGCTCTTATGCACTGGAGCATTATTCTAATGAAACAAAATTCCAGGCGCCAACTTTCCTCTTCTTTTTTCTTTGACGCAATCATGAAGTTGATTAATTAGTGTAGCGTAATACTGGCCCATGATTGTTCCAGGTGTTCCAGGTAATCAATTAATAAAATTCCCTTGGCATCCCAGAAAATGAATCTTATCCGCCGAGGGTTGGACCCTATAGATGCGTGGTGGTGGAGATCCTCGATGTCGCCACTCCTTGCTTTGGACTTTCGACTCGGGATCGAAGTTGCGAACTCAGGTTTCATTGACGGTAACAAAGCAATCCAGAAATTTTTTTGGATGACTGTTAAACAATTTTAAATTCGCATCTGAAGTCGTGACTCTCTTTCGCTTTTGTGCGGGTGTCAACATTCGGGGTACCCATCTTGCAGACACCTTATGAAGTCCCAAATAGTCATTAATTATAGTTCCAATTGTACCGTTTGAAAAGCCTGTTATCTCTGCTAAACGTCTACTAGTTAACCGACGATCAAGTCACAGACACGGTCAACATTTTCCTGAGTGCACATAGTTTGGGACCGACCAGCATGTTCGCAAGTTGTACTTCCACGTCGAAATTCTCGAGACCAATTCTTCACCAAGTCTATATGAAGGCGCATCATCCACAAGTACACTAACCATATCTTCATAAATTTGTTGTGGCACTAAACCTTTCTTTTGCAGATATTTAATGACAGCGTGAAGTTCGTTTTTCTCCGTTTTTCAAAATCTTTGAGCAGCTTCTATTTTAACTCAAGACAACTTTTTAATAAATACAGCTACAAGACTCAACTTCGGCACTTTGTTTGACAGATAAACAACGAATGGATGGTGTTTTTGTGTAATGTTTATCTCAACGCCTACTATACGAGGAACAGTAAATACTGTACATTCCTCGTACTTTACGAGCATTTAACGTCCTATTTGGTAACAATCTATTTTTAATCGCAGACATAAATGTAAAACAAAACAAATGTACGTAATAATCGACAATGTAGTTAGTTGAAGAGGATAATTGTCGGTCTTACAGTTGTGTAACAATTTTTTTTTAATATTTCGGTAATTATTTTTCTCGCTTATGAGAAGAAATTTTGTAAAAATATTTTTGATGTATATTATATATATATATATATATATATATATACTGGGTTTGAATTTTCAAAGCGGGCCATAGGAATATAACATGTATACACTGTACTCCGAAAATACTTTATTTAAATAACTCCAGTTCAATTCACTAGAACGCACATTAGGTCAAACGGCCGCTTTTACTGTGCAAAAGTGAAAAAAATCAAAGTTCAGTTTTACTTTCGTTGTTGTTGTTTTCTAATTGGAAACCATTCAAAACAAATATACCTAATTTTTGTTTGTGCTAAATATAAAGCACCGTTATATATATGCCAAAGTCATTCGAAGTAATATTTTTATAAATGTGCTAGCGAGATCAGTATTTATTTATTGGTCAACTTTAACTGTGTGTTTCTCGAATTGTGTTGACGATAATTAATTTTTGTAAAATGCAAAATAAAGAGACAAGTAAGTATAAATGTGTGTCATTGATACTGCTTTATGTTTACGTCGGTATACTTGAAAATTACCCATCAGAGTACATAACCTTAAAATGGTGCAATTTCTGTAAATGTTTGATCTTTTGTAAGCCATACAAAATTTTGACCCAACTTGACATCTTTGAAATTGAAAACATAAATTAAGCAATATTTAGTGAGTTATTTGCAATTAATTTCAAGCTGATATTTATTGCGTTTTACGAGTGATGCCCCTTTTTTTCAGGTAACCTTTGTTTTAATAAAATTGAACTGTTAGAAATATGGCGAAAAAAATTCATAAAAAAAGAAAAGTTTGATGCCCTTTTCAAGCATGTAGTTGAAAGAATTGAAGCTAATACGATTTCGGATAAAATGAAGGAACATATAAAGCAAACATTACATTTTTTTGCGTAAAGTTGGCTCAAAAGTGGGAAAAATGTCACAGAAGGATGCATGTGTTTAAGGATCAAAATCATGCGTGGTTAAATTCAGATTTAAATTTTGTGGTGAATGGCACCGAAAACGTTGTTGGTCGTCCACGTGTGCCATTCAACGCAAAATCAGAATTTGGGAAAAGAAAAGAAGCTGCAGACCTTTCAAATGAGAAAGCTGATACAAATCTTCTCGTTCGTGCAGCAGCAATATCAGCTCGTAAGCACGATGATGCTGATTTAGCTGCAGTGCTAAAAGAAAGTATTGAAAGCCCAACAAGACCATCAAAAATGCGTAAAGTTTGCTATCAAAATCTCCAAAAGCCAATTCCACTATCTGCTTTAGTTTTTCTTCTTGAATATAATTTTTCCAAAGAACCATAAAATTGCAGTACATAAAGGAGACAAAAAAAAGTTGTTTTAAAGGAAGACCTGGATTTAAAAAATGAAATTGACGCTCTGGCAAGCGTAAGAATATCAATTGGTGATGGAAAATTTGTTGAAGTATCATTTAAATTATTTTTAACACTCATTGATGGAAATGTTTTAAACATTATAACTGGAACTAGATCAAACCAGGCTTGTCCCATTTGTGCTGCTACGCCGAAGGACTTGATGAACACATTTAATTACAAAAGTGAAATATTCCGGGCAAAAGATGAAAACTTAAAGTTTGGACTTAGTCCCCTTCATTGCTGGATTAGATTTTTTTTAATTTGTATTACATTTAGGCTATAAATGCGAATTACAAAAGTGGCAGATACGAGGAGATGATAACTTAATTATTTTAAAAAGAAAAACAGACATACAAGACGCTTTTTGGAAAAGCTCGGACTTCGTGTCGACATGCCCAGAGTAGGTGGCTCTGGTTCCACAAATAACGGAAACACTGCTCGTCGAGCTTTTACTGAGCATGCAATTTTTTCTGAAATAACTAATGTCGACTAAGATTTAATATATCGATTCAAAATCATTTTTATTTGTTTATCCTGCCAGTTTGCAATTAATTCAAGTAAATTTGAAACATATTGCTTTGAAACAGCAAAATGTTTTCCGAATCTATATCCTTGGTCGGCACTGACTTCCACAGTACATAAAGTACTAATACATTCAAAAGAAATATTAGAAAATACAGCACTTCCAATGGGTTATTTTGCAGAAGGAGCAGCTGAATCGCGACGTAAGATATACAAAGCCGATAGATTGCATCACGCCCGCAGAAACAATCGTACCAATAACCTGCTATAACGTATTTAATAGAACTGTTCCACAAAATTTTTAAATAGGCGCTTTCAAAAGCGGAAACATTCTACTCTTCCACCTGAAGCAATTGAACTGTTATGTTGCAGCGAAACCATACAAGAAATTCATCTTAGCAACCAAGACGATGAAATTAATGAAATTGAAGAGCACCTATTTGATTTAAATTTACAAAACGAATTAGATTACTGAATATTGTAGTTTAATTAAAATAAATAAATGAATACTACGTATAATGTTTGCATTAATGGTTGCAAAAGGGTTCATTTTTGGTCGCTAATGGGTTAAGTTGCATTTTTTAATAGATTTATTCTTACATAGTAAATTCCTACAGGTTTTAGTTTGAATACCATGGTTTTGAAGAAGTTATTAATTTAGCACAGAAAAAGTGGCTATTTGACCTATAGTGGAACGGTAGGGGAATAAAATTGAATCTAAAATTAGTGTGTATTAGATAATATCAGAACAAATTAAAAAGAATTGTAAACTTTTCTTTAAAAAATATTAAAATAATCAGACTACATAGTCAAATCACCTTCGAGTTAATTATTTATAGCGATCGTTTATAGAGAAACACATCAATCTTTGATTTTACAGTAAAATTTCAAAAAGTAATCGTCCAAGTTCTAATAGACGTGCCATCCAAATCGACAGTAGCACGATACGTCGAAAAATTTGAGAAAACAGCTGATGTAGCAAGAGAACATGAAAGTGGGGATAGTTAGTATTGTTAATTTGATAGTAGTACTAGTACTAAGGATTGCGATTTAGAATTGGTTTGAATCAAAATAAATTTGGTGTCCGGTTTACAAAGTATGTTCAGGAAATACAAACCATGCTACATGCAACACTCTAGTGCAATATTTGTGCTAAGCCTGCTAGTGTTATTATTTCGCTAATGTACACAATCCCACAATAGCACGAAAATCTGAAATAAACAGCTGAGCTTCCTAGATTTTGGTAAATATAGTCGATGACCTAGTAAATAAGATAAATGAGTCTTGGAAATAATCAAGTGTATTAGGAAATATAACTGGACGATTGTGGCTTGAGACACGGCAGCCTAGAAGCCAGATTGATAGTATCGATCTCTTTCAATATAGAAGTCACTACTTCAAGCTACTTCAATATGTAATAACAATTCAAGTATATCATTGGCTTTACCTAAAATAATGATTGGCAAACTTCTACTTAAATTTTCTTGAGCATCTTCGCAAGCAGAATCGTAGACTTTGCTATAAATTGAGAATTTATTAAAAGGCGTCATTTTATAGCCAACGTTCGATACATTTCAAATATTATATATTACAAGCTCGAAGTAAACATATATCCAAATAATAGAATTGTAAAAAATACGTCAGAGCCTTGAACAGACAAGTCACGGAAGAACTCATGTTTAGCATTTAGTAAATGTAATGTAAAAATTCTTTACTCGTTTACAATAAAAATCTTTGAGAATATTCCGCTACATCAGATGAATCATATTCTTACTTAAATTAGAAAACATAATCCCAGGAGAAATAACAGATCACTCCTATATACTTGTTACTTGTTTCGTAACGTAAATGTAATATGTAAATATCATCCACATCTTCAAATATTGCGATCATTCGTTAAGTTGTCAGTAGTTTGAAACAAAATTTCAAGTAAATACTGACGGGGTTTTATTTCTGCAACATTTTGTTGTACAAAATAGTTGTACTGCGTGAATTTTGTTCAATATTTTTAATTTATCTGTAAATATTTTTAACGAAAATTTCAAATTCTGAAGCACGTCAAATCTTTCAATTTTTATTAATGGAACAAGTTGAGTAAACAACAACAGCTATATGTACGTACGATTATCACTTCTAAGTCACGAAGAGATTACAGACACGCGGCGAAATGTGCCATAAACATGTTACATAAACAAACATACTAAGCAATTTCCTAGATCAACATTGAGATTTTATGTTTTGATATTAGAATTACAAGCATGTATTGCCTGAATTTATACCTATCTATATCTACAGGGTGCGGCAAAATAACCTCCCTATTTTCGATGCTCGGTAGTAAGTAACTGGAGACACTTAGAGTAGTGGGGATAGCAGCAGTCGACGCAGGAGAGTGGGAAGTTTACGTTGCATTCTGCACGTAGGCACCAGTCGCCATCATGCCGTAGATGAACGAGCGCAGAGATTATGCGGTCGAAGCGTTCATTCGCAACAATGAGTCGGTTGTCACGGCACAGCGTGCTTTTCGAACGCTATTTCAAATTCCTCCGCGTGAGTCGGTACCGGACAGAAAGTCTATTTTGTTGTGGGTAAAAAACTTTAGAGAGACTGGTTCTGTTGTTAAAAACGGGGTGGAAGACCTCGTCGTGCCCGTACACCTGAAAACATTAATGCGGTTAGACAATCAGTTTTGCAGTCTCCTAAAAGATCAGCTCGTAAACATGCAGCCGCCCTTCGAATGTCTGACCGTAGTGTTCGTCGAATCCTACACAAGGATCTTCATTTCCATCCTTACAAGATGGTTGTTGTGCAAGAACTATCACAACGTGATTGCCAGAGTCGCACGGAAGCATGTCAACTCATCTTGGAAAGTCTTCCACCAGACAGCATTGTTCAAACATCGTCCCGGAAACCTGCTAGACCTGAAAGAAGCAATTCGCGAGAAAATTTATCGCATACCTCAAGCGATGCTTGAGAGAGGCCACGAGTGCTTCAGTGTTCGCTTGCAGCAGTGTATCAATAGCCACGGCCACCATTTGTCAGATATTATTTTCAAAACCAAGTAAAAAAAAATTGCCGTGTTAAAGAATAAGTTGGTAAAAATAAAATTGTTTTATCTAGAAAAATGCTTTTTTTATTTACGTCAAAAATTAGGTAGGTTATTTTGCTGCACCCTGTATATATAGGGTGCAGAAATTAGCGAACAATCTACACGTGGCATCTTTCCTTTTGTTATTCTTTGATATATTCCTTATAAATAAACTGCCAACGGTTGATAACTTTACACGAGGTCGCTAAAATTTCGAATTCTTAATGCCAAAAATGCAATTTTTTGTTATTATTTTGCTGTAAACAATAAATTATTATAATTTTAAACGTTTATTCAAAATTATCTTTCTAATAAATTAAATAACCGAAGAAACATGTTAATTCTTTACATAACTTTTCTACAATGTTTTGATGTGACATCAATGTATAAATTTGTAAATACATTCACAATTGTTTCTAATAGGATGTAGGCAGACAGACGAATAAATATAGTTGTCAATATTGTGTCTGGAATGTCATTAAGACGTATTAATTTAAAAGTCGTTCAATTTTAACATCGATTTTTTTCGTTACAATATTTTCTTAAAATGCATTTTACATTGAATGCAAAAACCTAAAAACCTAAAAACATATACATAGCCATATATATGTTTTTAGGTTTTTTTGCGAAGGTAACGCATATAATGGACAAATTAAATATGAAGCACGCTATTCTAACAGCAGAAATACAGTCCGTTAACACGTTTAGATGATTAAATCAGGGTTTATGGGAAACTGATATTCTTGCTCCTAAACATGCTGATGCAGGTAGAATCCGTAGTAGACGCACTATCCATTTGGAGGAGCAAATATTGAAACTAGTGGAACAGGAGCTGACTTGTAGTACTAGAGAAATCACATGACAGTTAAATGTTCCAAATAATAAAACTGTTCATACTGTCTTCAATGAAAATCTCTTGTATACTTATCATTTTACAAAAGGGCAACCACTGTATCAAGATGACTATTTAAGAAGAAATACTTTTTGCAACCAATTTCTAAATATTTTGCGAGATCAGCCCAATTTTCATCAGAAAGTAGTGTGGACTGATGAATCTATTTTTATGAGAGACGGAACGTTGAACAGCCACAATATGCATAAGTAGGAAAAATCGTTAGAGAGTTTGGTTACCAACGTAGGTTTTTACGGAACGTTTGGATACGGATTATTAACCGGAAAATGGTTGGACACTTTCAAACCGATTAGCTGCGGAAAATTTTAGACAATTCCGTGAAAATTTATTTGATGATTTGCCATTAATTATCATGCGGGACGGAATATTTATGTTGAACGAGGTTTCAGTTCACAATGTACGTATTTTAAGGGAATGCATTAATATTAACTTGCTGGAAGGATGGATTGGTCGTAATATCCAACTACTGACGTGGTCACCAAGGTCATCAGATCCTAAACCCATTGACTTTTTTGAATAGGGTTTCATTAAACATTATGTTTATATAATACAAAGGTATTTTTTATAATATAAAATATTATTAAAAATCTGGTGTGAAGAACACAAATACAGGTTCACTATTAATATTTTTGTGAACGTGCCCAACATATCCCTCCCCAGAGACGTAGATACGTATTTCGCCTTTTTACAGGCTCATCGTACGCCCCTACTGGAGAAAGGATATCTTCAGACACATTCGCAAAAAAGAACCACATCGCCACATCACAGAAATTATCCAGACCGAGCGCAGAAGTAAATTCAGTGCTGCCTGTTGTCAGACAGCCGAAGTACCTCGCCCCGTCCACATAACCAATGTGAAGTAACGACGCCAAAGACTGTATTTGTGTTCTTCACACCAGATTTTTAATAATATTTTATATTATTAAAAATACCTTTGTATTATATAAAACTGGTGGGGTTTACCTACTCATGTATGTTTCAATTATTCTTATGTTTATATGACTCAACCTGCACACGTCAACGATTTGAGAAAGAGAATAGACGCAGTGGTACAGTTAATCACGCCAGATTTACACAAAAGGTACAGGAAGCTATTCCTATCCGATGTGAAGACCTATTTAAGAAATAAAATAAAGAAGATGTCATACCAAAGACAACTCCATGTTGAGAAATATTTAGCAAAAAAAAAAACAATATGCAAAATTAAAAGAGCTTATATGGAGATAATGAAAAATAATAAGAAGAAAAATGTCAGAAAAAAATTGACTTCAGAAAAACGGAATATATAATGTGAAAAACAAAAGTTTCTCTTAAATGCAGTTGTTTAGTTATAAAAAAAATTTCATAATAAAAGTGCAGTAACGATAAAGAAACAAGGCAACACAAATAGTGAGGAATTCGAATAAAGAAAATTGTTTGAATTGAACAGCAAAGCAGAAAAGTATTTAGGAATTTTCGTTACGTATAAATAAAGTACAATGAATTTGAATTATAAAATTACAGTTTGTAAAAGGCAGCATACATATTACCTAAACGTAAGTATGGATTAAATATCGTTTTAATTACCAAGCTGCTACTCCCAAAGAAAAACTTGGATATTCTAAAGTTATAGATGTTCAACGGGAAAGTTGAAGCCGATAGAAAAGGTGAATATCCTCAAATACTTAGGAGTTGGAAAAAAGATAGTAAGAAGGAAGCAGAAATGCTCAAAATGATAGAAAGTATCTGTTAACCAAGCAACGGATTAATACATATAAACGAAATAGCAAGTAAAACTAAGATGACTGTACACAAAGCCATTTTTAGACCAATCGTGACATATGATAGGAGAACTGGGTCAAAGCAAAATATATTCCTGTGTCCTCGAAAGGACTCATGTATGAATAAGTTTTCAGCAGTCTGCCTGCTGTCATTCTCAGGTTGTTGTTACTGCTGTCGTTCTTAGAACGATTCTGCTTGTTATCCGTACATGTCAGGGTATTTGTCTATCGCTTTCGTGTAGGATGAGGGCGGTATTTACTGTAATTAGTGTATTTTGTCTTGCGTTGTATTTTCGGTGAGTATGGGTGATGTTTAAGTAGCTAATGTGTATTTTTTTAATACCTTTCCTTTTCAATAGGGAGAAACTCTGACATTAGCACAGTTAATGTGACAAGTGACAAAAACTTACAGCCGAGCAACGTCTACAAATTGTGGAAATTTATTTCTAAAGTGTGTGTTCAGTTAAAAATGTTAACAAAGTGCTTCGCCCAATTTACGGCATACATCATTGGCTAACTGAGACGACTATTCGCAACACGATTGAAAATTTTTGCACTAAATTTACTCTTTTGAACTCCCATCCACCAATGAGTTTGAGTAGAGTGCGCACTGAAGAAAATATCGTAGCCATTTAGGCCAGTATTGAGGATTATCCAAATTCATCTATTCTGCATTGTGTGCAAGAATTTGGCATGTGCCCATCGACTTTGTGGAAGATTTTGCGCAAGGATCTTGGCTTACATGCCTACAAGATTAAATTAGTATAAGAATTAAAGCCAACCGGCCATCGTTTTCAGCGTCAGTTCAGTAATTGGGCACTTCAACAGTTGAAAGTCGATCCACTGTTTTATGGTCAAATTGAATTCAGTGATGAGGCTGACTTCTGGCTCAGTGGCTTTGTGAATAAGCAAAATTGTTGCATTTGGAGCGACACTAATCCACAGGCGACTCATCAACTACCGATTCACCACGAAAAATGCACTGTTTGATGCGGTTTGTGGCCCGATGGCATAATTAGGCCATGCTTATGCAAAAGCGAAGACAATCGAGCTGTCACCGATAATGCCGGTCGGTATGGAGGCATGTCCATCGATTTTTTATTCCCAGAAGTGGTCTGGTCTGGAAGACTCTTGGTTTCAAGAGGCCGGTGTCACATGGCGAAACTATCTATTTATTGAAGAAAGTGTTCGGCGGTAAGATTATCTTCAGAAATGGACCTGCACACTGGTCTTCAAGATCATGTGATTTGATGCCTCTAAAATATTTTTTGTAGGGCTATTTGAAGTCATTGGTCTACGCAAACAAGCCAATAACTATTGCAGCTTTGGAAACCAATATCGAGCGCACCATTCGTAACTACGGCCTGAAACGCTCGAAAAAGTAGTCTAAAATTGATGCTCCACGATGACGTGCCTCAGACGCTCCCGTGATGGCTTTATGCCCGAAATCATCTTCCATCGATAATGTCATAAAACTATCCTACCGATTTAAACAAAAAATTCTCACTTTCCTAACACTTGTGTTTTTATTTCAATTTATAATCCTACATCTCTTAAAAAACACACTTTATATGTGTTCCATGGTAAGATGTTTTACCACGTGTTTGGAAATCTCTGTCTGGCATCTCTTTCATCCCACTCGAGAGGGAACTGCGGCACCTGAGAATGCAGCAGAGAGACTGCCTAAAGCTTGTTCAGAGATTTGCATTTTAGAGGGCACAGGAATATACAGAGAATTTCATGTAACTTGCAATATATGAATGTAGTAACCATAGATACGAAAATACTATGCACTTGCACTGTCCCACATAAAATGCAATATGTAATAGTTATACTATGCACTTGCACTGTCTCACATAAAATGCAATATGTAATAGTTATGATCGATATGATATCTTTCATGGTTGTTTTGTCAAATTATTCACAGTAAAGCCTATGTAATTCAATGTAGTGTTTTAGGATTAAAACTACATTTCCGATAAATATCGTTTATTGAATTGTTTTACAAAAAATTTTCAAATATTCCCCCATTGACTGCCAAACAGTGACTTAAACGATGATAAAAATTAGTAACAACAGAATTTAGTGTGTCTGCTGTAATTGTTCCAGAAACTTCAATTATTCTATTTTTCAGCTGATTTAAGTTTTCAATTTCGCTATTGTAAACCTGTGTCTTTAAATAACCCCAATAAAAAAAATCAACTGGTGCCAAATCAGGCGAGCGCGGAGGCCAAGCTATTCCTCTGCCGCGTCCTATCCAGCGTTGAGGAAATGCTGCATTTAAATACTGACACACATTTGCAGAATAGTGAGCAGGAGCGCCATCATGTTGATACCATAATTGATGTGGAAGGTTTAAAGCATTTAAAGCTGGAAGTATTTCTGTTTGTAGTAATAGTAAATATTTTTCACTATTTAAATATCCGTCAATAAAAAATGGTCCTATAATCTGAGAACTAGTGATTCCCGCCCATACATTTACCTTTTGAGGGTATTGTGTTCTAGATTCATTAAACAAATGTAAATTTCTTATGCTCCAATATCGAGTGTTTTGTCGATTTATTACACCGTTAACAGAAAATGTTGCTTCATCGGTAAATACAATTTGTTTTAAAAAATCAATGTTATTATTGATGATTTCAAATAGCCGATCACAGAAAACAGTCCTCTTCTCATTGTCACCGAATCTAAGTTCTTAATGATTTTCAAATTTAAAGCAGTTATATTTTTCACTTTTCAAGAGTCTGAATACACTGGATTTGCTAATTCCCAACTGTCTTGCCAAGTGCCTAGTAGAAAGACGATTATTATTTTCGATTGTTTCGATCAACTGATTTCTTCGTGGCTCAGTTCTTGGTCTTTTACGTTTGGTCTTTTACGTTTTCGATGACTTAATTCTACACAATCTTCACTTTTAAATTTTGAAACGAACCTTGATATAGTTGACGAATTTGGTACTGGCCTGTCTGGGTAGGTAACGTGAAACACGTCAGCCGTTCTTTGCAAACTGAATCCCGAAAGATACCGTGTCACTAACTGAGTTCTCTCTTCCTTTGTATATAACATTTAAGATTGATACTAAGCTAATATCGAAATAGAAATACTGCTACTTTTGACTTAACTAATGTCAAATTATATTGATATGTTGCATTTTACGTGGGACAATGTAAGAATGTATTACCTAGTTTCTATGGAAATAAAAAACCTATACATGTTTGTATATTGCATATTAAGTGAAATTCATTGTATACATGGCATGCATATGTTTGTATAAGCACAGATATGAATTACGTGCATGCATACAATGATGCGTACATATACGTAATAGAAAATCATTAAACTAATAGAATTTGTAATAAGGTTAGAGGCAGAATTGCGTACGACCGTACGGTCACATTCACCTTTGGTATTACATCAGATACCGTCGTTAATATCCTATTAGAAACCATATTAACATTGAGTGTTGCTACACGCACCTTTGATGATCATATTACTTATAATAAACCGACACGACATATCACGTAATTGACTAGTTAAAAATGGAATAAAGATTTTTAATTATTTTCATGAATATACATGCAATTCCATACCTGCACTACTTACTTAAATTGGGATTTCTCGTAGGAAAATATATTCAATTTTAATAAAGCATTAAATACGTACACAGTTTTTTTAATTAATTTAAAAAAATAAGCAAAAGGGAGTCACTTCTTTGAGTTATTTAAATTCGAATAATTTAACTTCAAGCCTGTGGCGAGAGAGAGAGAGAGAGAGAGAACAAAGAATTGAAGATAAACAATCAAACACAAAGAATTGAAGACAAACAATCAAGCATGAAGCATTGAAAACAAAGAATCGGAAACAAAGAAACGAATGCCAAAAATTAAAGAAAGACAAGAATGGCGAACTGCGAAACAAGGCAACTACTCTAAATTACTACCACATGTTATGGAGGTCAAATCTAAGAAAACAAACAAAGAACAAACTTGAGACAGTGTACAACGGCCCTTTTACCATATACAATTTAAAATTTACAATTTACGATTTTACCATTTACCATTTTTAATATTTGAAATGTATAGTTATAATAAATTTCAATTCGTTTATAATAATAATACTTTTAGTGTAACTTATATACACACACACATCGTTATATAGTACAGTATAAACTTGTATAGAACTTGTATACCGCCTCATTATGAGCAAACGCAACGATCCGAATGTATGAATATTTCTCCCGCTCCGAATAAAAACCTCCTGAACGCTTTTAGCCAATCACAAAACAGTCTGTCGCGCAACCATTTGACAATTAATGTCACAAATTAGTGTCACCACTGTCACCCTATACGCAGTCTCTTAAGCGTTTGAATAGTGATCATGCCGCGTTATACACTAGAAGAGAAAGCCGAAATGATGAAATGGTATAACGCTGATAATTCTTATCAAAGAGTATGTGACTTATTTGCCGGAAGGTATGCCGACAGGCCCATCCTGAACAAAGCTACAATTTGTAGACTTAAAAAGAAAATAGACATTACTGGTTCTGTACAAAATTTAAAACCATTATTCCCAAATCGCAGAGTTCCTAATGATACGTCCATTTTAGTATGCGCTGCAATAGAACTAAATTGAAATTTGACACTTAGCGATATTTCCAATGATTTAGGCATATGCTGCTCTTCCGTTAACCGCATACTAAAATTAAATGGTTTCGTAATTATAAATATTCCAAACATCATCAATTATTTTACGGCGATGAGTTTAAACGGATGAATTTCCGTTATTATATAATTAATTTTTCATTATGAACAATTTATTTTATTATTTGTAAGAGTAAATTTTTCTTTACATTACTAGAATTTAATTTAGTTTTTATTAGTTCTGAAATTTATTTAGTATACTATGAATAGTTTTTGTGACCTTTATTATTAAAATTTAATTTATTAAATCTCTTGATGCCTTATTTGCAATTTTCTTGATCGCTTATTAATAATATCATTACGCTTTGTGTAACCATCGTCAGTATAACGTATTGCAATTTACTCATTACCATAACACAGGACTAAACAATTTATAGTCCTTTAATAGTAATTTGGTAATCAGATAATTTTTCTTACGCGGCTCCATAATATGTAAGTATGTATGACATATGACATCGATGTTAACGCGCCTACAGCATTCAGGGGAATTGTATTAGGAGCCAGAAAAATAATTGCACATTCGGATCGTTGCGTTTGCTCAAAATGAGGCGGTAGACTAAATGTATAGGAAATATTGTATAGTAGATATAACAATGTATAATATATTAAGCACCTACATATAGAATGTAAGGAAATTTAAGTATATATATTTAATACGGACAAGAAAAGACAAATGGCCGAGAAGCCCTTTGCTTTTCTTTTTCGCCAGTGGGAAGATGTGATAACTAAACCAGGTCATGTATTCACAATATCCATTTCATCAATACGACCCCGTTGAGTTATGATTTTACACCACATTGTTTTCAGCTTGTAACCAGGTCACTAGGCTGTGGGAACACACTATAATATATAACGAGACACTGAGAGGTCTCGACAGGCAAAAGTCAGAGTCAAGAAGCAGAGTCACTGCAAAGCTAGAGTTGGTACAAGCCTAGTGCCTCATATTTATAATGTAGTGTTTACTGTTGTTATCGTTATTGAATTAAATGTTATTATTTAATCGTTGTCCTGAATATTATTTATCAAACTGATAAACCTGCTTTATAAATGGAACTGCCTCGCCAACAATGTTACCTCCGGGACCAGGTGACATTACAAAAGGTACAAATAGAAACAGTTAGACAAAAAACCCTACTGTCTGAAAAAACGTCCAAAAATGACTGGAATGGGTTCAAGCGAAATTTGATGAAGATTTGATGGAGAAGTACAAAAAATGGAAGAACATTCTGCGAAGGCTAATGTATGCGGATATCTCTTAAAAGATGGATTTGGGTCATTGTGCTTCTTTACTGAAAATTTAAATTCACAACACAAATGAAAGAGATTGATGAAAAATATTTATTAATATCTTCCAAACGATGGTTTGGTAGCAATACTGATTCCTGCACCTTCCCTTTTGTACCAATGCGTATATCATTGTATTGTATAATAACATTTGCCTACTATTATTATTATATTTACCTTAGTGTAAAGGTCACAAAAACACATAACATAAAAGATTACTTTTTTTACAAAAAATCGACGTTGAATTATTTTCTTCATTTCTCGTAATTTAATTTCTCACAACAAAGAAAATTTGCTAAAAACCGTTCAGTAGTTTCTGAAATATTCACCAAAAACAAAATAACGAAGAAAATTTGAAGGTACTCCATTACTTGCAAATATCTAGTCACAGCAAACCCTTGCATTGAGTGCGGTTTATTCCAAGAAATGACGCAACGGTCTTCTAGATATTTTGGCTCAACAAATATCGTATCGCCAACAGCCTTTTGATATTAACCTGTTCCAAGCTCTCAGAAGCCTCATAATGAAAGAGATTAATTATTCACAACTAAAAAAGTCAAGAAATATGAAAAAAAAACAATAAATTGTTCTTACAATTTATTCACTACCATTCCCTCCAAAATACTCTCCTTGTGAATGAATACATACACCGATTCCAGAGGCTTGTCCATTACTGGAAGCTCTGCAAATTGAAAACGATTTGACATTGCTTCGAACTTGCCATCCTTTTGTCGGTCGTGGTGATGATAGCGTCTTCCACTGTGATGACTGCTGGTTTGCTTCGGCATCATACCCATACACTCATGATTCGTCGTCGGTAATGATTCTGGCGCTGAAGTTCGTATCCCTTTCGGCAGTTTCTTTCGACTTTGTGGAAACATGAGCATGGTGCTGTTTTTGTTCAATGCTGAGTAATCTTAGCCAAACTGTTATAAATGTCCTAGATTGTTCACCTTCAGTCTTGTAAGATAGCATCATGCACTTTTCCACATTTTGTAGCGTCTTTTCTGTCGATGGACGACCGGAACGCTTATCACCATCAACCCACACACGTCTACTTTTAAAACGAATTTTAAGCATTTTTAGAATTTTCACTGCCGTTATGCCAAGTTTTAAGCAAAATTTGATGTACGCTCTTTGCTCTTTCACATCAGACATTGTAGTGTAGAATATGTCAAACATAACCCAATAAATATAAACACGAAAGCTGTTTGTCACAACCTAGCAAAGTACTGTTTGACATATTGACTTAGTATAGATGTAGCTCACACCACCTAGCGTTATAGAGCTGTACTACCGTCCCTTCGCGCTCTCTATTCAAATTCCGAGAAATTCTAGATAGAGTAAAATCGCTTTAGGAAGACACCAATCTGCGCGAGCGAATCGCGCAACCTGAGTATTACCGCCCTCAAAAACATACGTCGGGCTGGGTCTAAATTAGCGCGCAATTTAAAATTCGAATTTTACGTAAAACGTTTTGTATTTTTATTTCGTGTGCAGCGGAAACAACATATTTCATTTATTATGTTCGTTTGCCATGAAACATAATTTCATAAACACATTCTATTGTCTGAATGAATAATAAAGCGTTATTATTTTATTTATTTTCAAGTGGGATTTTTAACAGAGATACAACCAACAATTTCTGGTTCAATTATTTATTTTCATTATAATTTAAACATTTACATATATCACAGTTTTTCTTCTTTTACCAAGATTTTATTCATTATATTTGTAAATTTATGAATATTCATTCGGAGTAAAAATAATTTGTTGTTTACACGTCGTCTTTTATTACTACATAATTATAGATAAATACCCTTAGTTACTAATGACATAAATACAAAGATAACTACACATAAATAAGTTATATTTCAACAATTATTCATCAACTTAATCAGAAAAATAATCAAAAATATCGTCTTCATTGTACACGTTATGAATGATTTCCCGTGATTGTTATGCTATTATTTGTCTTTTTTTCACTGGTATTTCAACATCTGCTGGATCACGACATCCAGATGTGGACGGTAAACTAGACAAATTAATCTATAACAAATAAAGTACATGTTTCAACAAATCCTATTAAAAATTCATGAAAAATAATGTAATACCTACAGATATAAAGGCCTTCTATTCCAAATAGTTGTGAAAACAACTGATTTTGTAATAAAATAAACTCAAACAACTGATTTTGTAATAAAATTAACTCAAAGAACACGATCGACACCTTACGGACGCTAGAAGACAACTGGAGAATATTATAGTCAATGTTATTCGGCCTGTCTATACATGCAAGAACTATGTCTTTCTCTCTCGTTTGGGGTACACTTTTCTTTATAAGTTCCAAATTGGTTTCTGCGTCAGTGTCTTCCCAAATTGACACTACTCTAACACCTCAAATATACGCTCAAATATTGGCTTTTCTGTTTTTACTAATCTTATTTTACGCCCGTCTTGTACAATCCCCAAATACCAATAGCATATAATAGCACGAAATATCCTATATATTCTTTATGTACTGTCCGTAATATAGAGAACATATATATTTTACAATTAGTTACTTAGAGCTAATATTAAAGAGGTAGTAATTTAATACGAACGTAGTCGAGAAGCAGTAAATAATACAAAGAAAATATTAGTTCAATATGAGATAAATACTGACGATGCTAAATTTACATATATTAACGATGTCTATTCGCCGACAAAATTACTTTCCACCCACATATAATAAGTTTTGCGACACGCGGAAGCGATTCTTTATATTTAAAATCCAATGGCATATTTCTATAACTTTTGAATGTAGACAATGACTTGTGAGTTAACCTTAACTCAGTAATTTATAATCAACTCAAAGAACTTCAAATTGTAGGTTCAATAAACTAATAAGGCACCTTTGTAGTAAGGCGGTTTTATTGAAAACGTACTATATAAACAAACCCCTCCTACCACATGCAATTCGTTTCAATTTATCTTTAAGAAGTGATAGCTTTCTATTGATCATTATTGTTTTTCAAATCGATAGAATCATAACAATGTACAAAACTTAAGGGGGATTCTAATGCTTAACGCATTATCATAACTTAAGTGATTTATAGAGGCCGTCAATTTCCTTTTTACATATTTTGATTAATGAGTTAACATCAAACGAGGTTGATGAACCAGCTACCTTGGTTGATGGCTGTGGAATATCTATCAATTTGTTTATTGCGTAATGTATTTCACTGTAGGTAAACGAAAATAAATGATTTTATTTTTAGTATATTAATATTGCAGCGTGGTTCGTGGGCGTTACTGATGAAAGAGTTCGGGAAAATTAAATGTAAAGAAGTTATATGTGCATTAAATGTAGAGACTAGCTTTGATAAATTTCGATTGTAGTAAAAATTAAGTTCATTATTTGTTTAATTATGTTATACATTAAACTAATGTATTTTTTCCAAACGTATAATCATTTCGATATTATACTATTCACAACCTTATATTGAAAGAGTTGATTTTGTCCGACGGCAGTTTCGTGGTTACTGCGGAACTGAAAAAAACACATTTGAATAACATGGTAATAGTGTCTCCCTCTATGTATTCTCTATTATTTTGTCATTATTGTTGTACAGCGGAGCTGAAAAAAATACATTTAAATAACATGGGAAGAGCGTCTCCCTCTATGTATTCTCTCGGGTATGTATTGTAAATTCATTTTGACAGATATTTGCGCAACTAACCTAAAACGTTAAACGCCAACATTTTCATTAATAAAGAGAATTAAATGTGTAATCTGTTATTTGAGCCTAACCTAAAAATGATTTACAAAATCTCAAAGAAATACGCAAATTAATACACCGCAGCCAAAGCATATTAATTGCCTCGCACATATTCTACTACCTCGGCTGGCGCCTCGACAGTGAACTGTATGCTCGGCTATAATAAGAGCTTTCTTTGCCTGGTCTATAATCTACTATTATTGGAAATTATAGCTGTTCTAATGAATTAGAACTTAAATCACTTTATTTACAAGGTAGATTAGTCCTTGATCCCCTGTTTTTTTCCGTGTTTTTACTTGATGAACTAGTTTCGTGTAAAATAAAAACATTTGTAACAATACAAAAATGTGATTAAAAATAGGGTGTGGAGAATCCTATACAAGTTCATATTTGTGTGAAAATATCTTTCCAGACATGCAGACACATGTTACTATAGAATCATCAAAACATGCCGCTAGAAAGATATTTTCAGCATAAATAACACGGCGGCAGGTGGACACGGAGAGCGTACTTCCAAATAAAGCGACAAATCACCCAATAAAGCGAATTGAATTTTCTTTTCTAAATTATCCATAAAAATATCAGCTAGAAGGGGGCTTAGTGGGTTACCCATTATTAAACCATTCATTGACACAAAGTATAAATTATCGAAATAAAAATAATTTTGATTTAAGCATACATGTAATAAATCTAAAATATCTTGTTTAATGATAAAATTTACATTATTTTTTGTTAAAAGTTCTTAACACATCTTCAGGTGGAATAAAAGGAAACAGATTTTGTACATCAAAAAGAAAATAAATCACAAAAATTAAATTTACTTTAAATTATGGAAATTTTTTAACATAAAAATACAGACCTTTTACTCAATAATCATATAGATTTCGGCAATTCTCCTTTATTAGGCCTATTTCACAAATGATTCTTT
Source organism: Melolontha melolontha (assembly GCA_935421215.2). Taxonomy (NCBI): domain Eukaryota; kingdom Metazoa; phylum Arthropoda; class Insecta; order Coleoptera; family Scarabaeidae; genus Melolontha; species Melolontha melolontha. The sequence goes on from OW285239.1 coordinate 135,238,137, forward strand.
TATTTATTTTGGTTTTCCAGTTTTTATGTTTGTACTCGGTAAACTTTGGTCTTTTTGTGTAATAAACTTCACATCTTGAACAGTAAGTGCCTATTATTGACCCATCATTTTGAGTATAATTATTTTTTCATTACAATAATTCATTTAAGTTTAAATTTGTCCTTTAGGTAAAGTTTGCAATACAACTCCATCCGAGAAAGACACTGTGTATCGAAACAATTGTAATGAGATTTTACCTCAATTGTGAAGGAGTGGAAATTAAGCAATATTGCTCTTTTCATTTTTATTTCATTATTTTATGAATTTCCATCAAAGGTTACTTCGATTCAAAATATGTATATTAAGGAATATTTAATTAATACGAATTCATGAAATAATAACACTAAACTAAGGCATTGGAAATCAACAATTGACGAATAGCAGGCCTAAAATTATTTTTCAATAGCGTCTAAAAATTGATTTCCGCATTCAAAAATATAAAAACTTCGTTTAATTATTAACATTTACATACCTACATGAATTTTGTATCCATAAGAAAGAAAAATTATTTATCTCCGTACAAGAAAAATCAATGCCGAAGCGGAATTTTGTTGGTTATAGAATCCGAATCCTGTTTCCTGGATTTCCTAACACGCAGAGATCATTCTGTTTTGATTAGCAGACACCTGGGATCTGAGTTTGTTAATTTAATTGCTCTAAAAATTAACCCCGTTGGTATATTCTTTTTGTGTGACATTGATTGGCATGAATCGAAATTCAGAAAACGATCAGATGCAGTAGGTTTGTGATATGCTGTTAAGACCTTTTTTCCAGTGCGTATTAAGGTTAGATCTAGGAAGTTAATTTTTTAATTATTTTTTATTTCTATAGTGAACTGTAGTTTTGGATTAAATGAATTAAATTTCTTTAGTATGTATCCTGTTTTATCTGATGAGGGGATGCAAGCGATGCAATCAGCTACGTATCTTTTAAAAAAGTTTGTTTAAAATTTAATTTTGATATTATGTTTTGTTCTAGTTCTTCCATTACAAGTTGCGCAGTAGCATTGGAGATTGGCGAAACGTTAACATAAGTTAAATATTGTTTTAATTACCTGGCCGCTACTCCCAAGAAACAATTGCTTTTTGTTTTATATGTATATATATATACGTATCATTTGATAAATTCTAGGGAGTTTTCTGCTTTTATATTAAATATTTTCAAATTAGTATGTTATTTTACGAGGTAAATGTGAATTTAAACATTGCTGTCTACAAATTACAACGCAAATCATACGAAATTTTAGTCAACGTTGGAACTTTAACCCAAGTCTACGGTTTGGTGGACCGTCGCTCTAACCAATTAAGCTACGATAGACCTTGGTTCAAGTTTATTAGAAACGCCTTATAAGGTGACGATGTTAATAATTCAGATGTCAGTTTTGAAAGCAGATGTCAGTTTTGAAAGTTTGAAATTGCTAATTTTTACTCCTTAGCTATTAATGTATGTAGATAAATTCTTAGCCGTGTATTTAATATAAGTAGATACATTCTTAGCCGTTTATTTAATATATCATTTGATAAATTCTTGGAGTTTTCGGAATTTGTAGACAGTAATGTTTAAATTCACATTTACCTCGCAAAATAACATACTAATTTGAAAATATTTAAAATATTTAATATAAAATCCGAAGACTTCAAGAATTTAACAAATGATATATTCAATAAACGTCTAAGAAATTATATACATATATTAATAGCTAAGGGGTAAAAATTAGCAATTTCAAACTTTCAAAACTGACATCTGCTTTCAGAACTGACATCTGAATTATTAGCATCGTCACATTATAAGGCGTTTCTAATAAACTTGAACCAAGGTCTATCGTATCTTAAATGGTTAGAGCGACGGTCCGGTAAACCATAGACTTGAGTTCAAGTCCCAGCGTAGACAAAATTTTTCAATTAAATTTCGTATGATTACGTTGTAATTTGTAGACAGCAATGTTTACATTCACATTTACCTCGCAAAATGACATACTAATTTGAAAATATTGAAAATATTTAATATAAAAGCCGAAAACTCTAAGAATTTATCAAATGATATATTAAATGAACGGCTAATAAATTATCTACATATACAGGCTGATTCAAATTAAGTGCGCACCATTGCTATCTCTGTTATTATTGATTCTAGAAAGTAGGTTAAATTAGCAAAGTATTAGTGTTTTTAACATTGATTAGCATGCATTTCATGAAAAAAAATTGAATAAGTCATTTTCGAGAAATTTTGAAATTTATAATTTTTTTAAATGGAACAGCCTATATATTTTTTTAAATTCTGAATGCTAATGTTCTTTTTAATATAAAAGTTTCAATACACTATTGTCCTAGAACGAATAATACAGTAGTTATAGCAGTTTCTATTTCCTTCTAAATCTTGTCATTGCTCCGCAAACTTTTGACAAAACAGATACATATTTTGTGATTAATGTTTATTTTAACATATTACAGCTTACAAAATTAAATTCAAAAGAAGAAAGTACATGTATAATTTATAAATACTGCTCAAAGGTGTCACCTTCCTGCTCAATACATTTTCGTGCCCGCTTCAGTACACTCTGGGTGGCTCTTAAGATTGTCCTTGTATCTAATTGGCGAAAAACTTCTCTGACCTTGTCTTGCAATTCGCGCACGTTGTCGTATCGCGTTGTGTACACCTCATTTTTTAAGTATCCCCAAAGAAAAAGGTCTAAAGGTGAGAGGTCAGGGGAGCGTGCTGGCCATTGAATTGGACCATTTGTACCAATCCACTTTTCGTCGAGGTAGGTTTGCACTAGGTGATAGTTGTGTGCAGGAGCACTGTCCTGCTGAAAGTATCAATTTTGGGGCATCAGGTAATTGGCGTTATCTAGGAAATCCTTTAGAACGTTACGAATAAATTCCAGATATCTGTTTCCTGTCAACGTACCATTGTAGATCAGTGGACCAACGACTACCGAACTAAATTTTCTTGAGACCAGTAGTGACTATTTTTCTTATTAAACATGCCTCTATTTGAAAAAGTTGTTTTGTCACTCCATAAAATACACTGTGCTCCATTCAAATTTTCATCACAAAAACTAACAAACCAATGACAGAAAGCTAATCTCCTGGCGGAATCTCCTGGCTGTAATGTTTGAGAGATTCTGAACTTAAAAGGGATATACTTATGCTTTTTCAAATTTCTTTGAACTGATGAATAACTTAATGCCAATTCCTTAGTAGCATCCCTAATGGAAAATTCGCGATGGGCTTCAAAATATGCTAACACTGTAATTTCTACTTCTTCGTTGACGACGATATTTTTCTTTGTTCTTTTCTTTCTAAATAAGCAATCATGCAGTCTAAACGGATTGTAAAGTTTTCGAAAGTAACGTCGATTTGGCTGCTGTCGTAGTGGATAGTGTTCAGCATAATATTCGTTAGTCCTTATTGAATTTTTACGACATAAAATGTATGCTTCCAACATATTACATTTCTCCAAATGAGGAAATACCATAGTGAAATATTGTCAAACACTAAGCAACGAAAGTAAAACCAAAATGTTTAGAAAAATAAATAGAGAACTAATGAACGCAACACAAAATAAAAAAATATATTTTTAATAACTAAACGTGCGAAAGATTTATATTCAGTACGTTATTGACATTTAGAAAGGGCATACTATTTGTTCTGTTTAAAGTGAAAGAAGCCTACTACTGATTTTACAGAATGAAAGATTATCTTTGACATCAACTAAATTCCAACGTAAATACTTTATTATTCGTTTTAGGACAATAGTGTATTGAAACTTTTATATTACAAAGGACATTATCATTCAGAATTTTAGAAAATATACATGTTATTCCATTTAAAAAATTATAAATTTCAAAATTTCTCGAAAATGCGTTATTCAAGTTTTTTTTCATCAACTGCATGCTAATCAATGTTAAAAACACTAATACTTTGCTAATTTAACCTACTTTCTAGAATCAATAATAACAGAGATAGCAATAGTGCGCACTTAATTTGAATCAGCCTGTATATATATATATATATATATATATATAATTTTTTATCTCAATTTACTAAAACATTGCGAGTTTTCCAATTTCATTTTTCTTAAATTAGAATTTAATTACATATCCTAAATTTTCAAATTTACGTTCTAACAGTTGCTAGCAATTAATATTAAATTTGGATTCTATTTAAATTTTTATTGTCATTCGGTTTATTGTCGTCGTTGATGTCCTTATTATAGTAGCTTCTCTTTGTTATCCTGCGTCCATAACACGAAGTATTTAATTTAATAACTTTTCAGACGTATAAACAGACTACTGCTTGTTTTTGTGTGTCATCTAGCTCGATAAAAAATTCTTTCCAGAAATTCTCTTTATTTTAGTTCGTTCCAAGGATGTTGATCCAAAGGGAGAAGTAAGATTTGTAAGTTCAAAAATCAAAGTGTAAGCAAAAAATCGAAAATGTTTCATCTAGTATCCATCGAAAATTTATATGTATTTAACATTTAGGGATTTATGTCAGTATAAAATTATACAGACTTGTATGAAAAAACCACATCCGTCCAGAAACGTGCAGATATCGATATTTCACTGTCGTTACAGATCATCAGTACACGATATTCGGACATAGACATGATTTTTATTTGTATACTTTCGTGTATATATACAAATTATATTGAATTTAATTGGTGTGAGAAATGACAATTATTCAAATCTCATCTCACATGCAATTGTCGCTTAATTTATTGCGTTGATTAAGCGACAATTGCATGTGAGATGAGATTTGAATAATTGTCATCTCTCACACCAATTAAATTCAATATAATTCGTATATATACACGAAAGTATACAAATAAAAATCATGTCTATGTCCGAATATCATGTACTGATGATCTGTAACGACAGTGAAATATCGATATTTGCACGTTTTTGGACGGATGTGGTTTTTTTCATACAATTTTCATTGTCCGCACAACCCTGATGGTTGATGTCGCGACGTGTTTGCGCCTACATTCTTCGGCAGGAGAAATCTTATCAGATTGTATAATCAACGCAACAAATTAAGCGACAATTGCATGTGAGATGAGATTTGAATAATTGTCATCTCTCACAGCAATTAAATTCATTATACAGAGTTATTGTAAATTGTGCGTACTTTAACTTAATCTATCTGGAAACTCTTTTTCGATATACTGGAAGTATTTCCGCAATGTTGGGTATAATACAGTAAAACTAAATATCTTATTTTCATGAATTTATCGTAGGGTGTGTGATTAAATTTAGATGGAGGTTAACCCATCAATTCAGTATTTTGCTTCTTTAAATATGTAGTTTTCTTGTTCGAGTAGCGGTATGTGACCTTTTTTTATTATCATGCGGTATACACTTCTTTTCGGGTAATTATCACGAAAAACTTCTGGTAACCGCGCCGCAGATTTTATCTTTTTTTTACAGTTTTTCTTATGAACCAACTTTTATCGCTGCAGATTTAGTTTGAAAAACCCAAACAGGCGATTGATGCTTTTTCTGATGTTATATGAATAGATTAAATTTGTAACAAGAGTATCCAGCGTGAACAATGCTTTCATACAAATTACCATTCAAGATAGTACTGGTCGCTCTCACAACAATAATCAGAGTTACTTGAATCGGGCGAACAGTAGCATAACGATCTTCCTCTATCATGCTATGTACAATTGACATGTTTTTATTACACAAATATTTTTAGGTGTTCTGCACGAAGCTAATCCTGCAAGGATCGGCGACCAAAGCAAAATTGTATATTTTCAGTTAGTCCTTGTTAAAATCAGCGCGCTACAGGAACTAATACCTCCTTTAATTCATTGAATCATCCAGGACTTAACCTAGGCACGAAGTTGTAGAAAATTATTATTTAAATATCCTTGTTACTTAATTTCTTCTTCAAGCTGTTGTTTTTGATTAAATCACAGAATATGATACGATGATGCCTGTATCAATATATCACCGATTACTGGTTGTGTTGTTAAACAAACCACCGCATCCTTTATCTATGTCGTCGTTTTAGTTTCATTAGTGTTTTATAAGCAGTACTACACTGTCTCCACCTAAGGCGTTTATGAACCTGATGGTGGACACCTCTGAAGTCGACGTTGAACTATCAAATACTAGGTAGATTTTGCCCTGTAAGTCAATGGATTGATAATTTCGAGCTTATTCATACAGTAGGTAGGTAACATGAATAGGGCTCCTAAGAGTGCTCAGATCACCGAGTCTACAATTTCCAAGTTGGTTGAGAAATCACCAGTGGTTCATCCTAAATCTGGTAAACTTTTCTCCGGACTTCCGCAATAGCTGTATTGCCACTCGACATACTCTATACCAGGTATTTGGAGGAATCTAGATCAATCAGGTGTCGCAGGCATGAAGTAGAACTCTTAATTGGTCGCTGCCGATCTTTCGGCAGCCTACACGAACCAGTTGAACAGACCTCGCAACTGGCTGTTTGATACCTATGATTTACCCTATGCCTGTAGAATAATTCCAACTGGGTCTATTGGCCATCGATAAAATGGAATAGTGTTTTCAAGAGACTGAGAACGATGGTTATCCATCCAACGTTGACGGAAGAATCTATTTAATATGGTAACTACGGGAGAATACAGGCTCCCTCATCGAGGTGCTGGAATCGTAGTGGCTGTGGTTTCTTGGTCTTATGAATTAAACTGTTAGAGTTTATGAGATCTTGGATAGGGTATTTCACAACATGGGGTATAGGCTAACGCCTCAGAACCCAGATGTGCAGCTTTATGTAGCGTTTCGTTTTAAATCGTCTGTACTATCTCCACCTCCTATTTATATTCTATACAGAGAATTTTATGTAACTTGCAATATATGAATGTAGTAACCATAGATACGAAAATACTATGCACTTGCACTGTCCCACATAAAATGCAATATGTAATATTTATGATCGATATGATATCTTTCATGGTTGTTTTGTCAAATTATTGACAGTAAAGCCTATTTAATTCAATGTAGTGTTTTAGGATTAAAACTACATTTCCGATAAATATCGTTTATTGAATTGAATCCCGAAAGATACCATGTCACTAACTGAGTTCTCTCTTCCTTTGTGTATATCATTTAAGATTGATACTAAGCTAATATCGAAATAGAAATACTGTTACTTTTGACTTAACTAATGTCAAATTATATTGATATGTTGCATTTTACGTGGGACAATGTAGGAATGTATTACCTAGTTTCTATGGAAATAAAAAACCTATACATTTTTGTATATTGCATCTTAAGTGAAATTTTCTGTATACGGTGTGGTATTTAAGGCGGTTATTTGTTTACTTGATCGATGGTATCAGCTGAACTAAGACTAACGGACTAATTCCTTAACTAGCCCAATTTAATAACTAATTCCCATTAAATTTATTCCTATGGGGATACCTAAGAGATACCATTTCAGATATATAATTGAAGAATTACAAAGTGGCTATAAGAAAACATCTATTTCTAGAAAAAGTGTATTTATTTGCAAGTAAATGGCCATATTATTGCTAATAAAGCTTTATTATCTTAACTATACATATGAATTACCTACGAAGGCTAATTATTCTGTAAGAGCTAATAACTAATCACAATTATCAAATTAATACTAGTTCTTAAATGTTAAAATATTTTTTGCTGTTGTTCGTTCTTTACTTGAACAGAATTATTTGTCATTGGTTGTGAAAAATATATCATTTGTATAAATGCAAAAACCTGTAAAAAATATCACGAACTACTATTTATGAACTACTTACGACAAGTTTTCGTAAGTGCTCGGTAACTTTTATACTCGACTTAAATTGGAAAGCAGTTAAATACTACAGTTCCAAATAGATTTCTCGAGAAAATAAATGGAAACCGGTGCATCTTGGCGATACTTTCCATTGGTACAATAAAACGAAATACAGGTGGGAGAATGCGTGGCATTAGTAACTTCGTTACCATTCACGGGGAAAATTTACTTCGTCCTTTTTACTTGGTGGGTTACATGACTGTTTCCTGTTCAACTGGTGGAAGCGCTTTAACCTGAAAAAAGAAATGCAATTTCTCGAAAGGAAATTGGCTATTTTCGGCAAGAAGGGTGTAGATAATTGAGTTAATTATAAAAATTCGATTTTAACATAAGGAATAGGTCAAAGAGATTATTTTCGTTTCTCTGAATTTTTAACGTAGTTCCAAATAAATGTTCACTATATTATTATCGGGATAATACTGTCCGTGTCGAAAAAAGACGGGCCACTTTTTTTACCTATTGTGACAGTAATTTGTTGCATCATACGAACTTGAAATTGACAATAAATGAAAAATTTTAATTGTCAAAATGACAAATGATACTGACTGGTTATACAAATGCACTTTAATAAAAAAGACATAATTAAAAGGACAACTTTATTATAATAAAATTAAAGAAAGACACAAATTACATTTAATTAATATTTAGTAACTTCACCTTGTGTTTCTATTACATTATTTAACCTTCTAGGCATAGAATTTACTATGGTGGTAATGTAATTTACTGGTACTATCGTGAGTAAAAAAAAGTGGTACAGTCATATTTTAATCGGATTAAATTAGGCTGCCTGAATGTAGATATATATTAGATGTACGCGCCAAATTTAAATATTCAAATAACCTATAAGTATCAAATACTGTCGTGAGCAAAAAAAAACGGGACAGTGTCAAAATCGTTATGTCAATTTCCTTTATTTTTAGCGTTGTAATTTTAACATTTGATTAACTTTCAAACTCTACGTCAAATGATATGGTGGCGTAGTATATACTATGCCACCTGGCGACGAGTTAATGGACTCACAGTAATATGCGTATTTTTTCTTCTTTACCAGTAATAGCTTTGCTATTCGAGAAGAAACACTTTGCACCGGCGTGGTCGGTTTTGTCCGTCAGATGGCATGAGGTTATCTGATGTCTTCGGATAGGACAAAACTTACTACATTACCGCAAGTGTACCTATAGTCTGTTGCTTCGTAAATCTATCATTGACAAAGTGGTTACACAGAAACGCATGCGTCTGGTAGTTGAAGCAAAAGCTGGTAAATACGTACTGTGTGTCCATGCATATACAGATACAAATTTGTTTTTATACAGATATGTATTATTTTGTATCAAAGCTTGATGTGAATTATCGCATCGACATGCAACTTGTTTTTTTTTTGATATATCATAGTTGATAATTCAAAATTGAAAATGCCGCATCTTTCGAAAACTGATAAAGCTAGACTTGTTACTAGTTTGAAAAATGGGAAATCATTAAGAAGTGTATCGGTTCAATTTAATATTGGTAAAAGTTCAGCCGCAAGAATATATAAAAAAAAATGGAGGGAAGAGGATAATTTAAATCGGAAAATAATTTCCGCACGTAACAAAATTTCGAATACGCAGGAAGACGAAACATTAGTTACTGAGATTAGGCACAACCCTTTCAAAACATTAAAGGAAGCTATAAGAACAACACAGTTTCCTGTCTCATCTTGTAACACAATGGTTACAAGAGAATGAAATTTAAATTTAAGATATCCAGCCCTACAGACCTGATCTAAATCCCATTGAAAATGTATGGGGATTAATGAGATAGAGCTTCTACCCGGGAAGAATTTTGGGAGATTGTTCATAATGCTTGGCATCAAATTTCTACAAATTTTGCACAAAATATTGTCGCTTCAATAGATGCAGTTAATAATAACATTAATAACGGTGGAATGACGAAATACTAATTATTTTAATTTAATAAATAATCTTTCTCTATCGTTTTTAGTAATTTTTATTTACATTTATTTTAAAAATGTTTAATGAATGTCAATAAGACACACATTTTTGACAATTCCTGACTTGCTAGCAAAAAAAAACGGGACAGTGTCAAAATCGTTATGTCAATTTCCTTTATTTTTTAGCGTTGTAATTTTAACATTTGATTAACTTTCAAACTCTAGGTCAAATGATATATCATAGTTGATAATTCAAAATTGAAAATGCCTCATCTTTCGAAAACTGATAAAGCTAGACTTGTTACTAGTTTGAAAAATGGGAAATTATTAAGAAGTGTATCGGTTCAATTTAATATTGGTAAAAGTTCAGCCGCAAGAATATATAAAAAAAAATGGAGGGAAGAGGATAATTTAAATCGGAAAATAATTTCCGCACGTAACAAAATTTCGAATACGCAGGAAGACGAAACATTAGTTACTCAGATTAGGCGCAATAAATAATCTTTCTCTATCGTTTTTAGTAATTTTTATTTACATTTATTTTGAAAATGTTTAATAAATGTCAATAAGACAAACATTTTTGACAATTCCTGACTTACTATTATGAGTAAAGATAGCCACTTAAGTAGTCACAATTTAAACTCACGCAGAAACAGTTTCCCATTTTTTTTTGCTCACGACAGTACTGTTGATATACAGATAGGTGTAAGTGTCAAAAATTACTTTTCCACGTTACTACGATTTTAAGTACCTTAGCAACGTTACAATACTAAAATGTTTAAAAATTGACTTTACAAATAACTTCACTACTGTACCACTTTTTTTTCCTCACGATAGCACCTCGACCCACGCTGCTTGCACAACCGGAAGTAATTCCTCTCACTTTGCACATGTACGATCAGTTAGCAAAAAAAATTGGGACACGGTGGTGCCTTAACCACTTCCAGAATTCTAAAATTTACATGTTGTGAGTACAGTTTGCCAGACATTTACTGATGTTTACAAAATTGAAGGTTATATGTTTTACATCAATTCTGATAATCTGTGAAAAATTGCTTATCACATGGAATTAAGACGCGTTCTATTTACTTTGAATACGATTATGGCTATTATTTATTTAAGAAAGTTACAATTATTCATTCTCATTTTGTATGTTCTTAATACTTGGTCATAGCTTCAATTACTTTCTGTAATCTTCGTGGCATAGAGGAAATAAATTGCTGCATATACTCTGGTGTAATTTGCTGCCATGTATCAGTAATTCGTTGCCTAAACTGATTCACATTTTGTGGTCGAAAATCGTGCTTATGTATTTCTTTAACAAGTGTTCCACATAGGTTTTCGATGGAATTAAGGTCGAGACTTTTTGAAGGCCATTGGAAAACATTGATATTATGTTCATCGCAATAGTTTTGAACCATTATAGCACGGTGAACTGAAGAATTATCCTAAGATTTTAGGTAAATATTATATACAAGAACGTATTATTAAAAATATTTACAAGTTGAAAGATAAAATCATGTCGAAATACTGGTATAACTGAGGGCAGCATAATTTCGTTCAAAATTCGGCAGTACACTTGTGCAGTTAACCTTTCTTCTATAATCGCGACCACATCTGGGCCTCGACTACTTATCCACCCTCAAACATTCACAGAAAAATGCTCTGTTCTGTTTACAGTACGCACGTTTTGGTCATTATATCTTGTGCCACTAGGTCTATAAACACGACGGCGCCCATTGTGACATGATTGAAATGACATCTCATCTGAAAATACCACATTTTCCCACAAATTTACATTATTTACAAGTTGTTGCGCGAATTAAAATCTTTGCTGCTTGTTAACTTCCGTCAAGTATATTTTATTAGCTGCACATCGATTTCTTAATTCACTATTTTTAATTATGGGACGCACAGTATAAATAGAAGCAGGGAAATTTATTTATTCTCGAGCAGTAATTGCTGTTTCGAATGGATTCTCACCCAGAAAATTTAGTAAATTTGTGTCTTCCTGTTGAGTCGAAACATTGCGCCTCCAAGATCATCGCCTCCTGATAGTTGATTCAAATTCAATAAGTTTTCTCTTTGCTGACAGCACCGTGTTTTTACTGATTTGTAATTCGGCAGCTATAGCCCTTATTGAGACACCATCGACCAATCTGGCTTTTAACATCGCTATTTGGTAAGCTCTCAAATTCCACATGTTTTATTTTTAAATTAACCGCTGTCACTTTTGACATTGTACTTTAATTTTATGAATGAAATTTACATTGGGAGAAATTCCTATGTCCAAAGATTTTTTGCTAACTGACCGTACATTCTGTCTTGCTATATTTCGTACAAGTAAACCCTATACATTTTCAATAACATTTAAATCACCACTATAACTTGGAAAATCTAAACCGAAATATTGTTTACATTTTGAGATTTATGAACAGGGCAGTTATCTTTCAAAAAAATAAAGTCGATATCGGGATAAAATCGTCTTACAGATGGCAACATCACATTTTCAAGAATATTTATATATTCCTCGCTATTGAGGCGATTTTCAATGTTATATAAAATTCCAAGACCTCTCAATGACAACCATCCCCAGGCATTTACGGAAAAACAAGGATTCCTACGTACTTTATTTACATACCGATCTTGGTAACGCGTACCTGGAGGTCGAAAGACTTAAATTTTTTCGTTATATGACGACTGAAATATTTTGTCGTCGGAGAAAATTACCCTGTCCCAAATATTCTGTGCCAAATATTATAAAATAAATCCCATCCTTTCTTCTTTCCAAGCATGAGTTAGAAACATCTTATTTACAGCTACAAAAGATTAGAGTCCGGCATGTCGAAGGCGACACAGTCCTGTATTTCTTATTGCGTTTTTTTTTGTGTCAAAGGGATTTCGATTCATATATGTTATTAGGCCGTCATCTTCTTGAACATTAGAAATTCTAGGTCGTCCTGAAGCAGGCGTTCTTGAAAGATTTCTTTCTTCCCGCTACTACTTACATATTCTACTAACTGAGCTCTTACTTATCCTAAATTCATCTGCTATTCGCCTTATAGACACTTTAGTGCATATCCTGGCTTTAGTAACTTAATTTACATGCATTTAATAAATTTTAAGCTTGGAATAATAAACTTTTTTCTTCAACCGATCTAAAATATGATCATTTTAATACTGAATACATACCTTAGAAATAATACATTTTTTTACTAGTAAAAAAATGGGCTCATTTCTTTACTAGTAAAAAAATGTAACCCACCAATCATAACTCCTTAAAGTGACTGCACAATTATTTGATAACTGTCAAATATTTACAAAATGGGCGAAGAATAATTTCAATGTACGCCATCAGAATTAATAAAAATCGCCAATCAAGCTGCTGCAACTTTAATCCCAACCAAATCTCGTAAAGTGTGTGAAAATGCGTATGGAAAATTTCTGAAGTGGACTAGAGGACACAACAACTACACCGAAAACGTTTTGTTGGCATATTTTGCAAGTTTATCGAAAAATTTGAAAAGGTCCATATTATGGGCACAATATTCAATCATTAAAGCTCAACTAAACTTAACACATAATGTAAATATTGGAAAATATAACAAATTGACAGCATTTTTAAAGCGTCAAGGCGAAGGTTATAAACCAAAAAAATCTAAGGTATTGTGTAAAGGTGAAATTGACAATTTCTTAGTTAATGCACCGAACAGAGAATATTTAGTTGCTGAGGTACGTATAAGTGTCAGTGCGCAATATAACGTTCTTTTAGTATAATCGGAGACTTTTACATGAATATGTACAGAGAGTATGCTGCTCTTCGTCTAAAGGCCACAAATTGACCAGATTTTTTATTAAATATCAAAATGGGAAATGTCAGAATGTCAACTACTTCTATCAACACCGACATCGAAATAGGCAATAGTGATTTCAATATACAAAATTATTCTGTTCATAATTGTACTTTTAATATTACTTAAATAAATAAAAGTTTACACAAAACACTTTGACAGTTGTTTGACAGATATATAAAACCTATATTTAAGCGACTATAATGCATGATATACCGCGATATCATAAATTCTGGGTCAACGGTGGCCATGGGGTGAAAAACGTCTGTCTTAATTTATATCATCCTTTTGAGAAAAATCTGATAAAATTTTCAGGTTATGTGTCATACTGACATTAAGATTAATATATTGACAAATTTTAACGTCAGCATGACACTTAACCTGAAAATTTTATCAGATTTTTCTCAAAAGGATTATATAAATTAAGACAGACGTTTTTCACCCCATGGCCACCGTTGACCCAGAAACTTTATGATATCGCGGTATTTAAATGTGTAGCACACAAGAACGGTAAAAATTATTTGAAGAAAAAATAGTATACATCAGAGTAGAAAGCTTTTTGTGTCTCGCCCAGTATATTCTGGGCTCGACACAAAAATGACAGCTTTCTACTCCTAGTAATGTAATATACTATTAATTGATAAAAATATTAAATGTCAATTTGAAAGAAAAAATATAATGACAGTTACATAACTTTATATTCAAGTAATTCAAGGTAACTATTATTGACAAACAGACTTGATTACAAAACTAATTTAATGCCGAAATCTTTATAAGACGTGTTCCGTTTTTTCTGACACGGACAGTAGTTAGATAATAATCTCGATAATAATTATAATGGAATTTAATCAAGTAAATGCTGAAACAATCCTCTAGTTCACTATATTATTCTCTTAATTATTATTACGAGTGTGGTTTAATAATTCCTTAAAAAAAGATAGAAATACAAATTATTTTGGAAATTTTTTTTATTTATCAACATAGTCTCCTTTAAGCTGCATACACTTTTCTTAGCATTTCTCCAACTTTTTTAAGCCGTTCAACTTTTTTAAGCCGTTCGGAAGGTCCTCAAAATAGGCATCTGTTTGGGCGATGACCTTCTCGTTCGGCGTGAATCGTTCTCCGCCGAGCCATTTCTTCAAGTTTGGGAATAAAGTCACTAGGGCCAAATCTGGCGAATACGGTTGATGTAATAATTTTAACTTTAATTCGATGATTTTCGCCTTCGAAACGGCGCAAGTGTGCACGCGTGCATTCTCCTATGGGAAGAGAATTTTTCTTTTGACAAATGAGGACGTTTCACCTTGATTGAACAGACCATCACCTTGTTGACCGATTTCACCGTCTGCCTTCTTCGGAGCCTGAGCGCCTTTAAAAACCCACTGTTTCGAGTGTTACTTAGTTTCTGGACTATAGTAGTGTATCCGCAGTTATGTAGCGGGGTAGAAACTCGTCAGGATTGCGATGGAAAGTGCCAAACCAACTTCCGATTCGATCACATGATTACGTTTACTCTCCAATGAGACCAAACGCGGTACCCATCTTACCAAGATTTTTTTCAAACCCAATTTTTCGTGTAAAATTGAAAATACTGCAACTTGTGATATACCTGTGGCCTTAACTATTTCGCGCACTTTGATTCGTCAAGCACTTAAAACCACCCATAGATAATGCAGAATAAGTGTGGGAGCGTATACAAGATGAAACAAACGATGTTAAAGCTGATGAAGAAGTTATGCAAAGAGTGCATTTTAATTTTCTTTGTCGTTTAAATCTTTGTATACGTGTAGATGGTGGACGCTTTCAACAATTTCTACACTTTTTTGCATGTTTTAGTAACATAATTTTTCTGTTAATTGTTATTTTGAATTATTAAAATACAAATTTCACAAAAACGATGACAGTAATCGAGTCTTACAAAGAGTACCTTTTCTGTAGTAAATAAGTACGCAATATAAATCGTTTACATAAACTCTACTTTTTCCATTGACGTAGAAATTTGAAATGCGCCATTTAAAAAAAAACATGTTCTACGCATATGGAATAATTTTTTTGTCTCATAAAAGTATATGAACGTACCAAATTTTAATAAAATCGCAAAAGCCGTTTTATATCCATAATACAAAAACTTTTCAGAACGGTAACTTCAGCGCAGTATAGCTTCCAAACTAAAAGTTGTTTTAAATCAGTTTATTTTGGTGTAAGGAATATGTAGTAGGTTTTTTGTAGAGAGAGACACCTTGTATGACTCCTAAAAAATCGACTTGGATTGAGGTATTTATATATTCAAACATTGCGCCGAAATTGACAAGCGATTTAGTTTGTGATCGCGATCTTACCGTGTTACATTCGTAATTTCTTATCGTCGTTATATTCTTATCGTCGTGTCCCGGTATATTTTTTCCAATTTGCAAGTTTAAATTCATTCAACGCGTACTTCTGTCGCCCTATGATTTTAATATCTTGAGATCATATCGCCGCCCCCAGCGTTTCCTATTGCATCCGGGTATAGATCATTCGAATAGAGGCCGTTATCGAATCTAGTTGACAATGGTGGTAGTGTATGTTCTTTCGTATAAGACGAAGTTAGTTTTTCACGAAATCTACGACGATTGTGAGTTTTAGTCGTTATGCGGATTCAGGCATAGAGCGTGAATTATTTTTAGAATTTCGGTAGGCCGATTTCGAAGTTTGAGAAGCTTGTAAGGGGAAAACCCCTTTCTGGCAAGTATTGTACCTTTTCAACGGCATTTATTATACGGACTCCGGCTTAAGTAAAACTTCTCTTTCGAAGATAAAATCCTAAACACCTTACATATTAGATGTAGATCTCGGTTTCCGGGTTGAAACCGCGTCGAGTTAGGCGTAATTGCCAACGTTTCGTCCACTGTTTCAAGGGACATCTTCAGGGCTGTACGTAGATGAAGAAAAGAATTCTTCAAGCTACTGCGAAACCACGAACATCTACGTACAGCCCTGAAGATGTCCCTTGAAACAGTGGACGAAACGTTGGCAATTACGCCTAACTCGACGCGGTTCCTACCCGGAAACCGAGATCTACATCTAGAGAACGACCGCGGAAACCTACACCTACATTTACCTTACATATTAGTCTGCAACTACCGACGAAATTGATTCTCCAGTGTCAATTAATGCAGAAAAAGACGTAAAATTTGTTAGTTTTTTCAAGGGCTAAATGTCCATGTACGGTCGCGGTTACATAAAAGCGACCACTAATTTGACATTTTGTGTTTTTTTTCATAAATTTTGGCTTTATAAGTAATGACACTAATGACAAATTAAATAATATAAGACTTTTTTCATTATTAAGTGACATGATATATACAATAGGAAAAAGTGCCGGTCGCTTTTATGTGACCGCGACCGTACCTCCCGTTTCCGATTAAATTGCAGTCGATACCGACTGGTCGGCAATTTCCTGTGGACGTAACGAAGAAAAACAGAGTAACTCGTATGACTTTCTTAAACGCTATAATCTTTGTTACTTCTAAAACTAATTTATCGTTTTTAAATTTAAGTATAGCAAGCGCCAATTAAGTTGTCGCGAGGAGGGGGTGCGCAGAATCCGTTTTTAAAAATGTCCACCCCAACTACTCAAGTAATTGTCAGAATACATTTGTCATTGACGTTTGACGAAACATAATGTCTTGAGACTAGGGGATCATAAGGTGATACACGCTCAGAGCTTAGAATTATCTGACATTTGATTTAAAACCAAATACAAATCTCCCCACTACTTTTAATCTTAGGTGAACTTACCCCTCCTAGCGCCAACTTAATTGGCGTTTGCTATACTCATGATTACCTATCTGTTAATTTAATTATAAGTTAAATATATAATCTAAGTTTAATTAATGCTTCAAATTTAATATTCCATTATATTTGATGGTATTACGTAACACAATATATTTTTGTAAGATATGTGAAATATAATTACGATTGAATTCAATACATATTTCAGTTTTGGTGTTTTATAATTTTATCGTAATAATATTCTTTCTACTGTATTTAAATTTATTATAAATTTCTAATCATTTTGTTAGCTAATATTTTAAAATTTCCTTATTGTCATTGATCTTTGTCATATTAAAAACTTAATTTTTGTTTGTTTGCCAGCTGTGTCTGTGTGAACATTTGCTCTCGGCTTTGCGAGACTTGTATAAAAACGACGATAAACTCAATAAAATTCTAAAAATATGTTTGATAAAAATTTTTTAATTTCACGTAAAATAATTTGTTAACTGTACGGTTATTTCTACGCATCCATAGAAAACGCTTTTACTTATTTAATTCTGTAAATCTAGAGTATTTACGGAATTTCTTTTTTTATTTGGTAATTATTTAATTAATACTTATACCTTAGTTTTCTATTTCCTGAGATAATTAATGTGGTTTCAATACATATTATGCTAAGTTTCTTTATATAAAATCACTCTTTTGTAACATCTAAATTTCAAAATTCTTAATATACAGAGTGATCATATTTTTTAAGAAGACATTTTTGTTTTGTTTTATGGTTGTTATTGAATACCATTTTCATTTAACGTTGTCTTTGTTTTTATTTTGTTAATATACGAGTTTGAACTTTGAACGTGGTCGTTCACTTTTCTTTCCAGATTGCAGGTATCTTAGACGCATGCGCCTACGATCGCGCGATCCCTTTCCTCTGTTTTCAGATTCGAGCTTCCGTAAGTAAAACTTAGTGACTCTACCTACCATCTTTTATTTAGTCACCCACGCCGTCTCCACTGACTAAGGGCATATGCAATGAATAAAAGCTCCCATAAAATTTGTACTAAACGACCACCGGTTACGATCTATTTTCGGCCAATTTCATAACGCCATCGCTGCGCATGCACGCCTTAGGGAGCAACCGATAACTTTTTTTATACTCAAACATTTGTGAAAGATATTGAATACAAGTTCAGTGGGCTTAAGCTTTTTATGCTTCTTTAATCGATAATTTTTCAACAGTTTATTAGAGACTTTATTAATCATTTCCTTGGTAGTCACTGTAAACGAAGGATCTGAGCGCTCAGTGTCACACATGCTCATATAACGACAACGAAATACGGACCACTTTTGAACCATGCGACGAAGCAGAATTTGTGTAATACTTTTTAATTAACTTTCCTTCGGTTTTTAAATATTTTTCCACGCAAAGCGTAGTTTTTATAGAGACGCGAAATAATTTTTTTTCAATATTTATAATATTTACAACAAACTTATTCGCTTTTGAAGCGTGCGAAACAACAACTAAATTTTATTTGTAGTTTTTTTAGAGTTATCGTATGTTAAAAAAAGTATTAAGCGTGATGATCTTAGCACCCTCTATCGGAAAGTCACGATAATATAAAACAAACCTCGCAATTTTACGGTTTCTGTTTTAACTAGTTTCTTATTCTCGATTCCACTCTAATATTACGACTGATCAAATTTGCCAATTTCTTCTCTTGATTATTTCTATTATTTAATTAATTGTTTGCCCAAGAGTCCAGAGTAAAGAAAACGGAGATAAAATCAATATAACAAATAATTTCAAGAGTATATCTCATTTGCTGAACAATCGAAGCTAATTGTATGCGCCACATTGACTGAAATAAATTTGTCCATTAATTTACAGCATCCTTGTGTTGGGCGTCTTTTAATTCGAATCGAAAATCGAATCAACTTATTTTCTTGCCATTCGTTTGTTCTTCTCTTTCTTTCCGCACTACTACCAATAGGATCATTCTCCTTTGCTTGACACTGTTTCATTGATGTCTCGATTCCATTAGGAATCACATAAATTTCATTTCGTCTAAAGTGAAGAGAAAGCCTCTTTTAACAATGTTAAGATGGAACACATTATCTATCAGAGCCTTTTTCTAAATAATTTATGTATTACTAGACGAGTAGTATCGAATAAAATTGACATAAAAAATAATATTTATTATACACTCAAATAAATTAACATGCCCAAACTTTCCTCATTAATCTATCACTCCAATGTCTTTGGATACACTATATTTTTCGTTATTTCATCTGTTGCATAAACAAACAGAGCAGATGGTTTCCCAATTTGCGAAGTACATGCTACATATGCACATGAGGATTGATAACTTCCAGCTGTTGTAAGCACACATAGCAATTCTATAACTGTACTCGCAGACAAAAATACATTGCTCACTGTAATGTCGAGGTAGTTGCCATTGTAGACAGTTACTAAGAGACAACTCGAAAACAGTATACATATTTCTGTGAACTTCGCTTTGAATATTTGATTTAAATGAATGATTGTGTGCGCAGTTACACAAGTATAATTTTGTTGAGACTCCGTGTAATGTATGAGTATCTCAGGGCTATACTTTCAGGTTCTATACAACTAGGCCTAGCATCCAAAGTAAATGCAAAGGAATAACACAACAAGAAGTACTCGTTTAAAAATGTTTTATTGTTTGTTTGTATTTTAACACCTCATTTTAAGTGTAGCTTAAAATATTTCATTATTAACCTATATCTTACCCTATCAATGCAACTTTAATATACAAATATTCTTTTGTAAGTCACACACGAATAGTATTGGAGTTTTCACAATGACTCTTGAGTATTTCACTCGCAAAAGGGGGTATTTGCTCTTCAAATGCTGAGATTAGTACTCAAAGCTTATCTCTGACTGAAATGTGGGTCTCTGATCTCTACTGATAATTTTCTACAAAGCGAGTGTGCTATTCAGCGCCTATTTAAGTAGAAACAAAATCCTACAGAATTGAACGCTTATCATCACGCTGTATAAATATTTTCTTATTTTCACGCCTATTGCTGAATGTTTCGAATTTCAGATTTAAAATATGGAACAGATATTTCGAGAATATTCAGAGAACACTACTTCCTCTTCATCAAACACGGATATCTGGCCTAAGAGACACTTTAAGCGTGTATTTGTGACTAATTAATTATTTAATATAATGATCCACGTGTACTTTTACTAATTTAATTACTCTATATACTCCATTTTTTATAGTGTATAAAGTTTTACTTACTCAACGTTAAATCGTGCATACAAAAGTTTTTGAACTCCTCCTGGTATGTTATTAAACTTTTATAATAATGATGAGAATAGTAATGATAACAATTTTAATAATTAAAATGAAATTAAACGGTTATTTATTCTTACTTAAATTTAATACCAACAGGCTTAAAATTTTTATATATTTTTAACTATATCAAAATTAAAATTGTTGAAATGAATGTAGCGCAAATAAGTCCGAATCTTATTGCACGTCGAAATTATATCGATGAATCCGAAAATATATCGGTGAATGTTCTCTTCTCTCGGTGCTGGTCCTATTTATCCCCTTGCATTTTAGTTTTCTTCGAAATTCTTCCCCACTTCATCTTATTTATTTATGTTTTATCTAATTTTCATATTTATTTAATATTTTCATCCCTGTGTGTACCTATCAATTGTGGGTGTTTCTTTTCCATTTCTATGTGTTGTCTCTCTATTTATATATTTTTCGTTTTTGTTGTTATTTTTAATATTTGTAAATTTTATTATAGAATATCTTCAATTTCGCGTTCAGTCTTGCTAGCTTTACTTGGAATCCATGTCTACGTAGGAACTTCGCTTTCCTGTAGTAGTATTTTCTTTTTCTTTCTTCCTTGGGTTTGGTCATGTGGTGTCGTCGTGTCCTTTGCTTTCATTCGTCCTTTCTTTCGATGTGTCCATTGCGTCTATTGCGTCTGATATGCTTTTGTTTACATCGTAATATTACTGTATTAATTGCCTTATATGTATTTTACAATGTTTGTTTACTTCTTGTTACTGATATTCTTGTTGCTTTAGATTTTACCGGTCCTAAATTTTCCGTTTGCATGGCTTATTTATTTTTTTTTATTTGAAAATTTCATTGGACGTCTTATGTTAATGCATATTTGGACAATATTATTATTACAAAAATATAATGAATTGAAATAAATATGGTTACTAAAGTTATTACTGTACAACGAAGAGATTATTTAATATCCTTTTATGACATTTCTGGTATGTATAGCACGTTTTATTAATTTACTTACATTCTAAGCATTTAATAATCAGATTAACCTAAAATTTATTGTAATAACTTTACTTATTTATCTATTAATTCTTGGAAATATACATCTAAATTTTCAATACTATATTAAGATATGCTATACGAGGTGCATTTAAAATACACAACTTCGGTTGATTTCCTTGTAATTTGTTTTTGCTTATCCATTTATGTTTAATTAATTTATATGTTATTAATTCTATTTTTGATTTTCACGCTCGCTCAATTTCACAGCAATATGTGCAGTTGCGGCCCTTGAAAACCCAGACACTTAAATACAAATACATTTTAAGCGGTGAAACTTAAAAACCCTTACCACAATAGAGTTTAACAATTCTATATACGTATTTCGACAACAACGTTGTCATCCTCAGTAGAAAAAGCAGTGTAACACTTGAAAGCATAAAAAACATACAACACTCACTGAGCGCTATATTGTACGGCTTCTCGTTTAACACTAAATTTTAAAATTTTATAAACCTGAATATTACAGAACTTACCTCATTGGAAAAACCCTACTTAAATACGTACATGGATTAAGAGACCATTAACCGATTAATGCTTTATTCTATAGAAAGGCCCTTTAGAAAATTACACAAAGGGGATACCCTAATTTAATATATTAAAGAAACCATATAAACTCATCTTAAATTATATATGTCAATTTGAAATTAATATTGAATCATAATATCTGTTAGAGGCTAATGTTGTAACGAACCGAAATTTAAAAAATTACATAGAATTAGATTAATTTGTTAATGGTTTTCTTATCTTTTTTAGTTTACTTTGCGAAACATGTTCTTTATAAAGAACATGTTTCGCATATTAGATTCAATAGGCCGGAAAAATCAAGTGTTGCCCGACATATTCTTGAATCAGGTCGCAACGTAACATCTGACTGTCTGACATTAATAAAAAACGTCACTAGCCCCCGCGAATTAGATAGTTTTGAGAGCTTTTTATCTTTAAAAATAGGAATAACGTAATTAATGCAGATTTGGGTCCTATACAAGGTTCATCTTTATTCGAGTTAATTGACCGTTAGATGTTATTAAACTAAAAAAGATAAGAAAACCATTAACAAATTAATCTAATTCTATGTAATTTTTTAAATTTCGGTTCGTTACAACATTAGCCTTTAACAGATATTATGATTCAATATTAATTTCAAATTGACATATATAATTTAAGATGAGTTTATATGGTTTCTTTATGTATATTAAATTAGGGTGTCCCCTTTGTGTAATTTTCTAAAGGGCCTTTCTATAGAATAAAGCATTAATCGGTTAATGGTCTCTTAATCCATGTACGTATTTAAGTAGGGTTTTACCAATGAGGTAAGTTCTGTAGTATTCAGGTTTTTAAAATTTTAAAATTTAGTGTTAAGCGAGAAGCCGTACAATATAGCGCTCAGTGAGTGTTCTGTGTTTTTTGTTCTTTCAAGTGTTACACTGCTTTTTCTACTGAGGATGACAATAGTAAATTAACAAAACTGCTAACAATGTCCTACTTCACTTAAATTTCAAATACATCATTTCGAATATCAGAATACAAAATTTTACTTCTATATATTTGTATTAATTTCGATAATAGATTTTTGTAATTCTGATAACTGAGGCATTTCAAAAATTAAACTTATTATAGATTAATCAAATGTGACATTGTCATCAGAATGACTAATGAAAATTTGATTTACACACATTACAAAATTTTAAATTTTTGACATTTACGTTAAAATCGAGTGTCTGAGCTTTCAAGAGCCGTAACCGTACATATATGCATAGAAGATTTTCTTTATTTGGCGATTTAAGGTCTGTTTTAATTAAATATTCGTGTTTCACATATTGTTAATTCTTTAATATTTGCTGCCAAAATTTGGAAAAAAAATATGAAAACATCCTTCCATACAACACAAGGAACATGCACACAACATTTTATAAAAATCTATCATGTAGTTTGTGAGTCTATAGAGAACAAATAAAATGTTTTTGATTTATTTGTATATAGATCAGTAAACCAAGGCGGCATGTATCGGGTGGTATCGGGGTGTATCTGGTACTGCCAACCAAATTTATAGTCTCTATTCTAAAATTTGAATTTATATTTACTTTATTTGTTAAATAAATATTTCAAAAGCCAATTCTATTTATTTTATTAAAAATATGGTCGACGGAAAAATATTGTAACTAACTCGCATTTTAAATGTGCGATTAATAGTTTCGATAACACAGGCCTGCGTTTTTTAACTTTCTAAAAATTGTTTTAAATTTGATAGCTGATTATTATGTGTTTTTGGACGCTGAATCCAAATATGAACTCTATTTTTCTGCATCACGTAAGGATTTTTCACAAAAAGGCTTCAAATTATATTTTTTTAAAATTAAAAATAATTTTTAGTTACATTTTGAATTTATTTACAAAGGATATAAAAAACAAAATTACTTACAAATATCATTAAATCTAATGAAAAGAAACAGTAAAATACTATTTATGTCTTTACAAGTCCTTATTATATCTTTTTCTATGTCTTTCCATACTCCTTTTGGTGCTTTTTCTTCTGTAATCTCGTAGTGGGCCATCCCTTTTTAACAGCCAACAATAATCAGCTATCATGCTTATATTCCATCTTCTTTGGTATCTTCTCTCCATCTCTTTTAGGTCTTGGTGGAACCCTTCCCCCTGCTCCTCACTTACTGCACCAAGATTTTCAGAGAAGTAGTCGAGATGCGAATCTAGAAAATGCACCTTCAAACTCATGTTACAGCCTAAGGTTTTAAATTTTTCTAACAAATTTTGCACAATATTTTTATAATCTTCATGTTTTTTGTTGCCAAGAAAATTTGCAACCACATTTTTGAATTCTATCCATGCTTGTTTTTCTGCTTCCTCCATTTTAGATTCAAAATTTTCATCTTTCATAAGCTTTCTTATATCCGGCCCAACAAAAACACCCTCCTTTATCTTTGCTTCTGACAAGCGAGGAA
Source organism: Melolontha melolontha (assembly GCA_935421215.2). Lineage (NCBI taxonomy): Eukaryota > Metazoa > Arthropoda > Insecta > Coleoptera > Scarabaeidae > Melolontha > Melolontha melolontha. The sequence goes on from OW285239.1 coordinate 135,262,845, forward strand.
ACTGGCTGCAAAGATACTTGAAGCACTCTCCATCTTTTTTTAATGTCTTCACAAATTGTTTCATTAACCCTAGTTTTATATGTAATGGAGGAAGCAAAACTTTGCTCGCGTCTACTAAACTTTTTCTTTCAATGTTTTTCATTCCAGGTTGTAAGGTTTGTCTTGGTGGCTACATCTTTTTACAATAGTGCTGCTTTCTATCACGACTATCCCACTCACACTAAAAACAAGGATATTTAGTATAACCGCTTTGTTGTCCAAGTAATAAACAAAGAACTTTCAAATCACCACAAACTGTCCAGCCTTGATCCTTGTAACGAATTTTAATTAAAAGTAGCTCAAGATTTTCATAACACTCTTTTAAATGAACTGAATGTCCCACTGGTACAGAAGCATATTTACTTCCATTGTGTAGAAGAACGGCCTTAAGGCTCCTTTTTGAAGAGTAAATAAAGAGTCTCCATTCAGAAACATTATATTCTACGTGGAATTGTTCCATGAGCCCGGGTACACCATTACATATCGAGCAAACTCTTCTTCTCTGTTCCTAAACCAGTAAAATGTTGTGCTACGTGCTAACAAATTTTTTTCTTTCAACCTTGAGCCTAAAAGCTCAGCTGAGTCCATAGGAAGGTTTAAGTCCCTCACCAAATCATTTAATTCAAATTGGTCAAACAATTTTGGCTCATCACTTCCAGTATCATAGTAATCACTTCCCTCATCCAGTCACTTGCGCATGTACGTGAAACCATTTCGTCATCAGATACATCATCTAATGTATCTGGTAGTGAAGGAACAGGTACTTCTGGTCCATGAGGTATAGGACGTGTTGCCGATCGAAGGTTTGGGTAAACGATGTCCTTTTTGTTTTTTAAATTGAATCCGAATTAAATTTAAATTGAAATAACAATCATCGCTATGATTGATCGGTTCTCTCCAAACCATAGGCACTCCAAAGCGAAAAGACTGTTTTTTTTCCTTGTGACCACTGGCGAAGCTCTTCAACACACACTGAACAAACCTTATGAGGAGCCCAAGGTTTGTCTTGGTCTCCTAATTTCACATCAAAATATGCAAAATATACTTTTTTTACAAAATCTGTAATGTTTCTTTGTTGTTTTTTTACTGTAAACTTTCCACAAATATAGCAGAAGGAGTTGGGTACATTGACACAGCCGCTTGATGCCATTGGAATTTAATTTTAAAAAACTCGTAAAATAAAAATTAAATTAACTCAGCAACTAATCACAAATGTCAACTAATTACACAAATTCACACCACAGTTGTAAAGAAGATATTGAATGAACTAACTGTTTTGTCTAGAATAGCAATATGTTTGTAGTGGAGGTGGGGAGGTAGACATGCAGTAACAGGAAGATGATGAGTCATGTCTTGCGACATACTCAATTATTTCCATTTGTAACTTCTTTATCATAAATCTAGTGTATGTTTATTCAGAATATCAACTTCTTGCATCATCATTAGTAAAAAAATTATAATAGTTTATTTAAACAACGGTTTAACAAAATTGTCCTTTTCAAAAAGACTAATACATGCAGATAGGTCAAAAAACCCCAAATTGTAAAAAAATCTTACGTGATGGAATTTTTTAAATAATTTTTCCATTTTCAGCACCAAAAAATCTATTGAAATCACTGTATAAAATCCAGACAATTTTACCATCGCAGGCCTGTGTAAATAATTAACGCGCTAGACGCTCGCGTCTTAAAATATCTCGATTATTAATCGCCTTCATTAATACATTTGTTCGTTAAATAACTATTAGATGCACATTTATATATTTATGTCTAATATTATACAATTTCATAGACAATCCAAGCCGTTGAAACACATTGAATCAAAATCCGCTGCTAAGATTCTTCCAACCATCTCAATTTCGGGCAATATGTGAGTATATGTGTAGTAGATAAATATATGCGCAAGCTGCGTAACTACGTTATCGCTACGTCCTGCGTAGGTTGAGCAGTCGTGAACGGTATTTAATATGCATTAAAATGCAAATGTAGGTCAGAGGTGTTTATGCATCTATCATCAACGTACTGTTGTATCCTATATGTATGTGAAGTGTTATCCTTTCTTGTTTGTCACCTTCTGAATGACTTAATTTCAATTTAGGCAGACTTCATGTGTGAAATTAGTACTTTATATGTATTGAAAATTCAATTCATGAGCATAAGTTCCCGAATATCCAAACGTGTTTGTATCATTTATCAATGCTGTAGAGAAAGTAAACCAAAATTTATTTATTATTACCACAAAATAATAAGAAAATAATTTCGAATACTTTTCTATTATCATAGCTAACACCAATATACATACATCGTTAGTGCGTACTCTAATGTACTTGGCGTAACGAAAAGTCTCTATCATCTTGGATCTCAGCAACCAATAAAGCTTTTAACGCGGAGTTTTTTAAAATAATCTTCATATACATATACATTATAACTAACACTTGCCAGCATTTTTCACGACAATGCACTAGGGTTCCACTGAGGCACCTCCTATGCAGTGGTGGCTCGGGGTGGTTCACATAGGGAGTGCATTATTTCAAAATTAAAAAGTGTAATACAAAAACGCTTACCCAATCCTTATAAATTTCACCGACGTACTGTTCCAGACAGGTACTGTTCATTGTAGAGTTTGTTTTGAGGGAATAGTAAATATTACACTACACAGTTTAATTACATCTGACGATAAACGAAGTCCATTTTACGTGTATTTGACTTGCAGAATAGTTCTATCACTTTTTCATTAAAGTTTGGGAAATCATTTATACATTCTTTTTCACAAGATAACATAGTAGGGCATTTAATCTCTCTTCTTTCATTATATTTCTCAGGAAAGTTTTTATTCTCTTCCGCCGTGAAAACTGGCGTTCCGCTTCGGACGTTGTCATTGGGATTATAATTACAATTTTTAAAAGCGTAACAACTTCATTAATGGTTTCGCTTAATCCACCCAGCAGAAGACCTAGCAGACCTACAGCACCGACTTCTATGTTTTGCCTAAATTCTTCTCTAGAATATAGAACGCTTAATTCAGTTCGTAGTCTGCTTTCATTGAGGAATGGATAAAATTTTACTGCTTCCTTAAGGCAATCTTCCGGAAATTTTTTTTGAAAAGAGGAGAACTGTTTAAAAGAAATTAAGTTTGCTAATATTAAGTGGCCTGTATACCGAAATCTAGTTTTTATGTCTAGCAAAATAATATCGCACACTTCAATAGTTTCCCTCCTTCTTTGGCTACCATCAGTTATTCTTCGCCGCTTTGATTGTCCAGGAGTCAGTTCTGGGTCATTTTGTTTAACCAACTGATTATCTGTGTCAGCGATTTCGATTGGAATTTTTCCAATAGCGCGTTCTAAATTATCTAAATTATTCTTGATTTTTAATGCATCTGTATTGACATTTTGTAATTGATTAAACAATATGTCCACATGTAGCATAATTTTATGAAAGAAAGTTAACCAATAGATAAAATTTTCCTCCTCTAAAATTCGCAAATTGGCACTAGCTTGATGAATGGTAGTTTGTAAACTAGCTTCTCCCTCGATTTGTTCTAGAGCTTCAATTATTTCTTCTCGGTGCTCATATATTGTATTCACTATCCTAGAATTGAAGTTCCATCTTATTTTTGAAGAACGAGGTAAGCTTTTTCTCTGATGGAATTCTTCCAAACTTACAGCTCGTTGTGGTGAAGTGGAGAAAAATGTAAATAATCGCGTCAGATTGGCAAAAAAAATTCTGCAATTACTACTGCTCGATGTAGCATGTGACATAATTAGATTTATCTGATGTGCATAACAATGTACAAAATTAGCCCTTGGATACTGGTCTTGGACATGTCTTTGTACGTCGTTAATAGCACCACACATGACTGCTGCCCCATCATAGCTCTGTGCAATCAGTTTTTCCCGGGGTCATCAACAAGCAAACTAATTTCGTTAAGGATGGAGGCAGATAAAGAATTAGCATCATGTCCACTAGGCAGAAGAAATTTCCAAAATCTTTCGACCGGTCTCGCGTTCACAATATATCTTAAAACAACCACCAACTGAAACTGATTGGACACATCTGTGGTTTCATCAGCTATCACAGATATGAAGTCGGTTGCTTTAATTTCACTGGCAACTTGTTCATGATACACGTTGAACATTGCATCAAGCAGCTCATTCTGTATCGTTTTTGATAATCCCTTAAAAACCGGTACTGCTTCGATGTGATCTCTGAGCGATTTATCCAATTCTGCCGTAAAATTTATCAATTCCCGAAAAATGCCCTTGTTATTGGACGTTTGCTGTTCATCATGACCCCGAAGTGCCAGTTCAAACGCGCCACAAAATCTAATGCAATATATTATTAAATTTAACACATGCCTATTTTTTGTAACCTTTTCATTGTGTTGTTGAATTGCTTTTCTATATGATGAATATAAAACATTCTGAATGTTATTTTTTCCTAACATTCTTAGACTAAATATATTTTTCAAATGCCATTCGGAATTTTCATGTATAATAATTTTAGCACTAAGATGAATTAAGTATCTTATACCATTCTTTGACCAAGACGGTTCATCACCAAACAAAAGACACGGAAAACAAAACAAAGTATTTTTAATTTCACACCCACAAATCCAGTCATTTTTCTGATAAATATTCATTTTGAATTTTCTTATAACGTCTTTACCTTTAACAGATTGTTTATTTTCTAAACATAATTGAGGCATCGGCCGTTTAAGATTTTTTACTGCGATATTTTCATTATACGTTAATCGCGAGAACGCCCGAGAGCAGTCTGGTTCAGTTGCTCCAACGCTATGTATTATACGACATTGAAGTACAGCAAAATATAGTTCTCCCCACCATCAATGTAATGTTAATGCCTTAACAGAGCAAGAGTTGGGCTTTGCTCAGTATATCTGTGGCGACGATCGGTATATGTACGTTGTTAGCGTGCCACGTTCCTCGTCAATAGCTATGAATACATAATATATATAATAAATAAATACTTTCACAGTTAGTCGCCGCTTGGTTTGTTTTGTTTCATAATTCCAGGGGGTGCAATTGCTCACTTGCTCTCATTAAAGAGCCGCCACTGTGTAATATATAATATTTGAAATGTATTGAGCGTTGGCTATAAAATGACGCCTTTTAATAAATTCTCAATTTATAACAAAATCTACGTTTCTGCTTGCGAAAATACTCAAGAAAATTTAAGTAGAAGTTTGCCAATCATTATTTTATGTAAAGTCAATGATATACTTGAATTGTTATTACATATTGAAGTAGCTTGAAGTAGTGACTTCTATATTGATAGAGATCGATACGATACTATCAATCCGGCTTCTAGGCTGCCGTGCCTCAAGCCAAAATCGTCCAGTTCTATTTCCTAATACACTTGATTATTTCCAAGACTCATTTATCTTATTTACTAGGTCATCGACTATATTTACCAAAATATAGGAAGCTCAGCTGTTTATTTCAGATTTGCGTGCTATTGTGGGATTGTACATTAGCGAAATAATAACACTAGCAGGCTTAGCACAAATAATGCACTAGAGTGTTGCATGTAGTATGGTTTGTATTTCCTGAACATACTTTGTAAACCGGACACTAAATTCATTTTGATTCAAACCAATTCTAAATCGCAATCCTTAGTAGTTTCGACGTATCGTGCTACTGTCGATTTGGATGGCACGTGTCTATTAGAACTTGAACGATTACTTTTTGAAATTTTACTGTAAAATCAAAGATTGATGTGTTTCTCTATAAACGATCGCTATAAATAATTAACTCGAAGGTGATTTGACTATGTAGTCTGATTATTTTAATATTTTTTAAAGAAAAGTTTACAATTCTTTTTAATTTGTTCTGATATTATCTAATACACACTAATTTTAGATTCAATTTTATTCCCCTACCGTTCTAGTGAATTGAACTGGAGTTAATTAAATACAGTATTTACAGATTACAGTGTATACATGTTATATTCCTACGGCCCGCTTTGAAAATTCAAACTCAGTATATATATATAATATACATCAAAAATATTATTACAAAATTTCTTCTAGTGGTATAACCTGCTTGTATGGTATAAGTGGTTTAAGACTCCAAGCTTTGGAACCTCCTAAATCAGTCAATCTGGAGCTAGAGCTTCGCAGGTGATGCCAATCGATTCCTTTCGACGATATACACTTAGATATATCCTGACTATTCATAATTACAAGCCCGTAGAAAAGATGTTTTAAAAAAGTGCAGAAATAGACCTTTTCCCCCGATTTTTTTTTTTAGGTAAATGGATATTGCTCAGCGACGGTATAATTTTCAGAATCTCAATGGTCGATAACGTTGAACATATTTTTTCGTATTGAAAAAGCCTGTATGTAAGAGATATATGCAAATATATGCAAATTTGGAAGGTAAAGTTCACCCGAATGAAGAATATAGGCTATTTTAGATAAATTACAGAAAATTTTATAAAGGTAATCTATTTTATGTACTGCAGATAACACGTTCTTCCTTCTTAAATCCCTTTATTAGAAGCGGAACTATTAACAATTTTCGGGAACTATCGCAGGAAATTTTCAAATCGTCGCGTCACGGTCTAGTGGTTATCACGTTTGGCTATGTACTACATGATTCGAGTTCAAGCCTACTAAGTCATAATTTTCTTTTCATGTTTTATTATGTACAGTGAATAAGAGATTTCGAATTTTAACTTTTTTTGTTCTGCAACTAATTTTTCGATAGATAAAAATTAATTTTTCAATAATCAGTAACTATCAATTTATTTGAACCCTACAAAACTCATAAATTAAACTTGAGAATAACTTTTAGTTTTACCCTTCCACAACCATGTGTCTGCATGTATTTAAGATACCTTTGAAACTAGTAAAATTTTTTTGTTAAAGTGCAATGCTTTCTCAAATAATGTTGTGGACTGTCTATTGAAAAATGCCTTGATGGGACAGAAAAAACTAAATATACGTGATGTGTTTGAGTCTTTAAGCAAATAATATTGGTGGACAAGAAGATGTCAAGCTGATAAAAGTTGTGGATTCCAAACCCAAAAAAATCCAAAAAAAGATCTATTGGGAGTTTTTTGGGGTCTGAAATCCACAGCCTTTATCAGCTTGACACCTTCTGGTCTACCACTCTTATTTGCTTAAAGACTCAAACACATTTTATATATTTACCTTTTTCTGTCCATCGAAGCATTTTGTAATAAATTATACACATGTAAGTGTTACGTTTATGATATTGGTTGCTGGTAGGAGAACTAGCCCATGCGCATTGGTTGACATTCGCTTGTCCTTAGATGCTATTTTAGTAGCTATGGAGCAGTACAATTGAACAACACGTTCTTGTGTACGACGCGTTTGTTCCAATCGGTTAATCGGTAGTGCAGACACAGCGAATATTTCGAACTCACTTCATTGTTAGTCAACGCAATACTATCCCATCTCGCTCGAGAATCCTGAAATGCATAAACGACTTCAGAATAAGAGTAATTGTGAGATCTGAAACAGTTCGAGAAGGTGCTCTGACCTGGTACCGTAAGAACACCAGAAAACATTAAAATAATTCGACAGGCTATGGTGATCAACCCATACCACTCAGCAGCATGACACGTTCACGCTTTTACGCATATCAAACAGGTCAGTTTGTCGAATTTTGCACTGGGACCTACACTTTCATCCGTATAGAATTATAGTGGTTCAACCACTGAAGGAAAATGACTAAATGCGGCGGTTCAGATACGCAGAAACGATGGTGAAAATTTTAATAAATGACGATTTCCTGATGGCGAGTGAAGAGATTCATTTCCACTTATCTGGTGTTGTAAATAAACGAGGTTGCCGATACTATTCTCAAATAATTATATGTACTGGCGGTCTAAAACTTGAAAAACGAAAATTTCTCGTGGAAAAGGTACAACTTATCTAACACATTTTTAATGTAATAACAAGAACTAGTTATTTCCCAAATACTTGGAAAATTGCACAAGTTATCTTAACTCCCAAGCCAGGCAAAACACTGGAAGAAGACACCACATATCAATTTATTAGCCTGTTACCATTATTATGTAAAGTGTTCGACAACACTGTTTCAAACGAATAGGATTGTTAATAAAATAAACAAAGATTTAAATTACAAAAGATATTGTTTGGTTTTATCGACATAAGATAGGCCCTTAACAAAGTGTTACATACGGACTTTCCATATAAAATTAAAATATATGTCCTTTATCCTCTACCTCCTTCTTCTTAATAACAGACATTTTGTTGTCAAACAAAAAAAATAAATATTCGGACCTATCGTCTATTCATCCAGGAGTACCTCAGCGTAGTCTTTTGGGACCAGTTTTATATTTACTGTATGCTTGCAATACGAGTAACAACTGTTACAATATTTGCGAATGACGCCGCAGTTCACGCAACTCATTCTGACCCTGCATCCAAAAATTTGAAAAACAACCTTAACAAGATCCAATAGTCGCTGCGAGAATGGCGTATGAAAGGAAGCCCATCTAAATCCGTCCATCTAAATCCATCCGCTCAATCTGATAAGAAACTTGTCCACGTATGAAAATTTATAATTACAACCTGCTTCTAGATGAAGAAGTAACATATCTTGGCATGTTCATAGATAGATGAGTCAGGTAAAACAGCATAGTAACCGAGAAATTAATTTCATTATCATTATTATCAACAATAGGCTTCATTCTCTCAGCTTTTGCTTGAAAACAACCAAATTGTGTTAATTTTTTAAGTATTCTCTTAACGGTGTCATGGTTGGGTCGTAGTCGATCTGGGTATCTTGTAGCAAACAATGCACTTTGTAGCAGTGTCAATAATTACAATTGACAATAAATTTTTAATTATGACAGTGACATACAAGACCTACTAAAATAAAACAATTTACGACCAACTTATAAAAATGATAAGCAACAACACGACAGAAATAATTAAATTTTTTAATGTAATGTTAATATCTCAAAAACGATTACGTTTAGGTTAAGGAAAGTGAACATAAACTCCCCTTACTTGCTGACATAGATTTTAGTACAATAGGGAAAAATGGGTAGTTCCATTTAAAAAAATTAAGGTGTTTGACATGATGAAGTCAAACTTTCCATCACTTCTTTACAAACCCTGTATACAGTATAGAACATATACCATATACATATCACTAATTACTATGGACCGGACACGAGAGGCCGAAATTACGATAGAACATATAACATATAGCTAAGTACAACACGTAGTTATTGAATACCGCTATTCCTTCGGTTAACTGCACATTTGCTTTTTCTCGTTGAATTGTGACGCAATTACTTCAATTTTACAGTGAAATGAGATTTTATAATCAATTTTATTTATTAGCTTATATTTCGTAAGCTAATAAAGTACGGTGTGTTAGTTTCCTTCTATCATTGTTTTAACTATTAATTACATAATCACATATTTCGTAATTTTTGTAATAGATCCTATTAAATATCGTTTCATAGAATCTATTTCTCCGAATTATTTTGACGTCTCCAGTGAATATAGTTAAGTTTCAATAACTTGCGCATACCTACATTCTTAATTTTAATTTATTTAGATCTAGAACATTGTTTAAGTTACTTCTTCAGATATGATATGGAACAACGTCGAGAATGGCACTGTGAAAGAATGGCAAGTTGGATTAAGGGTCATACTGATTGTATGTCCAATGCCAGTGATTCCGAAGTTTATAGCAAAGTCTGTAAAATATCGTTAAAAACTTCCAAGAAATCGCACGTAAAACGTTACTTAACATCGCAAACACATACACAGAAATAAGACCCGTTTTAGTCCGACAATTTTAATGTGACACTTGAACGACGGCAAATATTCAATTAAATAAACTTAACAATCCCTCCTTCAAAACATTTCTCCAAAAATATACTGGTCGAAATGTTCTTGATAAATCCACCTTATGCAAATATTATATTTCTAAGTGCTACACGAAAGCAATAGAATGCATTAGAAGCTATCATTCAAATTAGTACCTACGGATAAGTGCCGACGAAACTGTTGATATATTAGGACGCTGTGTGGTAAATGTTGTAGTTGGTGTACTACATCCAACTTTTCCATATAACGCATATGTAATAGCAACAAAAGTTATAAATACAGTTGACGTGAAAACCGTAGCTAAAACCATTTAAGAGAATATGCACCAAATGTTTCTTGCGGACGGTAGATACAAAGAAAAAATACTTTTATTTGTCAGTGACAGTGTTGCATATATGTCAAAATAGGCAGACTATTAAAGGAAACATGTCTTAATATACTGCATATTACTTGTGCAGCACATGCTCTCCACAGAATCTGTGAACATATCAGACACCTTTCTGGAAGTTGATAGACTTGTATCCGCTTTTAAAAAAGTTTTCAGAAAAGCACCATTGAGAGTAGCTCTTTACAGGGAACAACTTTCATCTTTGTCATTGCCTCCCTCTCCAGTAATAATTAGATGGGGAACATGGTTGGAAGCTACCAGTTTTTATGCAGGGAATTTCAATACCTTACAAAATTTCGTTACATGTTTAGATAACGATGCTCGAAGTCCAAGAAACTAATACAAATTCCAAATTTAAACAACAGTTGTACTTTCTTCAAGAACACTTCGCAAATTTGCCAAAACTAATCACTTATTTTGAAAATCAGAATCTCAAATTGAATTATGGATTAACCACATTAGGTGTGGCTATTAATAATTTGAAAAATATTCCAAGGGACTTCGGATGTGGCCTTCGGCAAAAGTTAGATGCAGTTTTTAATAGAAATCCGGCAATTTAATTTTGTATGGGGACAATGCCCCAAAATATAACTGCTAAATACGCTGAAATAAAAGAATATTTCCAGTATGCACCTATAACCAGTTGCGATGTAGAAAAGAGGTTTTCTATGGACAAGGATGTATTTCATTTAAAGAGAACAAATCTTACACAAGAGAACCCTGAGAAAGTATTGTTAGTTAATATTAATACTCCTTTACTCAACTTGAACTACAAAATGAACAAATAAAAATGAAGTTCGTATTTTATAGACCACCACCCGTTTAACTTCCAACTATATAAATAAAATTAAAAACTCTTTAAAAATACAAATTGTCAATAGTACGCCCGTGGGCGATGAGTCATCGGCCTCTCGTGTCTGGTCCCTACTAATTACCTTTGACCTTTCTACTGTCCACCACAGTAAGATATTTTTTATTTGTTCTAGGGGATGTTCACATAGAATTTTTAATATAACTGTCTGTATCTGTAAATTCTTTATTAAAAAAATTAGTATCTCGAAAAGTATACATTTAAGATCTAGGGTATCCTACATAAAGTTCTCTACAATTTGACATAGACTTTGGAATTGCAATAATATACAGGGTATTATATTTAGAATAACAAAGTTGCTGTACACTTCCGGTATAACCGGAAATAGCATGTCGGTCAAAGTATTTTCTTTAAATTCACCATAATTTGTAATCCATGATCATAAATATCATGTTCGTAGTTCCCAGTATACAGCTAGCTTAAACTCGTCGTGACACAGCCTGTATAGTAAGTAATTAAGGAAAACATCTGCCCTGAGTTTTTCGTTATTAAAGTTGTTCATTCGCTTGCAATATATGGTCGAAATCCACCGGAATTCTTGCACGCTTCCCTCGTGCACGATATACTATAGTGTAAATAAAGCCGTATATTTGCAAACATTTGCAACATATGTGTAGCATGTGATTTGCGTTTATTGAAATACGCGCTCCAATTTTTATTTTCCGGAGACAAAATAAATTCAATTTTTCCATATAATATGAATACATACCTACACACGTTATAACTCAGAAAAAAATTTATAAAAATATTACAAATTCGTTTCAAATTTATTAACGAAAGCAATGTGAAAATAGAAAGCCAATAAAATGAAAAATATTTTTTACTAATACACCAAAAGTATATGTACTCATATGTAAAAAAAAATCGATAAACAAACTCTTAAAAATGGGGAAATTGTTCAAAGAATATTAATTGCTTTCCTACCTTTGTAGAAATGTGGTCGCATCGCCGTTGGTTGCATATATTTCTGGTTGATTTACGAGTTATCGCTTTTAATGTATAGGTTTACTTTTTAGTAAATATTTAATTTAAATTTAGTAATATTATTTACGTATTGTGAGAAGGAATAGGGGGTTTAAATATAAAGATGCTACGGTGGTAATACCGTAACGATAACAAAATAAAAAAAATGAAGAGGAAAAAAAGTTTCGACGTGAATTGTTCCACCTAACCGCTCCTGCCAACGTCTAGCGTGATGGGAGACCCAGATGTACAAAAAAGACCAAAAGGAGGTGGTAAAAGGGCGCCACTGAATTTGGTTCCGCTAGATGCCCCAAATTCGGAAAATGAGATCACAAATCACAGACAAGCCACGCAGCGGGCAATTAACGTAACCAGGCCGTCCGAAACGAAATCAAAAGAAAAGAGAGTTTTCGGATTCAACTATTCTACGCTTTATTTCAAATTGAAGTATTTAATATAACTCTAGAACTTATCGGTAACGATGTCTCTATAAAAAAAAGGAAAAAAAATGCAAATACGTAGAACCTAATTCACCAGCTGTATACTATAACCAGAAAATAATCAAACCCCATCAAAATACGTAATTATCCGGTTCACATTTATAAATACAAAATTGTAAGCCAGATATATAGGGACTTTGTTATATGAAAAATAAACTAATTGAAAATTTACAAAGTTAAATATTGAAGAAAAATTGAACTAAGTTAAATTGACAAATAATTGAGGAAATGTAAATCTTAAATTTTAAAATCACAAATAAAAAAACTAGAGAACTAAGTCGTATTTTTAACGTGTTGTTATAAGAAATAGCTATCCTATACACGATATCTACTTTACGCAAAACAACAAGGAAAAAAAAAGACAACGGAAAGATCTGTACACATTTATAACCCAAGTTGTTTTTTTTTATGAAAGTGATACAGGTGTGTAATTACGTTGTACTCTTGAGATAAATTGTATCGTTTAAAATATCTACTACATCCGTAATCCAGCAACCTGGATTACAAGAGTGCAAACCAAATGTAATAAACTAATCAGAGATGCTATTAAAGTAATTAAATAAAATTGATATGATGCTTAGAATTACGTAGTTACAAGAAAAATAAAGGAAAATTGAATATGTGGAGAGAAAACTAAATCTTAATATTTTAACACGTAGAACTAAATTGAATATAATTTACTAGCTAAATTATGATTTTGATCGTGAAAATTAGGTGTGTAGCGTGTAACAAAAAAAGAACTTAAATTAGCTGAAGGTGATAAAGGTAAATAAGAGAATGCTGAATCAGTTAAACAAAATAGAAAATAACTTGACGGTCCGTCTCTGTAGGGTAATTAGCGTTTATTGCTTTGTCCAATTGTCGTTGGTCTCAATTCAAGACAGAAGCTCCTACAGTAGGCCGGGAGAACAAGCAACGGAGTCGCACAGGCAGCAAAACCATCTGTTATAGAGATACAGAAAAAAAAACAAACAAGTAAAAATCAAAGGAAATATATTGATTTCAAATTTACGTTTCCTATTAGTTCGGATGGTTTTCTATAACACAACAATATCGTGTAGAGAGAAATATTTCGCTTCTTGTTCAAAAAAAGATCCCCAACGGGTAATTGATGCGTTCAATTATCATAACGTTGTTGCAATATTGTTGCTAAAAAAAATCTCTGAAGATAGGGGGCTACGAGCAATACTCTACAAAAATAGACTAATTAAGCCCTACTAATTAGCAAGCACATGTTGAACGAAAGCGAGAGAACAACTTCTCGATATCGGTATCAGTTTTAGAACTCCGCCCGATCGAATCCTGGCGATGGCCAGACAGAGTGGGGAAAAGCAACAAAAAAAACTAACTAGTACGCAATCATTTTTGCGGGTACTTTCATTTTTAGAACTCTACATTCTTATCTCCTGAAGAAACAACAAACTGTTGTAAAATGGATATATAAACATACAGGTAGGTTCACAATAATAGAACGGAATTAAATAAAGGAAGACGCTAATTTGCGATAAATAAATATTTGTCTGTAAGGGAATATTTTACGCAAAAAGATGAATAAAAAAGCAATAAAAATATCCCCATTTTAAAGTTATATCGGGAACAGACATAGATTAGACATCTGCGATTTAATTCTTTATTTAAAAAAAATAATTTGTATAAACAGCCAATCAGTACTAACTCACGGAAATGAGACGTGGACAACAATACTACTTAGGTTTTAATAAAATTGCCCAAATTTAATTTAATGCAAATAGAGGATTCGAAGAGCATATCTATATCCGTATCAGACTTCCGGTTTCGACCGGAAACGTTAACTTTTTTATTTTAAATGAGACACCTGTTAATTTCAATAGAGCTCTGCTATGGGAGTTCAGCAATAATAAAGTTTACCATTTTTTATTAAATTTTCTGTATGCCTAACACAATTATCACAAGTAGTTTCATGACACTGTTGCAAAGCTTTATTCCACATTTCTTCTACTCTTTCATCTAAATAACCATTTCTCCCAATGCTTGAACTATAATAATTTTTTGCCTTAGCCCAAATCATTTTAATTGCGTTGAAGTTACAATAATAGGGGGGCAACCTTAAAACTTCATGTCCACTTTCTCTTATTATTCCATCTATAACAAATATTCTATTTTCTTTATTATCTTTTACTAATGATATTAATTCATTCCATTTAGTAATTGCGTGTGTATAACTTATCTTTTTTTCTCAACCATTCAACAATTTCTGCTTTTTCTTTGAGGAGGTATTTGGTTGTTTATTTTCAATAACGTTATGATAAATATCATTATCCTTTATTATAAGTGATAGTACTTTAGTAAGACAAGTTGATCATTTACTCATTCCTTAGTAATCACCGGTGATTGTTTTTGATGGAAAAAATTAGCTCCTGAGGTATTAGGTTGTTTATTTTCAATAACGCTATGATAAATATCATTATCCTTTATTATAAGTGATAGTACTTTAGTAAGATAAGTTGATCATTTACTCATTCCTTAGTAATCACCGGTGATTGTTTTTGATGGAAAAAATTAGCTCCTTTAAAGAAGCCATTTTCTGTGCTTGTACGTATAATAATAAATCGTTACATTTTTTACATTATCATCTTGCCATGATTTCATTCTACTGCCTTTTCAAAATATCCAAGTTTTTTCAAGAAACACGACCTAAACTTGAATGTAAGTTATCCATATATTTTCTTAAAAACATATTTCTCATCCAGGCTATATCTAATTTCTTTTCAAGCGCTCTCCTGTTACACTCTTTCTTATATGTAAATCTAATATCTTTAAGCAATATTGTTAAAGAAGTAGTACTTATATGAACAAATTCTTTCATAGCCAAAACATTGCTTAGAGTTTTTAAGGTAAGAAATATTCTGTGAAATAAATAGGTTAGAAATGTCAAAGTGATAATCAATATATTTTGTACTTATTGCCACTTATTGATTTTATTATTTATTATCAGTATTGTTTTTAAAAAAAATGATTTTGTAATTTTTGATGACAAACTAAATATTCAAATCTGAAAAATGATTAACCAAAAAGTCAAAATGCCAGAAACAAGTCAAAACCAACGGTATTCAAATAAATCAATAGTAAGCCGAATATCATAAGACTATCTACTGAACGACTTATCCTTTTTATTTAATATAATATTTCAAAGACGTACAGTGCTATTAAGAAAAACAGATTGACGATCTGAAACACAAAATCGATAAAAAATTTTTAGGTCTTTTTTTATTAATAAAATTTTACTATAGACGATAGCGATCAAGTTACATATAGAAGAGCGGTGTTCGTTAAATTGGGATAACGTGTAGACACTTTCTTTCAGTGCTATTTGGTTACAACTTTTAATATTTAAAAAAATCCGTCATATATTGTTATATTGTATATCTATCCTATAATTTTTTATAAATATTAAGTTTAATTTACTACCTTATTTTTGGAATATTTTTTGTTTTTTCTTTTTAATCCATTTCTTTCTGTTCTTAATATTTCTCTTTATTTTCATTAACTATGGAGAATTCTCGTAGGGCAACCATGGTAGGATGGATTAGAGGCCATACAGATTGGTTGCATATTCGTAATGATACCGAGATATATTTCAGTGCCTGTTCATTAAGTTTAAGGCGTCCACAAAACTCTAATGTGCAGAGACATGTTTCTTCGAAAACTAATTAAGATAACATATGACCATCTGCACCTGACTGTTTTAACGAAGAACTGTGTGAAAACAGGGAAATTATTAAGGCAATCTTATCCCAATAAGCTACACGTTACTTGTGCAGCACATGCTCTACACAGAGTATCAAAATACATCAGGGGTCAATTTCCAAATGTTGATAAGTTAGTGCCATCATTTAAAAAAATGTTTCTCAAAACACCTTCACGAGTGGCACTATATAGAGAAATACTTCCAAATTTACCTTTACCCCAGTTCCTGTATTAACTAGGTGGGGGACATGGCTAGAAGCAGCATTTTTCTATTCACAACACTTGGATGAATTAAAAAACTTCGTTTTTCATCCTCAAGATGATGATACGCAAAGTATTTCTAATTGTAAACACTTGGTACAAATTGAAAATTTACAAAACCAGCTAAACTTTATTAAATCTAATTTCCAGTGTCTTACAGTTATAGAAATCCTTATCGATCGAATGAAAGGTATGCCTTCTAAATTTGGAAACAAGCTGAGACAAAAAGTTGCCATATTTAGCATAAATCCAGATTTCAATATATTATATAAATTCTGCACAGAGCCGATTGAAAAATCTATACATTCGAAGTAAGGTGCACTTTTGCAACATTTTAATCACGCACCCGTCACCATTTGTGATGTGGAACGGACATTTTTTATTTTTAAAGACTTCTTAACATCTAAAAGAACTAATTTAACACAGGAACATTTTGAACAAATTTTAGTTGTTCATAGTAATGTTTTGCACTTTCAATTTTGACAGAAAATATTTAGTTTTGAGTTTTGTTCTTTGTAAATTATTTTTACACAAAATTCGTTACGCATTTCGCTTGTCAACATTACTTTTGTTTCAGCAGTAGTTGCTGCAGGTTACCAAACCGTTTATTACATCCGCTCTGTTGTGGATTGACAGATACATATTAACTGCATATGTAGGTATGTGCCACATATGCAAGTGCCCACACTCCTCAAATTGTTCGAAACTCAAGGATAGCTTACAGAAACAAACTTATTGTGAATACAAGGCAGACGCTATGGGCTATGAATCATCAATCGCTCGAGTCCGCTTTCTGTTTATGTGTTAGAAAGAGATAAAGTACAATTTTTGTTTCACACTTGAGCAGTGGGAACTGAAAAGAAATACTTTATGAACTGTATGTTACTATAGGGCGGTCTCTCATATGGTATATGAGATATTCCATAAAACCTTTAGGAAATAAATCGTAATATTCAATCAAGAGTTCATTGTATTTTATAGAAGAAAAGTGCACTTTTACTAAAATGATTTCTTGTTACTATAAATCCATTTTTATTTTCAATTTAACTATACATATACCATTCCATTTGCCAATTATCCACACCTTTATTATATTCAAAAAACGTACTTTTTTAACTTTTAATTTTCCTGTGCGATGTGTATTGAACAGAATGCAGAAACGTAATTTCGTGTTGAAGGTACGTGACCTATTGAGAAATTTTTCCCACTAAAAGGAAACTCATTATTATCCCGTATTAGTCGAAATTTATGGATTTGCCGTTATGTGAATGTCTCCGATATTGGAAGAATTTCAAGCGATCAACGCTTATGAGTTCACGACGTGCTGCAGAATGTTAAAAGAAACTTCGTTAGACAAAAAGCGGTTGCCTGAATTTTAAAACAAGGTTTGGGAGAAGGAAAGTCGTTAGTACTATTTGTAGTAACTGTTTTATAATACATATAATATTTAATATAGTTGATCAAACGTTGTGAGAAGTTTGGTTGTATGCCACATAAATAAAAAGGTTTTAGCGTACTTCAAAAACTGATATTTTTGATAAGTAAACGAGAATATAAAATGTATTATTGCCTAATTATTTATTGAAAATTCTCTAATTTAACAGTCGCACTTAATTAATTTGTTAGAGACAATGCAAATGATTTTAAATGCAAATAAAATTAAATAATTTGAAAATTTTCTTTGGACACCGTGGTAAGTTAAATTTTTTAAAAAGGTTCGGTCAACTAACCGCCAATCCGAGTATATTGAAATAAATTATTCCGTTAGTATCTATAATTAACGTTATTTGTGTCTCTGTTATTGTGAACCATTTCTAAAAAGGTTCTTTTTTTAAGGTTATTTTTAACGTCTAAGATCTTAACGTCGACAAAATTGAATGTATGGTCACGATCAGTTGCATGGTCCACCAATGCACAAGATCTCTTTCCGACCCGGACATCACTTTTATGCTGTGTGATGCACTGTTTTAGCCATTACGATGTCTGACCTATATAAACGCCACAACAATCCGAACATGGTATCCTGTAGACAACATGACTATTTAAAAAGAAAGGTGTTATGTCTTTGGTCTTACTATACAACTTCTTCAAAGTATAGGTGTTGTATTTACCTATTTTAATGTTATTAAATTGTTTGAAATGTGATGCAATTGTATGAGTAAGTCCACTAATATATGAGATTTTTTTGTAAATCACACTGTCTGCAAGAACATCCTCAGTAGGGCCATCATTCCTGCAGACAGTGTGAACACGGCTTAACCAAGGATCCAAAATAACATACTTCGCCCGCGAGTATATTCGTGCTAAATATCTAAAATTTCATAATGGTGTTTTATTTTTACCAACTTGTAATCATGAAAACATTAATTTGTTACAAATGTCAGTTAATATTGAATACATGACGTATATAGTGTTACTAGAACGCTATTTAAGTATATAGGTGTATTGTATTTGAGCACGTGGGAGCGATAAAACTGATACAAGATGGACGCTAGTGGTTCGTGTTGATTCTTTCCGGGCTAGCTGGAGCATCCTAGCAATGCTGTAACTGTTTAAATAATAAACGGTGGTGATGTTGAACATCAAAGCTCCAGGACGCGTGTAATATGCTGAAAGAACCATATTACAACTTATTAACTAAACAAAACACAACAATAAATGCACTTTTGAAGCTCAAGAGCCGCCTGTATAATCTAAGGCACTAATTCCTAGTTGCAAAACAGATAATTAAGATGAAGGCAATTAATAGCAGACATATATTAGACCATATACGAGTATATAAATTTACAGTAGATGATCTATACAATTCTACTTTGTATAAAAGCATCCGTTTAGAAATTCCTGAATCTACGGTAATTTTTACTGATACATCCAAGTCTAAAGAAGTATGCGGATGTGCCTTACTTGTGCCTACAAATAGATATGAAAAAACGGTAAAATTACATAATAATCTATCCATATTCACAGCAAAGGCAGTCGCAATTGCAGAGGCTCTAAAATATGTAAAAAAATATAATATTGGGAATTCAACGATTATGTCAGACTCCAAAAGCATACTGGAATCTTTACACAAGAGAACTCGTCCAAAAAAAATAACCCCATAATATTGAACATCATAGAACTCTTGAGATATTTGGAGAAAAAAACATGTAAAAATCAAATTCTATTGGACTAAAGAACATTCAGGTATAGAACCTAATGAGGCTGTTTATCGTTTAGCTAAAGGAGGCTATAAATAGTAATAACACATTGACGGAAAAAGTACCATCTAATGATCTTATTACTCATCTAAAAACTAAAATATTAAAAGATCATTGGCAAGCATATTGGAAGCATTCGTATACGAATAGAATGACACACTACGCAAAAATACACCCAAATGTAACTATCCGAGAATGGCATAAGGAACATTGGATATCAAGGATATATCGCACTGTCGTTCGATTAAAATTTAACCCCGCAGAACTCGCGCCATTCTGTGGAATGTGAGCCCTCACGCGTGAGCATTTTTCTCACGCTTCATATTTTTTTTTTATATAACGTCAGGATGCAAATTAAACTAGTATTTTTTAAGTCAAAATCAATATTTATTGTTTTTTTAAACATGTTATTTGCTTATAAAAGTTTAAAATCATTTGCTAATAAAATAAAAATAATAAAATTGTAATCGAAAAGAAATTGCAAAAAATCCTGTATTCTCTAAAATGCTAATCACTCTGATCTGAGGAACTATTGACGTTGGAACATGAGGGACAGACATATTTAGCATGTTCTGTACAAATCACTTTATTGCACCTCTCGCAATGTTTCTTGCGTTTTCGATTTTTTCGTCTAGGACAAAACGCACAAAAACCTGAGGCAACCTCTCGCACAACTATTGATTCCTTCATGTTACAAATTTTTCGAATTCGGGTACGTAAACTCACCGGCAAATTCTGTTCTGAAGATCGATTTATCAAATGTGGTTTAATAAATTCTTGAGCCAACTCTTTCAAATATAATCTGCGGTCTTGAATAATTTCGGTATTATTTTTATATATTATTTGAGAGTTGATACCGCCTATATCCAAAATTGAGAAAAATAATCTTAGAGGCCATCTACAACAGAACCTAGAGACAGAGTAAGTTGACTTCAGCTCATCTACAACATCGACTCCGCCTTTTGTCAAATTATAAAACGTGATTATCTCCGGTTTTGAAGCATCTCCAGATTCTTTATCGATTTTATTATCACTATGAAATGTAGATAACATAGAAACAATTTTGTTTGGTTTCGGTTTGTATAAAACTAAAACCATAGGTTTGCAAAATGCAAATATGCTGCTATTTAGTGGTCTAATTTTAGTATTCAACATCAAAGGCGGTATCTCTTTTTTATTTTTTCTTAATGTTCCGACAATAGTTGTTTTCATTTGAATCATGTCTTTGGCTAGTGGTATAGATGTGAAATAGTTATCCATCGTAACGTTTCGGCCTGTGTTCAAAATTGGTTGCGTTATTCGTTTTACTACAGAGCTTGCCGAGTTATCCAATTTAAATGGGCCTTCAGGCTGTTTACCTGCATAAACTTCTAAGTTGCATGTATAAAACATTCTAGCATCTACTAAGGCCCATATCTTCACATCATATTTTGCTGGTTTATTCGCGATGTACTGCCTGAATTTGCACTGACATTGTCACTCTCCACTTCATAATGATCTCCATCATCAAATAAATTTACTGATTGCTGGTCAAGGGCTGGTTGAGTAGCCATCCATGATGGTTGTGGATTTAATTCTGCATATTGTTGTCTTGCTAATTCGACAATTTTCTGAGTTCTACTCATTGCCATTATACTAAAAAAATAACATTGTCATATAAATATGTCATTTTCACTAATATAAAACATTTAGTACACGACTAAATACTAATAAATGCAATACTTACATAAATAAGGTTAGAAAAACACGTCAATGCTATAATTCGCGTAGTGAGAGAAACGTCAATAGGCAAAACAAAACACCAATGCCGGAACTAGCGCTGTGAGCGAAATGCTCACGCAGTCTGCAAGTGATTGACAAGTTCTTCCTAGAAATTGCTATAGACGACTAATTGGTGTTTAGGTTGCATTTATAAACAGAAGTGATACGTAAACTCAGCTAGAGGGCGCCTCGTTCCTATATCTCAACCCTCTTTAAAAATACAGCAATTCTGGCTTAAGCGTGAGCGAAAGGCTTATAGGCGCGAGTTCTGCAGGGTTAACCATGAACAATTTCCAGCACATTTACACAAACTTAAAATTATCGAATCAGATATTTGTACATGTGGCACTAATACAGTCGAAATGAACCATTTAATCTTCGAATGCCTTAAACGCAATAACTTTCGTGGTGAATTTATTGGCAGACTTGTTAATGCGGGAGTGGTTATGCCTACTAGTATTACATGTGTTCTAGTGTATAATACTAAGAATGTTTACGATGCATTAATGGATTACATTTTTAACTCTAGAATTCGGTTCTAAAACCAAAACCTATCCTCGTTTGCTTTTGTGGGGAAACCTATTTTTCCGATGGCCGTTTTTTTTGTATCTAAAGTCGTTTGATAGTCTCCGGACGTGAAGCATGTTTATTCCAAAGTTTCCCTTCCCGATTTGCGTGAATTTTATCTTATTATAAATTCTGTAACTCTTGTGTGTCTTTTTTGGCATTCGAAATCATTTCCCATATTGCCACGTTAAGTGAAATGATCTCGAATGCCAAAAAAACACAACAATGTTGTCTTTAAAGTTTTTAATAATTTATATTTACACAAGAAATAAATTGAGCATATATATATTTAAAAGTATTTAAATAAAAGTAATATATACAAGGAACGTTGAATAAGTAATTAAAAATTAACATACGAAAATTACGCGCTGAAAAGAAAGTTAATTAATTAATTAAAATAATGTTAACTAAATAAAAGAATAATATATATTGAACAATATAGATTATCTTTGGGTTGCGAGCATCTCTTGAACGGATATGTGGAAAGCAAAGCCGAACGACACGGGGGTGCTGGAACAGCATGTGTCACGTTTGAATGATGTGTAACTTTCTTACGAAGGTTTGAAACCACAAAATGTACGCTCGCTGGTTAGAAAATATACACTTTGCTACAAGGCACATCCGCATTTTTGTACACGGCAATAAAAAAATTACTTTTTCACAGTTCGGATTGAGGTGTATGTAGGGTGCGCTGCAACCATGGCATTTTTATTGATATTTGTACTAGTGCAAAGGTATTACAACTTTTAACAAAAATAAACACAGCCAAAAATTTTTTTTTATATAAAACCACTACAAAAACTAGAAGTAGACTTTTTCGAAATAAACCCAATCATGTCAAAAAATTTAAGTTAAGCATTTTTTAATTGAAAATAAATGAAAAACAAACTTTCCTAATTTTTGTCAAAATATACGAAAAGTATACGTATTTTCTTGAGGCTAGAAAATGATAGACTAGCAAGTCGAAGTATACGAAAATCGTATAATTATACGCTATTTGGAAACACTGTTTGAAACAAAAAAAAGGAATTTGTAGAAGAAGACACTGGTTTGTAAAGTGTAGGTTTGTTTTATTACCCCAAGTGGAAAAGGATCGAAATTGTCGATGTCTTGAATTATAAATTAATCAAAAGTGCGAGCTAAAAAGTTGTGATATCGATGAAACAAATATAATTAAAATATCCCTTATGAAGAAAGCTTTAATATGACATGTGACATGATGTAATTATAAAGAAGTATACGTGACTAATTGAATATCTAAATTTTTAAAACGGAATGTAAAATATTTGTAAACAAACTTTAAATTTGTTGACCGTTCTCAGTCAGGTAGATATCGAGAGGTCGGTGTAGTACGATAACAAAGGATATACTTTTTATCTGCAAATACAAATATACATAGAAAATGGCTAATATTTTTTGATTCGAAATATACTTGAAGAAATATAATTTAAAATTAATTAAACATTCTTATATATAAGGATGAATATCTTGAATTTTGAATTCCATTCTGTTTGAGCATGTGCAACTTTAATTTTGACAATAACTCCCTAATTGAGTATATAATACCCATTATATAATATTATATAAAAATAATTGTTACATATTATTCAATATAACAAACACAAAATTATAAAAACATATTGCTTTCCAAAGTACTAAAGATACAAATAGATATGACACAAATCAATAAATAAAACATTATACATATATATATATATATATATATATATATATATATATATATATATATATATATAATAACTTCGTGACCTTGGTATGATATGGTAAACCTAATCAGTAGGCGATTAAAGGTCTGTATATTACTTCAAAATATATGTATTTAAAAAACTCTACATGTTTCGGCTGTATACGCCTTTTTCAAGAGAATACAAAATATGAATTCATATTTTGTATTCTCTTGAAAAAGGCGTATACAGCCGAAACATGTAGAGTTTTTTAAATACATATATTTTGAAGTAATATACAGACCTTTAATCGCCTACTGATTAGGTTTACTATATATATATATATATATACAGCGTTAGTAAAAAGTCCCGGAACGGTCGAATAACTTTGTTATTTGAAATTTATGATTTCTGAAATTTGGTATGGGGGTATAGTTAATATAAATGCATTTTATGCAATACACTTAATATTTTTTTCACTTCCGGTTTAATCGGCAATACGTCCAACTTTTTTTTTGAAATGGAACGGCCAGATTTTTTTAACACTTTTGAATGCAAAATAAAAAACTACGTTCAGAAAGTATTAAGATGTTTATTTTTATTCACAAGAAAACAGTTAAAAAATTAAAAAAGTGTCCTAATACAGAAAAATCAAGGTACCTTTGAAAATAGTTGTTGTTTAGTGTTTTCATTCTTTTTGCTGTCACATTTGACAATTTTAAAAGCGTTTTAACTTTTGCATCGCTATAAATTTACTTATTTTAGACATTAACACATTTGAAAATGGCAGTAAAACTTACTGAATCAGAACGAATTGAGATATTAATGATGCGTGGGTACGGTGATCGTCAACGTTCTTTTGAAGAGGTTCGTATTTTGTTTAATACTGTTTATCCGGATCGTCACATTAGTAAAAGTACGGTATGCCGAACAATTCAAAAGTTTGAAGTATTTCGTCAGGTGAAGGATTTACCTAGAAGGGGACGTCCATTAACAGCAACAGATGAAGAAACTAGTTTGAATGTGTTACTTACAGTGGAAGAAAATCATCACGTGTCCACAACAGAATTAGGTCAAATTCATGAGATCTCTCAAAAATCTGCTCATAAAATTCTTAAATCAGCAAAAATGAAAGCCTATAAAATGTATCCCGTCCATGAGTTAAATGAAGATGATCCAAATCGTAGACTACAATTTTGCGAAACAATGACGGAATTGATCGAGCAGCAGCCTAATGTTTTAGATCACATCATTTTTTCAGATGAGGCAACGTTTTGTCTCAACGGCACTGTGAACAGACATAATTGTCGCTACTGGTCAATTGAAAATCCGCATTGGATTGAAGAAGTCCATACACAGCGTCCTCAAAAGGTGAATGTCTGGGCTGGTCTTGTTGGAAACAACATCATAGGACCATTTTTTATAAGAGGAAATTTAACTGGCAACGTCTACTTAAATTTATTGCGAAATGAGATTGTTCCAGCACTTGCGGCCCTCTTCCCAAATGCAAACATAGGTGATCACCCTAATGCACATTTTTGGTTTCAACTAGATGGAGCTCCCCCCCATTTTGCCCATAATGTCCGCGATTATTTGAATGACATTTTTCCGGGACGTTGGATCGGACGTAGAGGAGCATTCGAATGGCCAGCACGTTCGCCAGATCTCTCGCCATTAGATTTTTTCTTTTGGGGTCACTTGAAATGTCAAGTGTACAAAAATCGTCCCCATAATCTTGAACAATTGGAAGAGAGAATAGTTCAAGAAGCCAATCGCATCACTCCAGAACAAATACAAAATTCAATAAGAAATTTTACTGACCGTTTACATTTTTGTCAAATTGTAAATGGAGAGCATTTTGAACAATTATTGTAATCGCAACCTGAATAGACAGGTACCTTGATTTTTCTGTATTAGGACACTTTTTTAATTTTATAACTGTTTTCTTGTGAATAAAAATAAAAATTTTAAAACTTCCTGAACGTTGTTTTTTATTTTGCATTCAATAGTGTTAAAAAAACTGGCCGTTCCATTTAAAAAAAAAAAGTTGGACGTATTGCCGATTAAACCGGAAGTGAAAAAAATATTAAGTGTATTGCATAAAATGCATTTATATTAACTATACCCCCATACCAAATTTCAGAAATCATAAATTTCAAATAACAAAGTTATTCGACCGTTCCGGGACTTTTTACTAACGCTGTATATTTGTGTGTGTGTGTGAGTGTGTATATTGATACCACTTCTTATGTATACACGGATAGTTGAGTTTATACATATACTGGAGTCGACATTCTCGTTTGTCGTCAGGACACACACTCAAGATCTGGAGTTTGAGGTTTCAATATTAAATATTTGTTTTAACGTAGGGCTTTAGGCACTACGACTTACATGTCCTGGTGTACTTAACTAAAGGACTTCGCTTCAAAGATGTGTACCGATATTATCTACAGAATTATGCTGGTAGATAACTAGATCAAAGTAAGTCTTGTTCTTAGTTTAATTATATATAAAACTTGGCGCAAAAGCATGAAGTATATAAACTGTGATAAATTTCGATAAACAATATGAAAAGATGTGTTTACGGAGAAAATTTTGCTATATTATGTTATTCCAACATATATTTCCGACTAAAACCTGACTCACGGTAGATGTTTTACGCAATTGCTGGAAATTTATTTTTAAACGATTTCGAAACGAATTTGATTTCTTTGCAATATTGCATTTTTATGACAATTATTTTCATGTTATAAATGTACATGGACACCTACATCGAGAAAACGAAATTTATTCAATTTTTATTATGAAAGTAAAAATTCAGGGAAAGCTATTTCGTATGAATAGGTATAATAAAATTTATCTTTAAAGGTGGGGAATTGAAAAGAAATAGTGAATGGGAGGATAATATAAATGTGTCTTACGAAGCCGTATAGCACAGTAAAATAGAATTTTTTGAGACGAAGGATTGTTCCTGATGTAGAAGTTTGTATATATATATATATATATATATATATATTTACATATATACATATATACATATACAGGGTGAGTCGTGAGGAATCGACCAAACTGTAGGAGTGTATTCTACAGGTGAAAGTAATGTAAAAAAACTCAAATGTTGCTATCCGATTTTTATTTGTTTTCAAGTTATAGCGTAATTAAAAATAAACAAAATTTCACACATTGAAGTTTTTGTATTTTATTGGTATTATCGTTCTTTATAATATATTTTCAAAAATACCGCCATTCATTTCAAAACATTTTTTACATCGTCTACCAAGGGCGCTGGTTGCATTCCTGATTGCGTCAGGTTGATGTTTGATATTGTCAGCAGCATTCATAATCCGTTGAATTAATGCATCACGAGTGTCCACTTTTACTTGATACACTTCATTTTTTAACCAGCCCCATAAACAATAATCGAGTGGCGTGAGGTCTGGAGACCTAGGAGACCAACCAATGTGACTACCACGTCCAATCCAACTCCCTGGAAACCTTTCAGCTAAATGTTGCCTGACTGCACGAGCGTAATGTGCAGGCGCTCCATCGTGCTGATAGAAGATTTGGATTCTGATGTTTATGGGAACATCCTCTAGCAGTCCGTGCAGTTCATTTTCTAAAAAATGTAAATAAGTGTCTCCCGTGTGGCTATTCTCAAAAATGTAAGGACCAATTAAAAAACCATCGATCATACCACACCACACGTTGACCGAAAATTTATGTTGAAAGTTACTTTCGACTGTTGCGTGTGGATTTCGTCTGACCATACATACTGGTTATGACAATTATTAATACCGTTGCGGGTGAATGTCGCTTCATCCGTAAACAGTATACGCGATACAAAACGAGGATTATCATTTATCCATCGACAAAATTCCATACGTCTACGATTATCTTCTCGTTGTAGGTGCTGTACTCTTTGTACATGGTACGGAGGTAAGCCATGCTCGTGGAGTGTTTTTATCACCCTTGTTTGTGGAATGCCCGATTGAATACTAATTCTCCGTGAGTTGGTAGTTGCGTCTTCTTCTACTACATCCAGAATATCTTCTAGTTCTTGTAATTGTTGTCGACTGCCTCGTTCAGATATTATGTTTATACTGGGAAGCTTTCCGGTCGCGCACAATGTGTTGAATACACTAATAAATACAGTTTTATTAGGATGTCTGTGATGTGGAAACCGTTGACGATATTCATTAACAGCAGCTGTAGCATTCCCGTCACAAAATCCATAAACAAACACCATATTAGCATATTCTAAATTAGAATAAGTGTGTGGCATTTTAGTTTGTTACACTATAGTCGTACAAATGTCAAGTCAATGTCACAATACCCGAACACAATGTTAGTTATAATTTACTCCAAGGTATAGGGAACATTTTTTATGATGGCAGCGCCCTCACTATATCAACGATGAACTAGAGGTAGTGACATTAGACGCATTAGGCATACAAACCACTCTACACTATTTCTCGACTGCTTTCAATGTCACTACCGCTAGTTCGGAAAACCACGAACAGGTAGCGCTTCAGCTAGGAAGACTTCCTTATAATGAATTGCTACCGGGGTTTCACTGTTTTTACGAATACATACATAAACATGGTATACTAAATCTACATTTTTAATTACGCTATAACTCGAAAACAAATAAAAATCGGATAACAACGTTTGAGTTTTTTTTCATTACTGTCACCAGTAGAATACACTCCTTGAGTTTGGTCGATTCCTCACGACTCATCCTGTACACCCTGTAACCTGTATGTATATATACATATATATATATATACATATATATATATATATATATATATATATATATATACATATATATAATAGTAGAAAGAAACTATTATAAGAGTCGTATGGGAGTTATATACATTTAACGATAGCAACACCACGTAAAAGATGTAGGCAATCCAAATGTCGTATTATTTATTTTCTTTGCTTTAAAAGTATAACACGCACTTATATAGAGATTTTGATATGCTCTTCTTTCAAGAAATTTAATTTTTTTATAATTTTAGAATGCATATCGTTTTTTTAGTTTCATTTTCAGATGGTTAAAACAGTGATAGATATTAAATCAATCGCAACTATTCTTACACTGTTATAGTAAAGCAATGCAAAGAAAGAAAATTGTGTTTGCCTAAGTATACCATATAAATTCAATAAGATAGTTACATGTCAGATTTTAATCATTTTTAATACTAAAAAGTCTTTCTTTGGAGATCGTGGTTAAGTAAAAACTTAAAGAGGTACAAAAGCCCTTACCACAGTTAATACTCTTATCCTAAGTACATACTTCGACAACTAAGTTGTCATCCTCAGTAAGTAAATTAATGATCACAATGTTGAACATGAGGCACTGTTAACCTCTCCTATAGAATAAGGTTAAGAAACTAAAGAAATAGGTCACTCGTCGGAAATAATACACATCTGTTACTTCTCACACACTCTTTTACTATCTCCTATCTATTCTAAAACTTTGAACAAACAGGTAGCCGGAATTGAAACTTTGTCGACGTTAAATGTGTTATTTTTGTTTTTAATAATATTAATAGTTTCGTATATGTCTAGCTCCCGCGGATTCCTTAGATTTTTAATAATTGTTAAACAATCTACCTTGATGCTATGATCGGCTTCTAACGCATGACGGGCAACACTGAATCCATTGAATTTAATATGCGATATGTTTTTTATGACGGGTTATTACTGAGCGTTTTATTTGACAAGTATATTTCAAATTAGAATCGCGGTAATTAATTTAATATATACTCGCTTTCTGGTTCATCTCCAATTTATCTTTAGTATTACCTAGGAGAGCTTTAATTGAGTTTTCACACCCAGAAGCAAAATTTTTAATATTAGCAATGTTTTTCTTTTGCGTAATCTGCGAGTAAACGTCAATATAATAATTAATCTATATTATTCCCAAAATTATATACCGATAGATTCGAGAAGTAGGAAATTTAAAGTGTAGACGGGACAAAGAGAGTTATCTCCTCCTCCCCCCCAACAATTCTGCAGTAGACGTTTAACTGTCATCGCTAAACGTCTACGGTCAGACCGTCGCATATCAGCTGTGCTTGAGAATGCGAACGAAGTACGCACATCTGCATGTTGCGTAAGAAGTATGTGTCTCTTTCATTTGTTTGTAATAAGTTGCAATGTCTAAACCAAAAGGCAATTTGTTTATGGTTAAAATAAAAAAGAGATAAATTATTTAAAACAAAATAAAACTCTCAATTAACCGTCTAACAGTAGACGTTTAGTCGTGACAGTCAGTATCACCATTAAACGCCTACTGAAGCATTGATGGGGGTATAGCCTTCTTGCCCCGTCTACGCTTTAAATTTCCTATTTCTCGAATCTATCGGTATATACATTAACAAAAACTAATAAATAACTCAAACAGGTGCACTGTTACTGAATACGAGAAATGAGTGGAATTAATTTAATATTTGTGCTATGGATGATGCAGCCTTGAATTCGAACTTGGTACACGAAAGTTTATTTGACTCAACATATAAATACAATCAATGCTATTATGTAATAAATTGTATAAAAATTAATACCAAAGGTTGAACTGTACGTGCTGCCTTGTCAAACCTATTTAATAATATCCCAAATTCATACCATACCCTGGATAAATTTCATCTTCTACATACATGGGGAATTTAAAAAATCTTTGCTAATATGTACTGCGTAGCAGGACGCCACGCCAATATACCATATTCTAATTTGGACATGACAAAAGTGGCGTATAGCAATTTTAAACAGTGCATATTCCTAAAATCTCTACAAATCTAGTGGCATAAGGCCACAATTGCGATAAACATTCCCTACAGTTTGTGGCTTGTGCTCAGAAAAAATAAATTTGTTATGATGAAATACGATAACCAGATCATCATGTTTCTCAAAACGATGAAGTTCTTCGCCATCGATATTATAACTGTAAGTCAGAGTAATATGTTTCCTGGAATATGTCATAATTCTGCAGTGATATTTAAAAAAAAGGTAGTTCTTTTTACATCATAGACCAATTATATTTATATTTGTTTGAAATGACCCATGTAAATAATAAAGATTATTATTAACATTTCTTGGTAATAATTAAAATTGAAAAGTTTGTTCGACGGGTATCAGGGTTTTTGTGCATGTCTGTTTTGCGCATGCGTAATTTTGATCGTGTATCAGTATCTTATTATACAGTGTGGTTCTCTGGGGAGAAATTAAAAAATAAACTTTATTATTTTTAGATAAGTTTGATCGGTGTCATTAAGAGGAAGTTTTTTCATTCACTTAGCTGTCAATTTTACAGTGAATATTTTTACATCATGTATTTTTGTATAATACAGAATCTTTATACTTTATAAAGATAGATTTTGTTTTCTTTTTTTATTTTTGTATCAAATATTCAGTTTAAATTGTATCCTGCTTTTGCTTTATTTTCATACCAATATTGCTGTTCAGGCTTAATATATATATATATATATATATATATATATATATATATAAGTAAATAAATTTTTGTGAACTTTTCACTGGCGTCCAAATTACTTTTAGTCTGTATACGACTTTCCTGAGCGGAACCCGAGAAGTTAGAAGTCTCATATTTGAAAATCCACCGGCTGAGAAACCTAGTTGGGAAAACTAGTTGTGGATGGTGGCGTGTTAAATCTACAAACCACTATTCATAGCAATATGTTCGCGGATGACACGCAATTTCCAAAGCATTCCTATAGAGAGGCCAGAGAGGCTCTGAATGTTGATCAGTATGATTTGGGTGTGATCTCTGATATATCTTCACTTTATTCGTTTTACATTAATTCCTCAAAATAAGGTGTGATATTTTTTGTGAATTTGTCGATATGTTATTATTTAGGACGTAATTTTCGTTTGTCAAAGGGTGGTGAGATTTTGCCTGTGGTGACTGAAACAAAAACCTTGGGCTATTTATATACAACCATTCAAATATAGAAAACATTTATCAAATTATACGAGTATTAAACAGGAGTGCGGAAATTTGAGACTTCTTTACCAGCATAGGTTTTATCTACACATCACTACTAAATAGTCTCTTTGTGTAATGCCTTAGTTTTGTCTCTTTTTATTGCCTTGTATTGTATCTCCTTGTGTTGATCCTCTGTGTATGGTCCACGCATAGATATTAATGGCCAGAAAAATATTAAAGGAGCACATAACTTGCGTTTACGGTTTGCGTACGGCATTAAGAAATATGAACATATTTCGCATACTTTGTTTTTTGTAAGTGGATGAATATGAGAAATCAAGCTGTACTACGAGCTGCCTGCCTGTATCACGCAATTATTATAAGCAGGGCTTCACATCAACATTAGGTCGCAGGAATTGATTACGCCATCATTACATAAAACATCACTATTCAAGCGCTCGTTTACATTTAATATATGTAAAATATATAATGCTTTGCCCCACAACCTGAAGAAGTTCATGTTCTACATTTAAAAATATAAATAATAAAGATTATTATTAACATTTCTTGGTAATAATTAAAATTGAAAAGTTTGTTCGACGGGTATCAGGGTTTTTGTGCATGTCTGTTTTGCGCATGCGTAATTTTGATCGTGTATTAGTATCTTATTATACAGTGTGGTTCTCTGGGGAGAAATTAAAAAATAAACTTTATTATTTATAGATAAGTTTGATCGGTGTCATTAAGAGGAAGTTTTTTCATTCACTTAGCTGTCAATTTTAGAGTGAATAATTTTACCTCATGTATTTTTGTATAATACAGAATCTTTATACTTTATAAAGATAGATTTTGTTTTCTTTTTTTATTTTTGTATCAAATATTCAGTTTAAATTTCATCCTGCTTTTGCTTTATTTTCATACCAATATTGCTGTTCAGGCTTAATATATATATATATAAGTAAATAAATTTTTGTGAACTTTTCACTGGCATCCAAATTACTTTTAGTCTGTACACGACTTTCCTGAGTGGAACCCGAGAAGTTAGAAGTCTCATATTTGAAAATCCATCGGCTCAGAAACCTAGTTGGGAAAACTAGTTGTGGATGGTGGCGTGTTAAATCTACAAAATACTATTCATAGGAATATGTTCGCGGATGACACGCAATTTCCAAAGCATTCCTATAGAGAGGCCAAAGAGGCTCTGAATGTTGATCAGTATGATTTGGGTGTGATCTCTGATATATCTTGACTTTATTCGTTTTACATTAATTCCTCAAAATAAGGTGTGATGTTTTTTGGGGATATGTCGATATGCTATTATTTAGGACGTAATTTTCGTTTGTCAAAGGGTGGTGAGATTTTGCCTGCGGTGACTGAAACTAAAACCTTGGCTATTTATATACAACCATTCAAATATAGAAAACATTTATCAAATTATAAGAGTACTAAACAGGAGTGTGGAAATTTGAGACTTCTTTAGCAGCATAGGTTTTATCTACACATCACCACTAAATTGTCTCTTTGTGTAATGCCTTAGTTTTATCTCCTTTTATTGCCTTGTATTGTATCTCCTTGTGTTGCTCCTCTGTGTATGGTCCACGCATAGATATTAATGACTAAAAAAATATTAAAGGAACACATAACTTGTATTTACGGTTTGCGTACGGCATTAAGAAATATGAACATATTTCCCATACTTTGTTTTTTGTAAGTGGATGAATATGAGAAATCAAGCTGTACTACGAGCTGCCTGCCTGTATCACGCAATTATTATAAGCAGGGCTTCGCATCAACATTAGGACGTGGGAATTGATTACGCCATCATTACATAAAACATCACTATTCAAGCGCTCGTTTACATTTAATATATGTAAAATATATAATGCTTTGCCCCGCAACCTGAAGAATTTGCCATGTTCTACATTTAAAAATCTTACACAAATATTTATTAGATTGCACATTATACATTACATCAGTAACTAAGGACCGCTCTTTTTAATTTTTTCCGTCATTGCAGAATTTTAGATTTAAGTTAAATTAGGCATGATACGATGTTGTAATTTTAATTGTATTACAAGGTTAAGAGGAGGAATGGTTGTGGTGTTTTGCGCCTAAAGTCAAACTTAATCTTTTTTTATTTCCTTCTATTAGCTGTACGTTCGTTTTTTTTCTTTTATTTTTGCTATGTATAGGGAAGAAAGAAAACAAAAATAAACTTTTTATTGTTATTATTATTATTAATTTTATTGATCATTTCCGGAGTTGTTGTAGTCTTTAATGGCATCATCTTTAAATTCACATTTACGTTTGATTGCACAATTTAAACATTGTGCTATAAACCACTTTATTGAAACGTTGAAACTACCCAACCTATAAATGGTGACTTCACGAGGACCATTGTTACTTGAAGTTTTCGTATATAATCAAAAATTTCAATATATCTAATCCTTAAAAATGAACATGGATTGCCACATATTATGCATTTTAAGTTTTTGCTTATAGACATATAGCTTTATTCACACAATTATAACTTTAAAATCAAATGTCAAATTAATCAATCTTCCGCCATAAAAAAGATAAGATCACAGAACTGGAATAAAGTACTAAGCATTCCCGAAAGATGGCGCTTGTAGTCAAATCTCACTTTCCGTCAAATCATCCTCCCACATGTTCCTTTACCACGATTATATTTTCTGTTCGAACTGTACGATTCTTAACCTTCTTACAAACGATATTAAGTACCCTACCCAAAAATTGATAGCTATATTCAACGTTTAATACTAAGCCCATCGAAGATTCTGGTACAGTAATCGTTTGCATCGCGATTACAAACTTCCTTTTGTTGTGCAGTGAAACTTCGTCATTAGTAATACCAGTACCGTAATTTTTTTCATCAAAATTCTAAATATGTTTACGAAATTTGAGAAAGCGTTGCTGCGAATAAATTTAGATTTGAATGTTCGTATTTAAATACACAATTATAACAACTTATTACCATATTAATGAATGAAAACAACTGATTATATCCAGTTTTCTACGGAGTGTAAATCTTAAAGGAGCATTTGACGTGGGCAAGCGGGAATATTAAAGATATAAACATTGTTAAAAGGAAACAAGAAGGTTTTTATACAATAAATTGCACAGATTATCTATTAAGAAGCGGAAAAATTAATTTAAATTAAGCGCCTTTCCTCTAAAAATATAATAGTCAGTTCAGGAAATATACGGGTCTGTAATTAAATTCGAGTCTACAATGAGTTAAATTGAGAGTCTACTCATAAATATCATTAGATAAGACATAAATTTATTCATAGCATATTAATTCATGTAGCGCTAAAAAAATAATAAAGGGTATCAAGAGTATATGCAAAACAGTTACATATTGCTTTGAAATTCTGCCTTTGATAGAAATTAAATGAAGTATAAAGTAACTATACATAGCATAAACAAATTAAAACGTAATCAAAACAGATTGTGTTTTGGAATGGACCTGGTATATAACATGATAATTTTGCATTATATACAACATGCAAATAGATTAGATGTTATAATGAATTTTGATAACATTTAGAATTAAATTGAATATAAAGCGGATCCTTACCTACCAAAATTTTATAAAAAGAATAAACTTGCCTACAGTAGGACAATTTATACGATGGCTGGAATGGAAATAAAGTACGAAAACAAGGAAAAATTTAAATTAAATACAGAAATTGCGAGAGAAAACGAATGTTTTCCAAGAAATGAAAAAGTACCGAGTATGTAAGGATGAAACAGCATCAAGAGGACATTTATTTATTTATTTATTTATTTATTTATTCATTCATTCATTCATTCATTCATTCATTCATTCATTCATTCATTCATTCATTCATTCATTCATTCATTCATTCATTCATTCATTCATTCATTCATTCATTCATTCATTCATTCATTCATTCATTCATTCATTCATTCATTCATTCATTCATTCATTCATTCATTCATTCATTCATTCATTCATTCATTCATTCATTCATTCATTCATTCATTCATTCATTCATTCATTCATTCATTCATTCATTCATTCATTCATTCATTCATTCATTCATTCATTCATTCATTCATTCACTCATTCATTCACTCATTCACTCATTCACTCACTCATTCACTCAGTCATTCACTCAGTCATTCACTCAGTCATTCACTCAGTCATTCACTCAGTCATTCACTCAGTCATTCACTCAGTCATTCACTCAGTCATTCACTCAGTCATTCACTCAGTCACTCACTCAGTCACTCACTCAGTCACTCACTCAGTCACTCACTCAGTCACTCACTCACTCACTCACTCACTCACTCACTCACTCACTCACTCACTCACTCACTCACTCACTCACTCACTCACTCACTCACTCACTCACTCACTCACTCACTCACTCACTCACTCACTCACTCACTCACTCACTCACTCACTCACTCACTCACTCACTCACTCACTCACTCACTCACTCACTCACTCACTCACTCACTCACTCACTCACTCACTCACTCACTCACTCACTCACTCACTCACTCACTCACTCACTCACTCACTCACTCACTCACTCACTCACTCACTCACTCACTCACTCACTCACTCACCCACCCACTCACTCACTCACTCACTCACTCACTCACTCACTCACTCACTCACTCACTCACTCACTCACTCACTCACTCACTCACTCACTCACCCACCCACCCACCCACTCACCCACTCACCCACTCACCCACTCACCCACTCACCCACTCACCCACTCACCCACTCACTCACTCACTCACTCACTCACTCACCCACTCACTCACTCACTCACTCACTCACTCACTCACTCACTCACTCACTCACTCACTCACTCACTCACTCACTCACTCACTCACTCACTCACTCACTCACTCACTCACTCACTCACTCACTCACTCACTCACTCACTCACTCACTCACTCACTCACTCACTCACTCACTCACTCACTCACTCACTCACTCACTCACTCACTCACTCACTCACTCACTCACTCACTCACTCACTCACTCACTCACTCACTCACTCACTCACTCACTCACTCACTCACTCACTCACTCACTCACTCACTCACTCACTCACTCACTCACTCAAACTAATTAAATTTATTTAATGGAATTATGATTCCACTATAGTACATATATCTTGATAATGCTCTGTATAATTGCTGTATTAACTTCTAAAGAAGCCACTGTGTGGGCGAAATAATTGTCAAAATATTTACATATTAAATATTTTTATTATGTTTTTCTAGAAATTTTCTAGTTATTTTTACTACAATGATTAATTTAAAAAAGGTATATAACCCCTTACCACAATTATTAGTCGTATCCTAAATACGTATTTCGACAACTAAGTTGTCATCATCAGTAGGTAAAAACTACCAATTAAAGTCACACGGGGCACAATAAAGTAAAGTAAGATAAACGCTTCCGCACAACTACTTTACACTGCAACCCTGTAAAGACTGATACGAATAAATACTATGATTTTTCATCAAATAAATGCCAAATCAATACAATACATATGGAATTATTTTATGCAAAAGTGGGGAGATACATATTGCTCAAAACATGTATGCATGATCATAGCTTCTCAACTAATGGCTTGGTTTTATCCCACTTACTAAAATTCCACAAACTGTGAAATTTTAGTACTCAATCATAACGAAGTCGTCAGCATTTGCCCATGATGTTTTTCGCAAGAATTCACGATATTTAATTGACATAGCCTGTACATAATCTTTATCTAACCTGATGTTGTGTAGGTTTAAATAGAAAAGCTTTGTATCTTCCGACAATATTAAATAACAAGAGAAAACACTTCTCTGAAATTGGAAAAGACGTGATGTACGTTCACAGAAACAACAAATTACGCAGTATCTACTGCAGAAGATTGTGTATGTTCAGATATACGTAAAATTAAGCTGTAGTAAAGTACATATTCTCCAGGAATACTGAAACAACTCATGCATTAACTTATGTGACATTGGTTGTTAAATTCAGGAGTTTCCGGTTAAGGAGATTTGTCAAGTGTATAGATGTATGCAACCGCACAATATCAAGTAACAATCTCTGTTCAAACTGTGCTTCCGTCTAAATAAGCACCACTGAATTCGAGTAGATTAATTAAGATGCAGAGAGAAATTATACAGGGAGAAATTTCTATGGTTTCACATCAGTTTATTAAGTAAAAGGTTTGCTATGTCTAAAAATAAATAATAATTTTGATACATTGAATTTTATATTTAATTTTCTTAATAAATTTAAGGTCGTAAACTTTAACATTATCACAAAAGGAAATGAATAAGTAAATAAGAAATTAATAAGTTTGCCTAAACTTAATAACGCGTAGTTAATTCTCCGTTAATAATTACATTACAAAATCACTTTAACAAGTTTTCAAGGTGAAACTGGAATTTAAAATATAATGGATGTCCAAATGTTAATATTGGATTTAATATGTTAATAGCTTTTATATTTCATGGACATTTTATACTGAAATTATTCTATATGCGTGGTGCGATTCAGCTGTTCCCGGATTGATACTATAAAAATTTGTTGTCAACCTTCGAAGAAGTCTCTTTGGGAGCTATGCAGCAGTCCCAGGATTTTTCCAGTTATAGGAGATCGTTTTCTATGAACCGGTAGAATACTGCTTGCGATTCTTCTTGAATTTCTTCAATGCTGAGGTCGGCCCTTTAGTTGCCATTTTATTTTCAGGAGTAGACTAAAGTCGTAGGGAGCCGGGTCTGAGAAACAGGGGATGTGGAGAACGATAATTGTTTGTTACGTTTCTTATTACGGTCATTACTCTTGTGAACCGGCCCAAGTGTGCGATTACATCATCGCTACCCCTTTTTCGATCTCGTCTAGGCACGCGCGTGTTTGCGCTTGACTTCACATGAATTTAGTGTCTCGATCGCGAAGTACGTGCGTATGTAAGTGACATTTGTGGTTGTCGTAAGAAGTATCGTGAGATTTAGAGAAAAAAATTACAACGAAATAGATGGATTATGTGGCTGCACTTTTTGGGTAATCCATTTCAATATATACTTTGATGACTGCACGTTGTCTAGGTCGTGGTCTATTGTGCCCTTGATCATCTAAAGTAAGAGAAGTTATGCCATTTCCTACGAGGCATTTATATTCATTGTTCGCGTATTCCGTTTTTACTAATGTGTAACATATTATCTTAGCCCCCCTCGGTCACTGGCTCCCAGTTAATGGTTGCCGTTACAAGCTTCTCTTATTAGCTGGTAATAGTTGGAGTTGCCGAGTAGTAAATTAGGTAGTGGGGTATCGAAAAAAGAGAGTGAAGGCAGAGACGCCATCATCGTCGAGATATTACCGATCTATACTCCGAAAAATAGAATTGTGTTTCTAATTATACGGTTTCGAGTAACTAGATATTTTTTTAACATTTTCATTTAGTTTACATATATTAGTTGTAGTACAAAATATTAACCGGTCAGATTCAACTTTATTCCCTGTTAATTCGTTTTAAACAATTAATAAGACTTATTATTTATTACACCTTTTTACTTTAGCGTAACATTTGTTTTTAAGATTAAGCCATATCGTGCCTCAGTAATATATTTATAAATTTTCTTGATTATTTTTTTGTTCTAATAATATACAGGCACACGCAAAAGTTGTGATCCTTGCATTATTTCGAACTTTTAGTATAACTTGTCATTGGTGTATTTCATTATAGTAGTCATACGCATTTGTATTTTTCTTTTCTGCGTAAACGCTCATAATAAATATTATAACTTCTTATTTCGTTGTTCGTTTTCTGTTTTATTTAGTTTGCTTGGATGCAATCTGGTTTTATGTGGGTGTACGTCCCCCGCATAACGTATATTCACTTATAGAAGCAGCCTACAAAACGTGGTAGCACCCTTTTAAAATATCGACCAGTTAGATTGCCAACGTTTCGTCAAAGAACCCACGTCGTCTTCACTGAGCTGTGTCCGTGGTACTGGTCTGCTTACGTAGGTTTAACAACAAACCGCTCACGAATGGTAAGTCTGAGGAGTGTTATTGGATTTAGGAAGTTTTAGTAAGACCAGTTTTCGCGACATTTATTGCACGTGTACTCGTTTAATCTTGACGTTTTCACCAAATGTGCTCGTGTGAAACACGAACGGTGAACGATGCATCGCCTTGATGTAGGTAGCGTAGAATTTTCTGCTCGCCAAAGTTGGTACTATTTCCGTCTGATATCGTCACGGAACCGCATCAAAACATTACAATAAGACTAGGAATTAACCAATTGGAACAAATTCTATGTAAACTATGCCTTTCGTGTAAAAAATGCAATGAGCATGCTCTTCACATTGCTTTTCACTTGTCGGTATTTCTCGGGTCTTGGCGAAATCGGACTCATTCAATGACTTGATTGTTGTTTAGTTTCTATATCATAAGCATAAATCCAGCACCCATCGCCAGTAATCAGTCTTGAGATAGAGTTTTCATCGCCTGCAGCAAGTTGCTTAAGCTCAGTGCAAATGGAAATTCATTTCTGCTTTTTTTCGTCAGAAGTCTCGGAACAAATTTCGCGGCAATGCGGTGTATACCTACTTCTTCATTCATAATTTGCTAATTTCCAATTTTTTAAGCCATCTAAAACGTAATCTTTCGAAAGTTTCTCAAAATAAGCAATTACTACGTTTATCACTTGCTCATATGTCCGGAATTGCTTTCCATCAAGCCATTTTGCAAATTTGGGAAGAGGAAAATGTCATTCGCAGGCAGATTTGGTAAATATGATGGATGAGGCTGCAATTGGTATCCTAGTTTAATAAATTTAGCGGTTGCCATATCGGATGAATGATAGGGCGCATTATCTTGATGGAAAAAAAACTTTTTTTTAATAGATCTGATCGTTCAGCATCAAAACGTGTCTGTTCATCTGTATAGTATTGGTCAATTAACCATTGCACTTCAAATGATACAAATATGCATTACATACATCTGTATCTCAACACACGGACATACACCTAGTATTATCAACGATCACTTCGGCCAAAGATACATGTGTTTCTGTCTTACAACGTCATCAGCCTGGCTAAGAAGTAACGTTTAACGGCTCGTCTTCGGAACAAGTAACAAATGTTGTCTTATAAAGTAGCACCAGATAATCTCGTGACATCTGACGTATAAAAGAGACTACGCCGATAATAGCGATTTATCTCGACTAGCTATGCTAATACATAAGAGAAAAAATATGTATATTGGCGTAGACAATTAATTTGGTATGTAGGAGCCAGATGGTTGTAATATACCAAAGGAATTTGGTATATCAATGCTTAAGCACGCTTTAAGTTTTTGTTACAAATGTTAACATACCGGGTTTTTCTTTTGTCATTACACATAGGTATAATACATTGACTTTTTTCATTTACCCTTACGCATAGGCATAAATGTATGATTTTGGCATAGTAGGCAACCAGTTACACACCAGTAACATTTTTAAAATTGTAAAATATTTCTGTTTTTCATTCATATTTAAATCTTAACTTAAATACATTTTATTGAAAAATACATAATGTATTTAAAACAGTTAATTATTCCAACCTAGTATACCTTGTGCATATTTTTAACAAATTAAAGAAGATGATTCTCTTCTAAATTCAGACAAAAAAATAAATTGAAACCAATCATGTGTTAACAGAACACATGAAACTGAATATCCTGTGTTATGTAAAAGAACGGTCTTTAGAATCGCTTTTAAATGTAGCCAGGCCATATTGTTCTAAAGGCTCCATTCCTGTTACCTAAAAGAAAATACAAATAAAAAATGCAATTACCCTTTTTTGAACTTACCTTCCAAAATAAAAGAGGATCTACGTCCCGATTTGAATTTGGTCTTTCGAGGTATTGTCGAGGATTTTACTTTCTATTATTCTTTCTTGCAAAAATCCAAATAATGAAAGTGACTTTTGATGTGAACTAATATCTGTTTCAATTACAAGCATTTGTTCTTTATTATTATCGGAATCTGTTTTCTCCATAATATTAAACGTTTCTTGTTTTAGAAATGAAGTAGCTCCAGTAGCATTTTCAGTACTATGAAAGCCTTCTGTTTTAAATAGAGGGTCTGAAACAGTTGCTACTCTAATAACTGATTGTACTTCATATGAATATAGCCTTGCTTTAACAGATTCCAAAAGTTTGTTGCATAATGTCTTCCCTTCTTCAATCTTTAATTCCACTGGTGATGCTGTCAGATAATTGTACAATACAAGAGTTGCTGTGATTATTAAAGAAATAGTAATGTATTTATTACCAACAAGAATTTCCCACTACTGCTTTTTTAGATAAATTTCTCCAGTTTATAAAACCAGTTATTCATAAGATACCACGAGATGTTATTTATTTTTATCTTATTACTGAAATGGCCCCAATGCGTGGGTAATGTTCGGTAATTCATTAGAAGTAAAGTGAGGACGTCATACAATTTAATTATGTGATATCTATTTGTACTTTTTTGTTATATTTTCTACCTTTTCTAATACACTAATTTTACTATCTTAGATATATTTCAACCTTAAGGAGATAAAATAAAATTAAAAAACCCTTACCACAATAGAATTTAATGATTCTAAATACGTATTTCTACAACCACGTTGTCATCTTCAGTAGAAAAACCAGTGTAATACTTGAACGCACAAAAACACTCACAGAAGGATTGTTCTGAACGTCTTCTAGTTTAACACTAAAATCTTCAATCTTAAATGCTACAAAAATTACCTGCATTTTGGTAAACCCCACCTATTCATGCAAGAGCATTAACCCATTATTTGTAAATTCTATAGAAAAACCGTTTAGAAATATTATAAAAGCCGTAATTTAACATATATTAAGGATCCAATTATGAAACAAATCCTTAAATTATGTTGAAATATAAATTTGGAAATTAATGTTGAGTCAGAATATTTTAATGGCAAATATTGTAATGAATCAACATTAATTTCCAAATTTATATTTCAACATAATTTAAGGATTAGTTTCATAATTGGATCCTTAATGTATGTTAAATTACGGCTTTTATAATATTTCTAAACGGTTTTTCTATAGAATTTACAAATAATGGGTTAATGCTCTTTCATGAATAGGTGGGGTTTACCAAAATGTAGGTAATTTTTGTAGCATTTAAGATTGAAGAGTTTAGTGTTAAACTAGAAGACGTTCAGAACAATCCTTCTGTGAGTGTTTTTGTGCGTTCAAGTGTTACACTGTTTTTTCCACTGAAGATGACAACGTGGTTGTAGCAATGCGTATTTAGAATCATTAAATTCT
Organism: Melolontha melolontha; assembly: GCA_935421215.2. Lineage (NCBI taxonomy): Eukaryota > Metazoa > Arthropoda > Insecta > Coleoptera > Scarabaeidae > Melolontha > Melolontha melolontha. The sequence continues at coordinate 135,305,968 of OW285239.1, forward strand.
ATTGTGGAAAGGGTATTTTAATTTTATTTTATTCACTTATAAGCCACAGTCTCCGATTTGTTAGTTAAGGAATACTATCCATCTTCTTTGAATTTCTTAAAAATATTTAAAATTGTTTTCGCACAAGGTATACGCCTATTGGGATAATTAACTGTTTTAAATAAATTATGTATTATGTAATTATGTATTTTTCAATAATAGCTATTTATGTAACCAGTTATGAAATGGGTTATTTTGTGTAACGAAATGGAATGTTTGCAGTACGAGCGAGCGTAGCGAGCGAGATCCTGCAAAATGACATGAGTTACACAAAATAACATTTCATAACGTTTTTCATGCAAGATTTTATCTAATTTTGACCAAAATATAGATTTATAATTTTCCAGTTGATCTGACATTAAACGTCATAAGTCGTATTAAATAATTAGTGACAGTTTTCATGTTATTGATAATAATTCATTTGACTTGACAGGTGTTTGTTAATTTAAGTATAAGTATTTACTTTTATTAGCTAAATATTTCGGTGCATTGTACGAGTAAAAATGTCGGATTCAGATTCAGGTGGACTACCAAGCGATATAGAAGAGGCTGCACAAAGTGCATTATCGACTGTGATTCCACAAAAGTCGAAAGCCCAGTATGATTTGGCTTATGAAAAATCTGGGAAGTGGCTTAAAGACAAAAAAATTAAATGTGTTAATGAGAAGGTTTTATTAGCCTATTTCGAGGGAAGAAAGAATCAAAAAGCTTCAACACTCTGGACTCTTTATTCCGTGTTACGAAGTGAATTGTCTTTGAAGAAGAATATTGATATTGCAAAATATGCCAGTTAACATGCATTTCTAAAGAGGCAGTCAGAGGGATACCATGCAAAAAAGTCTAATATTTTGTCAAAGGAAAACGTCTCCCGGTTTATGACAGAAGCTGAGGATAAAACATATTTAATGACGAAGGTCGCATTGATGGTTGGAATAGCTGGTGCTTGTCGAAAAAGTGAGCTAACTTTTCTACGTGTGGGGGATATTTTAGACGAGTTTACTCATTTTGTAATAAAAATCCCTAATACAAAGACAAAAGTAACGCGCGAGTTTGTGATCACAGAAGGAAATATTGAAGGGCAAAATTTTCTTGATCTTATTAGAAAATATATTTACTCACAATCGGTTAGTAATCTGTAGATTTGTACCCTTCGAAACAGTCGGGAAGCGACTTATTGCTTACCTACTTCACTTTCCCAGCTATAGCCGGAAAAGTGTTTTCCCAGCTAGCAAGTGTCAGTTCATTAGTCACAAATATGACATCATTGTCATTTTGGCATTAAAACATGTTTTTAAGAATAAATTGGAATCAAACTCTGTATTTATTTAGTAAAGAAACAATAATAAACCTATTTAGAGTTGTAAATATTAATGGTTACATTAGAATTATCATTACTGTTAACTGTTAAAGAAAGACCATGTTGTTGCTTAAAATTATACTGTTCATTTTTAGAATAATTACCTAACTGTCAGATTCAACAAACTTATTACATTGCCTAGCAACGATTTTACAAGTATCTTCCTTAAAATAGTTTATCAAATTATCATAAAAATAAATACCGATACTCATGTATTATTATTATTATTATTATTTAAAATAAAACTTATATAGAATTACTAATAGTAGATTGTGAGTAAAATCGTATACATACCTCGGGAGAACTCATTCCAGCCTCGCGTCTGCAGCTTACCTCGGTGCTTTGCACCTCGGTAAGCTACCTTGACGCTCGGATGTAATAGAGCACTTCCCCGCTCGGTATGTAATATACTATTCTTTGCGTCCACAAAACGTTAATCAAGATGGGTTTTTCGTCAAATATAATAATGGTAAATGCGGGGCATAGCCAGTTGGCATTAATACAATCGGTAATCTACCGAAAAGAATTGCTCAGTTTTTGAAACTACCAAATCCCTTCTTATTTACCGGACACTGCTTCAGAAGGTCATCGGCTACCTTTTTGGCAGATTATGGTGCGGATATTTTTAAGGTTAAACGACATGGAGGCTGGAAGTCCAATACTGTAGCTGAGGGCTATGTAGAGAACTCTATAGAAAATAGGAAAAGGATTGCCAATGATATTCTTGGTGAATCAAGCTCAAATGCACATTCCGTTTTGCATCATAACATCAGAGTACCTGCCATGAATTCTACGTGTGCAGGAATTAACCTCACCAATTGTTCACATTGTGTCATAAATGTTTATAATGCATAAAATAAAAATTTAACCAGTTTGTGTCATTTAACGTTCCCCTTTATTAACTTGAGATGAAATGATTTTTTCAAAATATTTCGTAACTAGTGATGAAAAATTTTACTTTTCATAACTAGTTACGAAAAGTAAACCGTTTCCTAACGTCATACAGTTTTGAAAAGTGTCACTTTATGTGTCAAAATTAGATAAAATGTATTTAATTTAAGATTTAGGTTTAATGTATTTTCATGTTCAAAAATCCATACGAAAAAAAAATTATTTAATTTAATTTTTAAAACCTAGATTTTCTCCAATGACCGCTATAAGTAACTGAACATGACATTAGATGTCTCTTAAATTTATTATAAACTTAAATAATCTTTCCTAGAATATTCTAGATTTTACAAAATATATTGCAGGAACGCAGTCGAAAATAAGTTTAAATTAAAAGATAACCGATGACTTTACCCTAGAACACTGAAGAAGTAGGCACTTTATAACTTTTAGTTGTTAAATAATTGTTTAAGTCGACAGTGGACCCGAAGCGAGGTACTGATAATGGTCTTCGAGAGTAGTATGCGGTCTCCTTGCGTCTACAAAACGCGGCAATCAATCACAGTTGTAATAGGAATTGAAGACCTGTATTTCCTATGAGGCCAACAAGTCACATGGTCCACCGAGACACGAAACTTCTAACTAAATTTCCTTCACAATTTATATGCACTGATACGAGAGAAAATAAACCCAATAATGAAAAATACTGGGATAACTTGAGCACAAATAACTGAAACTTCTAATTGTTAGTAATTGCTTTCTTAATGTTAAATTTAGATAATTAATGTAGTTAATTAATTGTGTACAAAACTGACTGATAATCGCAAATTAATAATTAAAATCTTATTGAAGTATACTCACGAAATATTTCTAGAAATATCTTATTAAAGTGTTACTGAATCATATCAATACTCTTATTAATAATTCTCTTAAACTATGTGTTTCTTATTAAATGTCTATCACCGAATCCTCTAAAATTCCACGAAAGGGTAGCAACTCTGGCTTTGCCACTGAAACTAAAATAGTCACATCTCAAATGGAAATCAAGAAGTATTATACTTTCCTTCCGAATTCCAGGTTGAAATCGTCACTTCGCACTTTGCAGATGTGAAAAACAGGTGGAAACTAGCCTTCATGTAATCTGTACCTGTGAGGAACTGAAGGAATATTTCGGGAGAGATCTATCGAATCCCACGAGTGTACTAAAACTTCCCCAGAGGAGGATAGTGGCTTTTCACGATGACACAAGACTAACACAGTGGAACTGAGAGATCTATTGTAGATAGTATAAAGAGCAGCGTGCTCAAGTGCCTGCACGTGCTGGCACCCAACCAAAACATAAGAAGAAAGAGAAGAAGAAGAAGAAGGAGAAGAAGAAGAAGAAGAAGAAGAAGAAGAAGAAGAAGAAGAAGAAGAAGAAGGCCACTCAATTTTAAAAAAAATATTTTTTTGTGCCAGTGATTTACATAACATTCTAACAATTGCTCATTTGAAAAGTCAATCTAGTAGCATGTGATTTACTAAGAACATTTTGAAGTATGTAGTAAATTAAAATTTACTACTTAACCTACGAAGTCGTATATTTTGACAGTTTCATACATACAAATAAATAACAAATAAGAGGTATTTATTGAAAACTATAACAAATGTTGAAAAGATCAATGCACTTTAAAATCCTCCGTTCAAAATTTCTGATGATATTCTGCAACATTACTGGATTGTTATTAATTTCCATGCATTTCTGTTCGATTTTCTGTAGCATATCATTCAAACTCAATATAGGTGTTCGAAATATGTTATTTTTTAGATAAGGCCACAAAAAGAAGTCGCAAGGTGTTAAATAACATGAATCCCCAGGCCAGGCAATTTCAGTATTTCGACTAATTATAAGCTCATCAAAAAATTCTCTTAAATAATCCAAAGATTCTGCAGTACAGTGACAAGGTGCTCCGTCTTGTTGGAAATATGCATTTTGAAGTTCATCATCATGCAACTGATTGACAAATGATTGTAAAATTTCCGTACGGTACCTTTGAGCATTTAACGTTCCCTGAAAAAATATTGGTCCAATGATTCGCCTTTCGCTTATCGCTGCCCAAACACCAATTTTCTCTGGATGTAGCGATTCTTCATTAATTACAGGTGGATTTTCACTACTCCAAATTCTTGTAATTTGTGTATTTAGGTATCCTGTTTTATAAAACCATACTTCATCAGTAAAGAGACTCTTTGCGAAAGTTCTCCATTATTGTTCATATTTACAAACCAATTACAAAACTGTAGTCTACGTGGGTAATCAATTTCTAACAATTCTTGTACTGCTGTGACACGGTATGGATAAAGTTGCATATCATTTTTTAATAACTTGTGAGTTGTACCAACAGAAAGGTTTATTTGTTGATTCAAATGTCGAACAGATGTTTGTGGTTTATTTTCCATTATTTCTTCAACACGATTGACAGCTTGAGGTGTACGTTCCTTAACTGCGCCGCTGTCTGATTTTCTTAAGAGACTACCAGTTTCAGAAAAAAGTTTTAAAGTTCTACCCAAAGTATTCTTAAATTGTATATAATCTATTACAAAATGCGGAAACTCAACTTGAAATTCTACCATGCAATCTTGAACTGAATAAACCCATAAACCATCAATTTTATTACCACTTCGAAAATAAGCCTGGACTAAAAAAAATTTATGTTCTAAAGTGAAAGCCATTTTAAAACTGAGAAGCAATTTATTTAAACCACGATTATTTTATGCACTAACTGATATTTGTGATTGACATTATCCAATGTCTTTTGGATTCACGTTTACGGAACAACAAACACATACTAATATATTTACGTCTTATTCTATCAAAATTTCAAAGTAACCTAGATTGACTTTTCAAATGAACACTTGTTATATAAGTCTTCATATTTTGAGAATGTTCAGCAATGGCTGCGTTCACCAGAGCTATGAAACACACAATTCCGTGAACATGTTGGGGTTGGGTGAACGATCTCCTTCCGCATGTCACCAAAAACAAAACAAGTGGAGATCAACTTACCCTATTTTTTGTTTCGAATGTAGGTTAGTTAATATTAAAACATGAATTTCGTATTGAATGATGATTTATTAAATTTGCATTTAGCAGTACATATTATAAATGAATTGGCTCAACCAATTTTGTACTTTTGCAGGGAAATCCAGTTAATGGTTACAATATAGATATTGAAAATGTTGATGCTGTTAATAATTAATATAGAAGATTGCAGTTGCAGAAGCATCTGTAGAGAAAAAAAGAAATAATATCGTTATAATGTGTAATCAACTATAATTAAATCTTTATGTAATTGTTACCTTCAAATTAATACAAGCTTTTCATTAATATTTGTTTTATTCAAAACTATTTATATAATTTAAAATAACAGAATAAATACGATTTACAAAAACTTGTAACCAGGTTTGCTTTTTCGTGTAATCTTTTTGTTCGCTAGTGCATTTTTTTTTGTAAAAGAAACAACTGGGTAACAATGTCAACAAGTAAGTTTTTATTATCTGCTTTTAGTAATATTTACATACATAAAACAAATGAAGTCTGAAATTCGTATATTATGAAAATGTAATAAAATAAGATAAATATTCAGTGTTAATAAAACATGATGAATTCGGCGATAATTTACGTACATATTATGTTTTCGTCGGCAGGCGAAGGATGCTTGAAGTAGTCGGTACACATATATTTATTGGAAACATAGAGTAAGTATTACATATATTATTATTTATATAACAAAAATAATAATTCATAAATAATATCAATTTGAACAGCTGTCCAAGGCTCTTTTTTATATAAATAGATTTTGAATTTGAACAGATAGTCTTATAGTATTTTACATATCATACCTGAAAGAAAAAAAATACCAACGTGTTTACTGTTCGTTCACGGGTGGCTTGATTGTTTGACCGGCCTCAAGAGAATTATTACGAATGGAAAACTCAGTCGTTTCGGTTATAAATATTGCGGAGAAAAATATTCGCTTAATCGAATTAAAACATATATATGTATATATATTGTTGTGAGTCAACTGTCTTCCTTAATTAATTCTTTTACTAATAAGATATCGGTTTCAAGAATGTTATATCTAAAATATTCAGATTTGTGAAATATTACTTTATAGTAAGAATTTTGTAATAAATTCATAATTGGTTTTTGAAATCATGATACCGTTTAATGTTGTATGTTATATTTAATCTATTTTATTGTTTTGCTAATTAATAAATTAACTTTAATTTATTTCCGCGAAGATTTTGGATTTTTAAAACCAACTATGTTTTAGTTCATTTGTGAACAAATTACTGTAAGCTTTGTTATTTTTATGACTTCTGTGAACATCATATTCTAAATTTGTAATTGAGATTACGTGGGTGAATTTTTATTATTATATTATCTTTAATATTATTTTAGAAACCTTTGTATAAATTCCTTAGAATATCTGATTTATACTTTTACAAAATTTCTGTAGGGAGTCTTGACGACGAAAAACATGATTATTGATTATTATTTTTTGACTGATAGAAAAGGATTTTTTTATCTGCATTATAAAAATATAGTTTTTTAATTAATATCCCATTTACATTCAACATAGTAAATAATGATGGACATTTATTAATCACAAGGAAGTGGTATAATCAGATACATTGGTTATATTTATCATATAAGAAGAATATGGATAAATGCGATTGCGGAAGAATTATTTTATGTTAATGCAACGCTTATAAAGAAGATTCTGGATTCTTTTTTTGGATTATTTTGTAATAAGAACACTTTATCAAGACTCTAACCTTGAACATAAACTTGTGGTATACTCTACTAAATTGGATTATAAGCGTTTCAGCGACTAGGATATTATCCAGTAATTTAAATCAAGCAATTGACAACTAGCCTTGATGTTCCAGTTGGAAATATCCCTGTGAATTTCGTCCCAGAGGACATAATGAAATTGTGATCTTCAAAATTTAACGTATTCATCAGGTATTTTAGTGAAAATTGTATCTTATATGTTTGTAAAAGATATAACATTACTTGTAGACTCATATCTAAATATTATATACTCACGTTATTTCAAATGTCATATCACATTGTATTTAAATGTCAATTTTGATAGTAATATTTAGAAATCTTGTATCTTGTGTTTATCGATATAATATTATTTAAATATATTTTTATACTTAAATTTAACTTTTACGTTTTATTTTATGTATATTGAGTATTTGTCTGTGTATCTGGAACTTACTTTGAGACCCTTGAGAATAAGTAGTATTCTTGCAATTATTATTATCTATATCTAAAGATTTTGAGCTAGCCATTTTGTTATTTCATTTTATTTTACATTCATCATTATTTCTCGCCTTCCGCTTTATTACATTATTGACGTCAGAACGTGGGGCAATTCTTCACGGCACTCGGCGCATTATAACATTATTGGCGCAGAACGTGAGGCTTTTCTTTATAATACCCCTCTGTATTATGACAATATATATATATATATATATATATATATATATATATATATATGAAAAAATGTGTGAAAGCCGTATCCATCCGGAATGTGCAGACGTCGACGTTTCATAGTTATTACTAATTGTCAATACACCTTACCCAGAAATAGATACGACTTTCATTTCTATACTGCGTGTATATATACTAATGATGATAAACGTAATGCTAATGAGAACCCATAATACACGATGCCGCTACATTCTTAGACAAAGGTGATTTTGTCATGTGTAGAAATTGATGCAACGAATTAGAGCGGCAATGGCATGTATGTGAGAATTCAATAATTATGGGTTCTCATTAGCATTACGTTTATCATATATACGAGTATATATAAGAATTCGGCGTGTGATGGGATTCTAAATATATTTATAATAATACCTTAATTACTTTTGTAATTAATAGTAATTCGGGAATGTTAATTACAACATGAAATACGGATTCTAAAATATACGGGACTGTTAGAATAAATTTAATACAGTAAGTTGGAATTTTAAATGAATATCTCCGCTAATGTCGCTTCTAACAATTCGGAAATGTTATTATAAAACAATACGGATTTCTATTTAATTTAATTTTAGAAAATCTGGTATTTTGAATTATTCAGTTTTGATGTAATATTTCGTATGTTTGATTCGGCAACGTTAATACTAGAGACTTTTACGCTTACGGTTATTTTTTTTCTCCCTCGACCTTCCTTTTGTAGTAACGGACATGTGTTTGTCTCATCTGTTTCAGTAAACTCATTCGTATGCGGAAGATTTCTGAATGGAACGTATGTCGCGTTTTGTACAGTAAATTAGCGGAATCAGTACGTACAAACGAGACATAAAGCGGTATCAGAATCTCTAAATTGAAGAAGGCGGTGAAAGGGTTGAGCCAAACAATATCGTCTCGAGAGAACGACCCTTACATATGTCTCAAACAATATCGAGACATAGGCAAAGGTTCCTTAAGTAATCGCCAAACTAAATCGACTCCTAGTTAAGGGAAGTGGAAAGATCGAGGGCATCTCTAGTATTAGTCAGGAAGTCACTGAGTGACTAGCTGTATAATTAAAATTTACTATGAAATTCTGGGTTTATATATGAAAAATATCGGATAAAAACGGTCCTTATTGGAAGGGGGTTCCAGTTCTATAAATCTTTAGTGTAATAACTCCACGCCGGCGTGAACATTAAGAAGGGGGTCGGATATTTTCGTGACACACGAACAAATTTCAATTAAATAGTTAATTGACGAAGGAGATACTTGTTGAAACTGCATTATAACGCTAAGAAATAAATAATTTAAGAAATAAGTAATTACTTATTTCTTAAATTTCAATTACACACATTTTCAACAAATATATTTACCAAAATACACACCGCTCTTCAAAACTTAAGAATATTTTATGCCTTTAATTCTCATTGAATTAAAGGAGTGCATACATTCCTAATATTCTTAAGTTTGAGAGCGGGAATCAAGTAAATCATGAAAATAACCGCTGTTCACCAAAATTTTTTGAAACAGTTCCGTCTGGTGAACGCAACCAATAACAACCCTATCAACTCTAGCATATGAATTTTTTATTATATTCAGCATTTATAAGCAAAAGTACTTCGTTAGATCGTTGGTCCACCCAGTATTTAACATATCTATATTACTTATTCTTTAAATCAAAAACAATTCTGTCTCGATTAAATCAAACTGAATTCCATTTAACATTTAAGATTTCATAACATTTTATATACTTTGTGCTAATAAATGTATGTAGGTAAAATTGGTGTCGCATGGGGCACCACGTTAGCTTTATTAAAACAAAATTTTACGCTAGTATTCTAGAGTTAAACGTCGATGATGAATAAAAGCGTTTTGTTTGTGAAAGTGTGTGCTAGGGCTCCGAGTGTAATATTGATGATGACAACCTAGTTATTGAAATACATATCCAGGATTTAAAGCTGTATTGTAGTTAGAAAGAATTCTTTAAATTAACTTTTAGACGACGCGTTTATAAAAAATATAGGACTAGTTTAATCTATCGTTTGCGTTATAAATGAATTCATTATTGCGGTGTTACGTTGTACTTAACTTTATTATCACAATATCTACCACATTATTAAAATTATTCGCGGTGTGAGAGATCTCCAAATTTCCAATAATAAGAGCAGGACGGCAAAGATATAAACGGGCCGCATTCGCTGAAGTTCCAATTTGAATTACAAACGAACCACACACATCATACCGCCGTTCTGTTCGTTTGCGGTTTTCTAAAGTTTCTTACTTTATCTCGCCCCGTTTGCTTCCGGATCGACTTCGGTAACTTCGAAATGATACCTCCCTTTCAATTTACGGATGAGTGTGACAGATCTTCTAAATATTAACCTCATTTTAAAGCGAGGACGTTCAGATTAAATTAATTTTCTTGTCTATTATAACTCTGACGTTATAGTGTGTGGTTGTTATTTACCAAAGGTTATCCCAAAATTTATCCTCTTTTAAAACGCAGTTAATGATTCAGGTTTATTAAAATTTAGTCGAACAAATTTATCTCATGGGAAATTGCTTCAAAAAATAATCTGTAAACACGTAATTAATAGTCGAGTGTAATCAATACATAAGTTTATTTATAGAACACTGCAAGATCGATAAAGCACAATCATTTTAAAAATAAAACTGACCAAGATATTTTCAAATAAATATTACAAACAGTACACAAATTGTATTTTAAATCAATTACCGGTAAATATTAATTTACAGATATAATTTTATCAATTTACATTGCTTCTAATTTCAGTAGTAAATTTTCTGTTACTAACTAAAAGACGAAGGCGATTAATTAGTACGTAAAAGTAAGTTCTGTTTCGCCTAGTGAGCAGAGGAGGGGGCTATCGGTGCGATCGCAGCGCTGCGGTGTAGTGTGGTTCAGTGCGAGTCTGGCAGTGTTAGTGAGAGAATCGTTCGAACATTCTCTCGTGCCATTTTGGTCATTTAAAATGGCTGCTACGATTGAAAATCCCGCCCACTGTGAATTGCCTGCTGTTATTCGATTTCCGTGTGCAAAGAACAAGAAGGAAAAGAACTGAGATTCATCGTGAACGTTGTTCTGTTCATGGTGAAAATGTCAATGAGTGACAGTATGGTTAGAAGAAAAATTCGTTAAAATGGGCGATTCACAATCACAGAACTGAATCCCTTTCCCCTCAAATTTCATATACAGTTTTGTACGAGGTTGGTACTGAACACTGAGGTCAATATAAATTTTACCGAAGACCATAAAGCAGAGAATGGGATCTTCACTCACTTTTCTGACACGTTACGATGCTGAAGGTGAATATTTCCTCACTGATTTTTGAGACAAGAAAGACGTCCTTCTTGTAGACTTTATGCGACTAGGGACCACAATAAACACTGAAGTCTATTGTGAAACTTTGCAGAAGTTTCACAACCCGCATTCCGCCGCTCTCACGGTAAGCCTCAGTGGACAGTTTTACGTGGGAAATGTTTGAGCATCCTCCCTACTGCCCTTGCGACTATCATCTCTTCCCTAGCACGAAAAAATGGCTTGGGAGCCAACGGTTTGAGAGCGTTGAAGAGCGGCAGGACAGTGTTACAGCATGGCTTGATTCACATGTGGCAGAGTTCTATGAAGGAGGCATTAAAAAGCTGATTCGTTACTATGAGAAATGTCCCGATCTTAATGGCAACTATGTAAAAAAATAGCTGTATAGCTTTAGCTTTAGGTTGTATATAATAAAACCTTTTGGTGTTTCTTTAATAACCAAACGAAACTTTCTTTACGAATCGCCTAATATCTCTTGCATAAAGTATGAGAATTCTATGAAATGTTCTTGGCCTAGTCCATAGATGGCAGTACTACACGCATAATGTTTTTCAATGAAATGTTCTTGGTCTAGTCCATAGATGGCAGTACTACACGCATAATTTTTTTCTGCCATGTTTGTACAACTGTTAATAGATGCCATGTAGCAATTGATTATAAGTAGTTTTTGAATCAGTTGCTTGTGTTGTTGGACACCTAAAAAATAGAGTAGCTTGCGGTGATAAAATTATTCGCAATAAAACAGTTTAACCCCAACCGAAATTCAGTCGGGGGTCGCTAGTGTGTATGGTAACTGTTCTTCTTAAATTTCCACTGCGAAAAAAAGGGGCGACCGAGTTTAAACCTGGCCGTGAAAGCATTCAAGATCATTCACTTGAAAGGTGGCCAAAAAGAGCGACCATACCGGCAATCATGGAAAAAGTGTAGGTTATGATTTTTAAAGATCGGCCTACAGAGAGGCGTAAAATTGCTAATACTTTATGGATATTTAAAGAACGCGACTACTCTATTTTGCGCAAGGAATTGCATATGAATAAGGTCGTGCAAGATGGATGATTTTCTCTGTCGAATTGCGACAATGGATTAAATGTGGATTCACCATTATACACCAGAATTGAAGCAACAGTCTATGTAGTTGACAGAAGTAGGCTCGTTAGATACGAAGGAGGCGAAGACGGTGCCACCGGCGTTTGTAATATGCTTATGGTAATGATTGTACAGATGTTAGGAATGTTCGCCAGTGGGTTCGATGTGCAGAACTTTGTCATAGAAGTGAAAAAACATAACGAAAACCGATCAGGTCGAACAATATCAGTGACATATGAGAAGAAATAAAAGACAAATGAACGCACTGATTCAAGGAAATCGTCGAATTATGCACAAACAAATTGCTCGGCAATTAGGCATTAGTCAAGAAAGAGTACAGTACATTATTTAGACATTGAATTAAAATAGACTTAGATTATTATCTAGTCTAAGTGGAAACGACCTTTGTTGGTGAACAATTTTTGCTATTTTTCATACTAATAATATATTATTAAAAATACTTTTGTATTATACAAAATTGGTAGGTTTACCTACTCAAGTATGTTTCAAATTATGTTGTTATATACGTATTCGGTTTACGCCGACAAGTAGTGAAGACACGATAATACAGTTTTTTATAGATACGGTGGTTACCGACTATAAGGAACACCCGGCTAGTTCAGCGATTATTATAGAGACAGCGCTGAATATTCCTTCACGCTCTTCACGCTTAATAATATCTGCAAGATATCTAGGTAGTTGTGTGTTGTTGAATGTGTCTCTTCTCCAACAGGGGCGTATTGATAATCATGTAGAAATGTGAAATACGTATCTACGTCTTTGGAGAAGATACATTTAAAAATACATATGAACTTGTATTGTGTTCTTCACACCCCATCTTTATTAATAATTTAAAGTTATTTAAAAAAAAAATTTAATGGCAGTACGCTTTGAGTTAGTAATTAAGCAAAGTGCGTTCTTTCATCAAATTAAAATATGCTTAAATTTATTATTTCTATGTAATTTTAATACTATTTCAATAGCGGTTGTTGTACTCCATTATGATCGACATTCCGCCAGCAACTTTTGATGTAATTTTACTTGATGAAGGAATTTATTTTGACATGATGTTACCTACGGGGTTTTTACATTATCGATAAATTGTCATGTTGCTCATAATCTTCAGAGATTATGATGCAGATGACAATGTCTGGAGGTCAGCCTTCAGACATGCTCGATATCTGAACATTTCTTTTTTAATCTGTGTCTCTCCTCCATTTTGCAAATATACACCGAAGTTTACAAAGACAAAAATTTATAAAAATTTTTGTCTTTGTAAACTTCGAATACGCTTTTTTACCTAAAGCTTTTCTTTTCTTTCTATGTTGCTTATATTTTGCAGAAAATATATTTTGTTTTTATTAAGGTACTTATTCGAATTGTATAGGAATACGCGGTTGACTCTAATGTTATAAATTAGAATATTGTGACATATCACTTGAATTAGTATATTTAAATTTAATTATACAGCGTGTCCCAGAACTCGTGCCCCAGAGAAAAGTGACAAATGCCGACAACAACCTTGATCTCAAAAATGCAAACGAATAAAAATTAATCGCTTGCATAACAGAGCTGTGAGATGTCTAAGATCCATCAATTCCAGAAAAGGCACTCCAGGTATCAATGTGTATAAAATCGGTTGCTATTATGCTATTGGTATTATCACACTCTCAGAATGACTTGACTGGCGGGTGTTGCACTTAGAAGTTGTTCTGGGGAAGGAATTTTATATGTTAATGAAAAATTTCATGTTGGTTATCATTATCGATTAGTATTCGCCGTATTTAAATTTTGTGATCTCGTGCCCGTGTTATATGTTATAAACTTTAGTTGGATTTATTGTTTGTTTGTGTAAGTAGCATTTAGGGCTATGGATAATAGTGCATAGTTTTACCATTTTTTTTATATTATTAGTTATAGATTTTTAGATTAACATTAACTGGATACTGTCATATTCTGAAACGTCAAACTAGACAATTTTTGAAAATGCTATTGTATTTATTTAAATTCATCTAGCATAAGAGTTGGTATAGATTGTAAATATATTTTTATACGAATTACGTTTGTTTGTCATTTTCAGGTGAATTTACATTTTATGATATATTATGAAGATATTCAAGGAGATGGAAAAGAATTAAATAGAGTATGGTGAAAAAGAATGTTTCGTTCGATTAAATTCTACATTGAATATGTCTAAGAAGTTTATGTAATGGGTTCTAAATTACATATATTGATTGCAATACAGAAGTTAATCGAATGAAATATTCTTTTTCACATACATAAAATTTGAATAACCCCAATAGTAATTTAACTACAGCTATGTTGGTTACATACCCAATTATCCCCTTTCCTCGCATGGATCCCAGTCCACAAGCTATACATAGGGATTTATTTTACAATTAAGTTACACATCTATATTGTTACTGATCTGTAGATATGACCGTGTTTATGGTAACCGTATCAAAAGTGCAATGAACAAATAATACTTAAGTGAAAAATAAACACTTTATTGTTTAAATAGTTAATTGACGAAGGAGATACTTGTTGAAACTTCATTATAACGCTAAGAAATAAGTAACTAAACTGCTAGTTTCAAAAATTCTTTTATTGTAAATACACTACAATATTGTTTCGGCATACAAAGGCTTCATCAGGTGGATGAATACTGAATACGTACAATACAAGTTTGAATATTTATGTGAAAATTATTGGGACAAATTTTACAATCTTAAATTTAGTAGAGGAGAGTTGTTTAAATCTAGTTGGTCATTTAAAGCTAATCCTAAGCTATTGTATCTATTAATTTCTAAGTTTTTTAACAGGTTAAGTTTTTTACTTTTTTCTTGAATGTGTAAAATTTTGAAATCTATATTAAATCTATGATTAATTTCCAAACAATGATTTGCGAAAGTTGAATCTGTTTTCTTTTCTTTATGGCTTCTCTCGTGTTCTTTCATCCTAATTTTGAATGTCCTCCCCGTTTGTCCTATGTATACCTTATTGCAATCTTCGCATGTTAACTTATATACACCAGAGTTTGATTCTTTGTCTATTTTATCTTTGTTGTTTTTAATAATGTTCTGTATAGTATTGTCTGTTTTAAATGATATATGTTCGTTATTAACTTTTTTAATGAAAGTATCAATTTTTTCCGAAATTTTTCCTAAGTAAGTGAATGAATTGTAGGAATTAATTATCTTGTATTTTAATTTTGGGTAAACTAAGGAAAGGGTTTTAGATTTTTGTTGGCTATTCAGGATGTTATTGATAATATTTATAGAGTAACCATTGTTTGATGCTATTGTATATATTCTATTTAGTTCAAGGTCGAAATTACTTTTATTCATAGGTAGGTACATGAATTAATCTATATAGGTACCATTGATTGGTATGCTGACAATTTGTGTGTTGTAGGATGAAAAGAATTAGCGTGTATTGTGGTATCGGTATGTATTGATTTATTGTATATAGCGAACTCGTGTTTATTAGTTTTGTGTGATATGGTTAAATCTAGAAAATTAATACAGTAAATAATAAAAATAAATTAAAACACTTGGCTTGTTTCACTATGAGATTTATTTAAATTCTCTAAGAGAATTTAAATAAATCTCCTCCTAATTCTCTAAGAGAATTTAAATAAATCTCCTAGTGAAACAAGCCAAGGGTTTTAATTTATTTTTATTATTTACTGTATGAAGTTAAAATGTTTCACCAAGAAGTATCTGCAACAACAGCCGAGAATAGAAAATTAATGCTTTTATTTATTTCTGTTTCTATAGTAAAATTTATTTTGGGATGAATAGTGTTGATATAATTATGTAAAGTTTTGAATTGTCTATCTGAACCGTTAAAGCAAATTAATATGTCATCAACATACCTAAACCAATATACACAATTACCAAACAAGGGATGTGTACTAATTTTAGTTTCTAAATTATTCATGAAAATTTCTGTTAATAAGGAGCTTAGTGGGTTCCCCATTGCTAGACCCTCTGTTTGTTTATAAAATTTCTTTTCAAATTGAAAATAATTTTGTTACGCTATTAATACAAAACTACGTAGCTGACTGTTTTTGTGTCAGTGGTGTTTATCATAATAAACAAGCAGATAGTTGATGACAAATTCCTACTACTTTCGATCAACCAGATTTTAGATTCCCTTTCAGGCGCAATCTACTTTTCGTATCTGGATCTGGCTCGAGGTTATCATCAGATCGAACTAAAACCTAAGAGCCGTCCATACACGGCCTTCACAACCGGCAAATATCAATATTAAATCTAGCAATGGAAGAAAATGTCTATTGTGCGATTTATTCCACCTTGCCTAGTTATTTCTTCGACACAATAATATATGGTGGTTACTTCCGTTTGAAATACTGTAATATCTTTACGTAGACTCATCTGGATAATTGTTTTTTTTTTCTGTATAAGACACCTTTCTCTTTCTTGGAGGTAACCGTGTACCAGAAATATTCTGCCTGTTTAGGTGAGTCTTTTTCACTCTTCACTCTTCTTTTAGTTTTTATTAAAATTAAATTATTTATACTTACAGTATTTCATCATAAACGATATTTTAGTGTATATCAAGTTATTAGTATTCGCTTTTCCCTGTTGATTGGTGTCTGAAACACAAATGAAAACTTGTTGTTTAGTACGTGCTCTGGAAAAAGCAACATATAATTGTCCGTGGTCAAAAACTGGATTTAGCAAATATATGCCAATAGCATCGAATGATTGACCTTGCACTTTGTTTATTGTTAAACAGTATGATAATCGAACTGGGAACTGACGTCTCTGTAAAGTGAATAGCAGAGTCGATGTGTTGGATATAAATTCTCTTCATCGTCACTCACAATACTATCAACGCTTAAGTATGTTATACTGGCAACATCTTGCTTGTTATGTAATATTTGTTGATTTATAATGTGACAATCTTCATTTAATGGTGCTAAAATTGCTTTATTCGATACATATCCGAATCGAAGATCTCTGAATATGTTTTGAATTAAATCATTTAACGTATCCACCACACATTCATGAGGTATTTCAATAAGGTTGTTGCGCAATGTTGGCAATTTGTTGTTACCCAAGCCATAAAATTTTGTTCTTCTGGTCGAACGCGCATGTTGGTTTGTAATTTTAATGTCCGAAAGTTGTTCCATAAATGGCTATTTTTAATTGAGACTTGAACAATACTTGCACGGTCACCTCCTTGTAATATTGGTAAACATTGCTTGAAGTCACCTCCAATGACGACGCATTTACCTCCAAATGGTTGGTCATTTTCGCATAGAAAACGTAATGTGCGATCAACTAATTCGAAATTAAGTCGTGTAGCCATACTTACTTCATCCCAGATGATTAATTTTGCATTTTTTATGTATCTTGCTTCATTCGATTGTCTTTCTATACACGACGTTGAATTTTCAACAATAGGCACTGGCAACTGGAATCTTGAGTGAACTGTTCTGCCTTGTTTCAATAACGCTGCTGCAATATCAGTTGGTGAAATAGACAAAATTTCGATCTCTCTCCCAATTAAGCACGTAAGAGCGGTGTTATATAGAAAAGTTTTTCCCGTACCGGCGTGACCAGTTACGAAAAAGAGCCTTTCTTGTTCGTTATTATTATTTACTGCTTTCATGATCATGTTGAATATTTGGCGTTGTTCATCATTCAATTGATTTATCGTCATGTCAGCTTGACGTTGTTCTTCGTTAATGTCGATATAATCTTCTAACAGTTTGTTCTTTTGTGGTGGATCATTTATCCCGTAATTAGTTAGTCTCCTACCATTTATTATTAGAATTGTTTGAATTTTTTGTAACGCTGCAATTTCTGCTTCTTCCTCGGTTAAACGCCGTCTGCGTATAAAGTCTTCAATCATATGCAGTCGAAATTGCGTCCATAATGCTGGTGCATCATCCACTACGCCAAATATTAAAATGAAAGCGAATATTTGACGTAATTGTTTCGGCATGTCTCTGTCACACACCTCCGTCAAGCAACGAATCCATTCTGTCTTCTGAGAGAAGATTACGTTCTTGGCATGCTTCGCGAAATGTACCAAAGACATTTTCGTTGATGGTTTTGAGGTCTTCGAAGCTGGTAGCACCACCAATATGTAACAATAATAGTCGAAGTTAGTATAATTCTCCATTACGTAATGACACATTAACTAATCTTGGAATGATTGGTTTTCTAGTTTGTTGTCTTCTACTCCACCTGTTGTTTCTCCATACGTAATGTATCCGATAGTCTGTGTATAACCATTGTCTTGAATATTTGTTATCTAAATTGTTAGCAAACCATTGTAACAATTGACTTGTATTATTGTTTATGGCAATTTGTTCTTGTCCATCACGAAATGAAACATATTGTGGCCCTGGTAAGTGTATCTGAAGACGTTCTACATGATGTGAATTTTCATGCATTTCCAGTTGTAGTATATGCCAAGAACATTCCGGAGGACTTAAATATCTACCACTCAGGTATGATTTTATCTAATCATAATGAATTGTCTGTTGTTCATTACCATTCCTTGGTTCATTGTTATCTTGTCTTTGTATTACTTCCATTGTTATATGGTTGTTTCCTTTGAAGAAGTATTTGTAAAGGTATTTTATTGTCCGAATGTTGACACATGCTTCCACATTAATAATATTTTATATTATTAAAAATACCCTTGTATTATATAAAACTGGTGGGGTTTACCTACTCATGTATGTTTCAATTATTCTGATACATTAATATGTGTTCTGTACTTTAATAGTAAGTACGGATTGTGTGGAACAACATATTGCCGTGAACTGTGAGTTTGCTTATAAGGTCAGCCCACAACAAAAGTCCGGACTAATTCAGAGGGAAATTCTTCTTGCTTGAAACTTCTGGCACCAGGGTTTTCCCTCTTTTTCTGGAGTGAAAATGTGGACAAAATTAAAGAGTCAAATAAAAGTCACATTTACACTTAACTATTTTATTAAAAAATAAAAAGAAAAAAAATTACTCTTCACAAAGTGTAAAGAGGGCTAATGCAATATTGAACAAAAGCTTGGAGGGAAAAGTTTGTGTGATAAAGACACGCACGCAAAGAAAAACCTCCTGTGAAACGCGAGCAAAATATAAATCTAATAGATTGTTAAGAAAATTCTCAAATTCAAAATCTAATCTATAACCTAAAATCAATTCAACGTAAATAGACTAAACGTCAACCTCGTAATTTACTTTACTCGTGCGCAATTAACACAATTATAAAATTTTCCACCAAATCCTGAATAAAATGTTCTAGAATAACGTGACAAAAAACTCCCTCATTCAAAAAAATTATGGTAATTTTCTTAGCTATCTATATTATAAGCTAATATAAAAATAATTCAAATTACAAATAGGCACAAATATCTTCAAATTATAAAGAATAGAATTTATATAAAACAATTGTAAAAATACTTACGTACGCAACACTTTTGATACAGAAAAAACTAAAGCGAGAGATATCAAATATAATAAGAATTCAATAAAAAATGCGAGATCACTACCACTCGTAATGCGTAAATTAAATATTAATTACACATCAAAAACACACAAGACAAAATAATCCGAAGTTAAATCAAATATACCTAGAAGTAAAAAATGACGTTTTTTACCCCCAACTGTACAATGTAACGAACCTGATATCTCTGTCTCTCAAACTGGCAAAATATGCGGACATCAGGCATATCTAGTTCAAAACAATACCGCAAGTCGGACAACTTCCGATACAATAATAACTATACAGTCCCGGTCATTACAATAAATCCAATAAACCTGTAAAAATACTTTGATATAAAATAAATGTACATGTTTAATAAATGTAATAAAATCTCTAATTGTTCATAATAATTCTTCGGGGATAAATCCACAATAATATGCATTACTTGCCACGTATCTGGCATTTAGACGACGAAGTTCGATTGTTCTACCGTTGTTTGGTCGCCTATAATTTATTCTTCCTTCTCTTATTGTCGTATTATTATACCAATATTTTGGAAAATTTTTCGTACATTTGCCATTGTCCATACAGACGCAAGTTGGATTATTTATATATTCCACATGGACCATGAATCATGTGTTGGCCAACCATATTGAAATATACAGCAAGTGCCATCTAGTGGTCATTTTCCGAAATGTTTAGGGTACTCCTCGTATTTACTTGTGTAGGTATGTGTCGGGGGTAAATATTTATGTTAGTACTTTAATAGATATCAATTAATCTTTAAATACTCTAAACTACTAAGTTACACCTCTTGCCAAGATTTAAAAAAAATACGTCTAATTATTGTCAAAAATTATGTATTATGTTATACTAGGTAAATATTTCCGCACTGTCTTGTTAATATTCTCGCCATAATTTTGTAGATTAATTTCCGAACAACTTAGTGAATGTAATAGAAATGACGCTACGTAGTTGCATTAGTGTGCTAGTTATGGCTTGTTAATTTTCTTGATGGTGTCTTTAAAACCCGACGTTTCCATAATTTGACCACCGTAAAAAGGATCAAACAGTATTATCGTGAGCATTTATAGTTTCAGTACACGTAAAGTGGCAAGAGAAATAAGTAGTTATAAACTCGTTGTGTAGGTAGTTAAATTTTGTATTATACTTAATCGTAAATTCTAAAGTTTTGAAATTAAATTAGGTGTAGAATCGTGTAGGCAAGTTTTTACTTCAAAAAGTTTGGAAACTCGTTTTAGCGTGGGTTATATCGGGAGTCTTTTAAACGTAATGAAACACAAAATTACGAGTATATTGAATTTTGTTTTGTATATATTTAGTATATGTACTTATTCTATTTGTATTTAAATGTTTACTGTTGACATTTTCTTTTTATTTGGATACAGTTTTCGCGAAAACTAATAGTATATTATAGACTAGGCAGAGAAAACTCTTATTATTGGCTGCATATAGTTCAGTAGAATGTGTGTGAGGCAATTAATATGCTTTCGCTGTCGTGTATTATGTACTATTTTTTTTCAAGCGTTTAATTAGAATATTTATTTGAAATATATAATATATATATATATATATATATATATATATATATATATATTGTTGTGGTTCAACCAGCACACTTATTCCAGCACTACAATAAGAAATGCGGATTACAACATGTAATAAACCCCTGTATAAATATTGAATTGGTGGACGTAATTTGTGAAATTAGTTTCGAGATGTATATAAATTAATACGACGATAACTTTAAAATTGATAATTAACTTATTTTGATTTTTAAACTTACTTTTTATATTTATATTTTTCCATTTCAAATTCAAATCATTCGCGTAAAATTACAGGTATTTAATTTATCCACATCAAGATTTATATCGAAGCGAGTTAACCACGCCCACTAATTTAAAATTGTCTCGAACCCCGCGAATGCGATTTTTACGGTGCATTTTCAAACTAATCTAACATTGAAAACCACATTATAAACTTTTGTAAATTATTTAATTAATTTTTCTATTATGTTAAAATTAAAACATTATGAAAATTCATATTATATTAGATGCAAATAAAGCATAAACTTAGAGGCTTTTGCCGATATTTAATACAGGCTATGGAAAACAAAAGCCGAAGAAAGCGTCTGGTACTAAAATTTTACAACGAATGGCCGCATTTTCTCTATCACAAAAAGTTTAATTAAAATTACTATTTAAAAATCAAGTATATCCTACGAAATCAGTATACATTTAATACCTTGAAATCAGGCCGAACTTTTGAGAGAATAATTGGACCAGCATCACGTCGAATATAATAAATATCGAACGAAGCATCTTTTCGGAACTGGAACTACATCGTACCGATAACTCCAGCATTGAACCGCTACCTACGCAGGGACTTCAATAGGAGCAGACGAACTCTGATCTATCTCTACAATTGCGAGCCCAGAAGATATACCAGAGCCTAGACACAGGAAAAAACCAGGTTCCTTCCCAGTTATTTCCATAAAACCTAAAACATCATTTAAAAGTTAATATTAAATTTATATCACAACACAATATCAAACATTGTTTGCATCAAAATATAATACATGAATTACTACATATCTAAACATCTATTTAAATATATATAATCATTAATTCATTCATAATCTTTTATAAAACTTATATATAACTTACCTTTTGTGTGTCTAATTTTAAGTAACTTTTAATATTTATTTGCACTGTTGTATTATTCATAACCTTAACGAAAGTTAGTAACACATGTGCACAATTGCATAATTCCGTTTTTTACCGTATAGTTCAGATAATACTAGTATATGTACAGTTTCCTTATTCGCACGTAATAATTGTTACAGTTATCTGTTTTTATTCTAATAAATTTTATTACTTTGATTTAGATTTGATCTTTTATTTGAATTGTTTGAATGTTGAGTTTGTGTTTAATTAATATACCATTTACATTGCACTTACGGGATATACAAACAACCGACTTTGAGCCCCGAGATATAAATAAAAACATAAGTACTCAAGCTCTACCGCAACTAGTGGGTTATTTAACAGATAGCGTTGGATCTACTAAGTACGTTAAAACTTGGCGCCCAATTTTTAAATTCAAATCTTCTAAGTTTAACTTATATTCTTCATTTATTTCTTATTCTTATATTTATATTTACTAAGTACTCAGTTCACTCCATCGTATCGCTTCATTTGCGAGCCCAACGTGAGGCTTAGTATCGCTACAATATATATATATTAGCTGAGATTTTTATGGATCATCTTGAAAACTCTATTTCAAAAAATCCTCTTTTTCAAAATGTATTATTTTGGTACAGATACGTAGAAGATATATTACTAGGTTTCATAGGAACAAAGAGACAATTAAATTTATTATTTGATTATATTAATACATTGCATCACAATATTAAGTTTACAATGGAACAGGAAACAAATAATAGTATTAACTTTCTCGATTTAACGATTACTAGAATTAACAACAAATGTAACTTTGCATTTTACCACAAACCGTCAACTACAGACATAACTATTCATAATACTTCTTGCCATCCGATACAACACAAATTAGCGGCTTATCTTATGCATAGATTAATCAATACTCCGTTGAACCAAACAAATTTTGAGAAAGAGTTAAATTTAATTAAACAAATAGCTATCAACAATGGATATAAAAGTAATATAATAGATAGCATTTTAAATAAAAAACTCCTTACAAAGCCATATCACAAGTTTACCCAATATTAAATAATAACAACCAAAAATTTAAAATGATCACGTTTATAGGCTCTTCAAGCACAAAAATTTGTAAATATTTAAGACAGTTTGACATTAATACAGCGTATAGAACTAACAACAATTTATCCAAATTTATAAAAAACAATAAAGATTTAACAAACAACAATAAAAAGTCAGGAGTCTATGAGTTAACCTGCGGTAGTTGCCCTATGACGTATATCGGACAGACAGGTAGATCGTTTGAAATACGCATCAAAGAACATTTTTCTTCATTTAGAAATAATAAAAGTGACTCTTCATATGCGTCTCATATTAATTCAACGAACCACAAATTTAACAGAGAATTTAAAATATTACACGTAGAAAATAAGGGCAAAAAACTTAATTTATTAGAGTCACTTGAAATCAATAAATTAAAGAAAACCTACAAGATATTAAATGATCAATTAGAAACAAATAATTCACCCTTACTTAATTTATTTATTTGATACTCAGTCACATATTGTATTTTTCCATAGAATTTCTTTACCTCCCTGTAATATAATGTAAACCCCTAGTTTTTATTACTTAAGAACAGCATTGTATAAACCGAAGTTAAAGTTTGTGAATAGACATTTTAGTAATAAAAAGTACCCATTCCTTCAAATATTTAAAATAAAACATGTATTTGTTACCGTATACTTGTGTTAAAAAAATTTGTAAATAAGTTAGTTATATGTCTGATGAAGCTCAGGTTGGAGCGAAACGATCGTTGCAGTGTCAATTAAAAAGTGAAATTCATTAAAATTTGTTTTATTTTATCCTGATAATATTTCTTTGAGATTTTGTATATCATTTTTAGGTTAGGCTCAAATGACAGATTACACATTTCATTTTCTTTATTAATGATAATGTTGGTGTAGAAGTGCTAGGTTAGTTGCGCAAATATCTGTCAGAAAGGATTTACGATACATACCAGGGAGAATATATAGAGGTAGACACTCTTATGTTATTAAATGTATTTCTTTCAGTTCCGCCGTACAATAATAATGACAAAACTGCCGCGGGACAATAATGAACTCTTGAAATATAAGGTTGTGAATAGTATAATATCGAAATTATTATACCCTTAAAAAATATAATATATATATATATATTTCTCATACGAGGGATAAGCTGAATTTATTGAGAATAAGGAAATCTAGTAAACTGGGAAAAACAATCATATAGTGTTTATTTAGAGCACCTTTCTATTTGTCATATGGCGTTGTATTGTTGAAGTTACGTTCATTATAACTCAACTACTTATTTTTTAAAAATTAAATTAACCAGAAAGTACTTTCGAATCACATTTTATTGTTATTTTAAAAGAGGTTTATGAATGCAAAGACAGTTTAGGTTATGCCTTTACTGAACAAGCGTCATCCTTGGCTACAATTTACCGATGATATAAGGAATTTGAACGCGAAAGGAATTCTGTTCAGCATTAACAAGGAGCAGGGCGTCCTCCTACGTCTGTTACTGACAAAAACATTGCTGCTGTTAAAAAAAATTATTGAAGAAGACAATAAAGCCACTTATGCGGTAATAAAGCATCAACTCAAGGTTGGACTCTCAACTGTTAAAACAATCATACACGATCACCTGCATACAAAAGAAGTGGTAAGTCGTTTTGTGCCGCATCACTTTTCTGACTTCTAAAAAGCAGGGCGTGTAAGAATTTGCCATGAAGCTCTAAATTTCTTAAATAATGACGGGCACCAATTTTTTTCCGAAATAGTAACAGTGTAATAACTAAAGTAGGACACCTATTTCTACATATTCAGTGTAACACTTAATTTAATAAAACACGTCCTCATTAATTACTGCATATTCGCATTATAGTTTAGTTATGTATCTAGGTTAGCATAAAATTAAGTATGAAAATAGGTTATTAAGTAAATAGTAATGATATATATATATATATATATATATATATATAGTATTTTCGTGACCTTGGTATGATAAGGTAAACTTAAAGCGATTAAAGGTCTGGTTATTACTTCAAAGTGTATATATTTAAAATAATCCTACATGTTTCGGCTTTGTCAAGGATATAAAAAATATATCCTTGACATATATTTTTTATATCCTTGACAAAGGCATCATTGCCGAAACATGTAGGATTATTTTAAATATATACACTTTGAAGTAATAACCAGACCTTTAATCGCCGACTAATTAAGTTTACCTTATATATATACTAAGGACAGAGGAGAGCGAGCCAGTCTTGTGAATCTGATCTAATAGATATTGTACATGTGAACATCGTAACATGTAATGTTGCTGTTATGTATTTATTAAATGTTATTTTATATTGTTCCCGAGTATATTATTTATTTTACGAATAAAACCGGCCTCTAATTAGTCAGCGTCGGAGATCAAGGTATAACGAGGACCAGGGGACATTATATGGCGATCCTGCCAGCCACTTCTGACTTCGCAACAGGTGACGAAACTTATATTCCCTTTTTCAACTTTCCTACACGCCACGAGAGTCGTATATGGATTCACGAAGATGAGAAAACTCCTACAATGACTAACAATAAGAAGTAGGGAGCCATGAAAAAGGTTATGTATGCGGTATTCTTCAGAAGTGCGGGCTTAGTAAATGCAATTAAGCTAGAGGGACAAAAGACAGTTACAGCTAAGTGGTACACTGAAAAATGTTTGCCTGAAGTATTCAGTAGAGTTCCAGAAAAAGGAATTATACTCCGCCATGATAATGCATCGTCCCATATAAATATTTTTTTTCAAGAACATAGGATCTTCTTCTTTTATTTAGTACATTATGATAAAATTCTAATCTGGTTTGTAAATCTCCTGGCCATAAATTCTGAACGGGCGTTAAGTGGTAGGGAAACAAATTTTCTACATGGCTGATTTTTGAGACGGTTGACTTATCAATTCTCGTAGAAGCTTCCAAACGCCTAGTGCTTTATTTAGGATTTTCAGCGATTCTAATCGCGATTTCCTTTTCTTGTTCGACTTTTACAATTTTCGGTCGTCTATCAGGATTTTTGTTATAAAACAAACCTCTGTCACCTAGCTGATTGACTATTCTTTGAAATATTTTTCGTTCTGGAATGATTCTGATTGGATAGAATTCTTCATACTTTCTTAGTACAGCATGTCCGTTGCAATTTTCTTGGGCATAAACGCAGAGCATGTCGCGTAAATCACGGTTAGAAAACTTATTAAGAAATATTTTTCATCCATCGGCAAAATGTGCAACAGAACATTCAAATGCGAAAATCTGGAGAAATGCTTGAAAATTAATTATAACTTTCAACTGAAACATTTTATTTAGGCAAACTATGTTCTTCTTCTTCTTTGTTGTACTCCTTATGCCTTTTCAGGCGTTGAATTGGGAGTTCCACTCCTCCTTTACCCATTTCTTCCAGCGTCTTCCCGTTCTTCCTTCATATTTCCTCTATTTGGTTTATCCATTTTATTCTTGGCCTCCCTCGTTGCCCTTTCCTTGTTTTTCCCAACTCCATTCTTTTTTTGTAATTCTTTCTTGCTTCATTCTTACTATATGTCAATACCACTTCAGTTGTTTCTTTATTATTCTTCCCAATATTGATGTTTGTTTTGTCATTTCTCTTATCTCCTCGTTTTTACACTTGTCCCATATCGTTTTCCCTGATATTTTTCTTAAGTGTTTCACCTCTATTGCCTCTATTTTCGACTCGTGTTATCTTTGTATTACCCAACTCTCCTTTGCATACTATTCTTTTAATTTCCATATCTAAACTATGTTCAAAATATCTATTCTTATGTCTATTATCTCCAAAAGGTGTATAGCCCATAAGTTGTAGGACATCCTGTATTCAAAATTATACCACTAATGTTTCTAAATTACTGAGGTCATATCAAATTGTATTGTTTGTCTATCCTGTTTTTATTATGTCCGTTGTTCATTATTTTTTATTTTTTATATATACTCTATTAACAATCTAAATTGACTTCTATAAATTTATTATCCATATTAAAAAATCTCGGCGACAATTTTTCACAATTACAAAAAGCTAACGTCTAAACTAACAAAGCAAATATCATTATATTTCTGTCAGCTGTTCACAACAGTCATACCAACCTACTAAATAAATACGTACATCGATATTAACCCTAGGACTACCAGGAAAACGGCCTATCGCTACTTGCGGCGCGGGTCCATTGGAACCGTATTACTATATGCTGGGTTTGAGCTAATATTCGGCGATTATTTTGAATTCATTATAGCGTAAGCATTATTATATTTTACTTTTATTTTATTCAACATAAAGAATAAACCTAAGCAGTTATAATAATAAGACATAAATATTGTAAAATAAAATATATAAATGACGTGCACAAGTTGTTCTTGTTTTTCTGTCTTTTGAAGATGAACAAACATCACATCTCTTCTTCTTTCTTGGAATCTCAGCTTCAGGTTATTCTTCTACTTCTGGTTTTTCGTGGTCCTTATACTGTATTCTCCTAGATAAATTACAAAGTTTCTTCTCTTCTTCAAATCAAAAGCTGAATTAGGTGTGAAGAGCTTCCACAGTATGTATGAGTGCATGGGGCTGTTGTCAATCATGTTATAAATCATCCTTTTTACGGTGTATGATCGTGTCATAGGCCACCTTATGTTCTATTATATTCCAAGATTACCTGAGGTTTCTTTTTTTGGCCATTATCAAGACTTTTCTCACTGTGCAGAGTACTTAGCAACGTTACAAGCTTGCGCTTCTTTGGGCAATACGAAATAATCATCGCATCGTCAGTGAAACCAAACTGTGTGGAAATTTATTGACGATTTTTTGGATCAACAAATGAAGATACCAACTAATGTTAGGTTTTTTGATAACAAATACTTTGCAAGATTTTACGAAGTAAAGAAATTGTCGAAGGTGACATTCCTTCCAGAGTTTTCAATTTCTTCTACTAAACGTTTTCCTCTCCTTGCTTTCCAGGATGAATTTCCAGTTTCCATGCAGAGGTTGTTACACTATCACAAATGGCTCAAAATTTTATTCCACATCGTCCAGGTTTTGACGGAATATATTGTCTAAACGGACATCTGCCTCTGAAAGTTACAAGCTGATCATCAACTGTGATACACCAATTTGGTACATACGCATCTCGCAAATAAGTATTCCATAACTCAAAGCATTCCAGTATTGGTGCTATTTTCCCGCTACCCCTTTTTCTTCGTCATTCCGCTGCATCGTCGAATCTAAGTACACAAAGTATATTTTGAAATCTATTTCGAGCGATAATAGTACAAAAGATTTTTCGACCATTGTTTTTGCTCCAAAGTTGTGTTAGGTCCTCGTTATAAGATTTATATACACCTATTAGTATCAAAACTCAAATAAATTTCTTCAATTCTTGGACATCCATTTTTATCCAATTTTTGTCGAAAACAATCTCTCCATCTTTATACGTCCACTTTAGAATAAAGATAAAATAAAGATTTACGAAAATAAATCAAACAGAAGAGGCAGGTGTATCGATCTCGCGATTTCCAAAACGTATTAGGCTTGAGCGTTCTCGTAAAATATTGTGTCGTGATTGTCTTCCGTGATAGGGTAAAATAGGATCTTGGTAGCAAACAACTTGTTTGTTCTTTGATATCAAAAAATTAGATCCAGACGGATTTCTGTTGTGCTCATCATAGCTACTCTCAGCAGATTCTTCGCTATCTGATTCTTCTGCTGTGCTTGTATCACCTCCATCGATGAGGCCTTCGACTGCATCTACCTCTCCATCGTCGAATGAAGCTTGATATCCGCTATTGTATTCAACGTCACCCATTCCTTATTCCTTATTTCTACGATCCATTTTCCGTAATGAGTAAAACGCAAAGAAGAAAATAGCCGCAAAAGAAAATTCAGAAATAACTACCTGACAATTGATAAAAAATTATGCTAAAATATTAAATCGCACATGACAACTTAACAAAATATAAATTTTGTCTTATTCACAGTAACAAAGTAACACTACACAGATTCGGCAAGCACTAATGCATTGTTCACGACCTGCGGCTATAAATATGCTGAAAAACGTAAAGTCGCCAAAATTCGCATGATAATGGGATTTCCCCTTTCTGTATATATCTTCTTCTTTTTGTGCCCTCTCCGTCATCGGAGGTTAGCGATCACATCAGCAAAGGTCTCTCGATTTGCAGCAGCTCCAATGAGTTGTTCAAAGATTAATCCGGTCCAGTTCATAATATTCCGCATCCACGATAGTTTCTTTCTTCCAAGCCCACGTTTACCCTCTATCTTTCCTTCAATTATGAGCTGCAGTAGGTAATATTTTTCATTTCTCAAAACGTGACCAAGGTAAGCCGGCTTTCGCATCTTTACTATGTGGAGCAGTTCTCGATCTTTGTGTACCCCTCAACCTTCAAAGTTTCCTCATTAGTTGTATGTGATGTCCATGGAATTCTTAGCATTCTTCGGTATGTTCACATTTCAAATGCTTCTATACGGTTCATACTGACAGTTTTCAAGGTCCATGTTCCCACTCCGCATAATAGCGTTGACCAGACGTAACACTTTGTAAACCGTACGCGTAAATTTACATTTAGCTGTTTATCGCACAGTATGTTTTTGAGTTTGAAGAAGTTTTGCCTTGCTTGTTCAATTCTGGACCTTATTTCGATGTCATGGTCAAGTCTTGAGTCAATCCAGCAACCCAGGTACTTAAAGCGATCAACCCTGGTCAATATTTCCCCGTCAACTCGTAGAGGTATGGGTACGTTTGAATTACGAGAAATTAACATTACTTTCGTTTTGCTGATGTTTATGGCCATATTAAAATCTTTGCATGTCATATTTAATCTGTTGATTATGTTTTGTAATCCTATATCGGTATCCGCAATCAACACAGTATCGTCTGCATAACGGATAGTCGATATATTGACACCGTTTATTTTTATTCCGTCGTTACAACCCCTAAGCGCCTTCGCAAACAGATACTCTGACTATATATTAAATAGTGTGGGGGACAACACGCACCACCCCTGTCTCACTCCTCTACAAATGTCAATGTTTCTTGAAGACAAGTTAGTCTCGACTCCTATTCTTGCGGACTGGTGCCAATACAAGTTTCTGAGAAGTCTCATATCCCCATCATCCAGCCGATTTCCTCCAGGAACTCGAAAAGTTTATCATGGTTTACTCGGTCAAACGCTTTCTCAAAATCGACGAAACAAATATGTATGTCTCTTTGTTGGTCGTGGCACTTCTGTGCAAGGACTTGTAGGCTGAATAAAGCTTCTCTCGTACCTAACCCATATCGGAATCCGAATTGTTCCGAGCCGATGTTAGATTCGCATTTGTTATATATCCTCTTGTGTATAATTTTTAATAGGATTTTAAGAACATGACTCATCAGGCTTATGAGTCTGTAGTCGTTACATTTACTTGCACTATACTTTTTTGGTAAGGGTATAAAAGTTGTTTCAAGTCAATCCTGGGGAATTTTGCCTGACTTATATATGTTGTGATCGGACTTTTATTATTTTTCATCTGGTTAAAAGCATATACAATCTCACTCTTTAGAATATGAGGTCCTCCTATATGTTCCGCGTTGATGTCTAGCTGCTGTCTTTCGTCTGCGAACATTTCGTGAATGTACTTTTCCCATTGTTGTAGCTTCTCTTCTTCATCAATTATTATTCTGCCATCTGAGTCTTCTAGCATGTTATGTATTATTTTGTTATTGTGTGTTATCTTTTTTATTTCCTTATGTAAGTTGTACATGTCGTTTTTGTACTGGAGCTCCTCAATTTTCTCACATTTCTGTCTCATCCAGTTCTCTTTTGCATTTCTTATTTTTTTTCTTATTTCCTTATTTACTTTCTTATAGTCTGCTTCATCATTCTTAACTTCTCGCCTTTTCCCCATTAGATTTAGAATTTCTTCAGTCATCCATTCTGTTTTCTTTTCTACATAGATTTACTTTAAATTGTTATTTGTTACATCTAAAACTATATCTTTGAAGTTGTTCCAAATGTTATCCATGTCGGTTATACTATTATTGTCTATTCTAGTTCTTAAGGTTTCGAGTTGTATGTTTAGTTGTTCAGATGTGTTTGTTTTAACCGTCCCTTCCTTTAGAACTCCCATGTCAATTCTATTTTTAATCCTTCTTTTTCCATCATTTTTAGCTTGAGACGCATATTAGCCACCACCGGGTTGTGATCCGATCCAATATCGGCCCCAGGATAAGTTTTTGTACTAAGTATTGTGCTGCGGAACCTACGGTTAATAAGCACATAGTCTATTTGATTCCTTACGATTCTATTTTTGTTGTGTTGTGGGGATGTCCATGTATATAGTCGTCTTGGGTGGAGTTTAAATAAGGTGTTTGTAATGACCATATTGTGTTCTTGGCAGAATTCTATCAATCTATCTCCGCGATCATTTCGTTCTCCCAAGCCATACTCCCCCACGATGTTCTCAACTTTTCCTTGTCCAACTTTGGCGTTCATATCACCCATTATTATAGTCACGTCCTGTGGTTTTGTGGTTTTTAGTAGGATTACTAGTTCATTGTACCATGACTCTATTTCTTTTTCATCCTTACCAGCTGTTGGAGCATACGTCTGAATTAAGTTTATATTCACCGGATTCCCTGATATTTGAATTAATATGTTTCTGTCCGAGTAAGGAACAAAATTTTTCACTGCTTGACTGACACTTCTGTTAAGTATTATACCTACTCCATTACGGTGTTCTGCTTCATTATTTCCTGAGTAGTAAAAAGTTGTATATATAAGAAAGGTTTATCAGCAGCGGGGAAGTTCGGAATTTATAAGCGAGCCACTGTCATTGTAAAACACTCGCTTTACCTACACTTATACAGTAAACGATATATGGGTGCAACAGACCCGGTTGATAAATCGCGAAAGTATTTTTATACTAACAAAACCATTCTTTCTAAAATAACTTTTTTTGCCAAATTTTAAAGCTATAACTCGTACTTAAAAAAGTCTATTAATACCATTAAATTAACCCAACCATAAGTACGATAAAATAATGATTAGAAGTCGTTTCGGGTCCATTGGACCCGCTCGGTAGTCCTAGGGTTAATAGGGCGCGTATTAAAAAAATACGGTCTCATTACTTTTTCTCTACAGATACATAATTGGATTGATTCGGTTTTTACTCGATGAAGATACATAATATAAAATAGAAATCAAACTAATAGCTAAAATCTTCACTTTATTACTATGTGAACATATTTAATGCGAAGAAATATCTTATTGGAATTAAATTTTGTGTAATTAGATTCTTAATTAATTAGTCTCATCAAGTAAAAGGGTTGCTAAACAATTTGGTAATTATAATAATATTTAGAGAATGAAGGATATTCAACACCTTTCCGTCAGAATCTTGTTAATTAAAGTCTTCTGGGCAGCACTGATGACACTGACACGTAAATAGTTTTGGCATTATCAGGATAATTCCTGTGGTAAAGTTGACCCGTGCGTAGTTTATACATTATATTAATACCGGTAAACTGTAAATTACATTAAAGCGTTTATGAAGATAATGGGCCTAAGAGTTCAACTTAGAAGAAACTGGATACCGTAGTTAATTTATGTTCGTATATATTTTTGAGAATTATATATTATTTTGTATTAATAAACTATTATTATAATTAAACGCCGGATTATATGCAAAAAAAAAAAACTAAAAGTATGCGCATAAATATTCAGATGTTTTAGCCTAAATATGCACTTCCTTATGAAAAATATACAGGTAAAAAAATACGAGGAATGTTAGAAAATGGAATACTGTAGAAAAAATATTCTATTATGTTTACTACAAGTTTATTTAGAACATTTTGCAACATAATTAACTATGAAAACAATTTACAATCACATATTTCTCAAATTTTTTAACAGGAAAATTGTGACGCTTGTCTGAAAACATGTATTTATATATTGAAAAGGTTCGTTCTACGTCGCCGCTTGTTATAGGAGCATATTTCAAATTAGAAATATCATCTATTGTCAACTAAATATTTTCTACTGAATCACCACACAAGATTTTAGCATTTTAGCAAAAGCAGATTTTGCTTTTGTTTTTTAAAACTATCATTTTTTCCTATTACACTTAAAAATTTTTCATACACAGACTGTCCCACTCCTCCTTTAACATTAAAACACGACTTTTCAAATTTGTTTCTTATTTCAACGCTCTCGATTAGCTACATAAATTGTTTTTCCAACTACAATATAGAAGTGGAAATAAAACTGCAATTGACTTTAATAAACGCCAACTGTTGAGGTTTTTCTTTACTCGAATACACCTTTTGGGCGTCTAAAAAATTTTCAAGTTGAAAGCTGTCTTCACCATGTATGGTGCAGCATCCGTCAAAAACAATAGAACTTTCACTGTTGGAATCGATTCCGGTAAGAAGAAAGTTGCCAGTTCTTCCTGTATAAACCTTGTTATTGTTAAATTATTTGCCTTTTCCAACTGTTTGGATGAAATTAAATAAGATTTTGCTGGAACCGAGACGTCACAGGATACAGTCATTAAATGAACTATGTATCGGCCCAAACTATCAGTAGTTTCATCTAATCATATATAAAGATAATTGTTTGCAACAATCTCCTTAATGCTATTCAATGTTTCTGCAAAGATACATCGAATATAATTTTTTCTTAACGTGCACTCGTCGGGAATATTATATTTGCTGATGTACTTTTGGAAAAATATTTTGGATTTAAATTGTTTAATTTATATTGTGAAATATCTGCCGACACAAACATTTGACACAAATCTTCATTAAATTGTTCTTGTTCCGATTTTTTTGAAGTTGATGGCAAATATTGCGATAATGTTTACTGACTCTTTTTCGCCAATTTCATCTTTGTTAGTTTTGCAGCATGAGATGGAGTTTCCATATGTTGGTCGACTTGGAACTTTCTCTCACTTGTAATCTGCAAAAAAAATATCACATCATCGGTTGTTTTCTTATAAAACAAATGTTAGTAAAAGATAAAGGTATAATTAAAAACTTTTCTCAAAGTTTTCAACAGAAAAATTGTGACGCTTGTCTGAAAACATATATTTAAATATTGAAAAGGTTCGTTCTATGTCAACGCTTGTTATAGGAGCATATTTTAAATTAGAAATATCATCTATTGTCAACTCAATATTTTCTACTCAAGTACTACACAAGATTCTAACAATGTCCTTTAGCTTTTTAAAACACTCGTTTTTTCCTATTACACTTAAAAATTTTTCATACACGGACTGTCCCACTCCTCCTTTAACATCAAAATATGATCTTTGAAATTTTGTTTATTATTTCAATGCTCTCGGTTAGCGACATAAATTGTTCTTCCAACTGCAATATAAAAGTGGAAATAAAACTGCAATTGGCTTTAATAAACGCCAAATGTTGATGTAACAACCTTCTTAATGCTAATCAATGTTTCTGCATAAATACAGCGAATATAATTTTTTCTTAACGTGCTCTCGCCGGGAATGTTATATTTACTGATGTACTTTTGCAAAAATAACTTGTATTTAAAATATTTAATTTATGTAGTGGAATATCTGCCGACACAAACATTTGACACAAATTTTCATTAAATTGTTCTTGTTCCGATTTTATGGAAGTTGATGGCAAACATTGCGGTAACGTTTGCTGACTCTTCTTCGCCAATTTCTTCTTTGTTAGTTTCGCAGCATGAGATGGAGTTTTCATATATTAATCGAGTTGGAACTTTCTCTCACTTGTAATCTGAAAAAAAATCACATCATCGGTTGTCTTCATATAAAATAAATGTTAGTAAAAGATAAAGGATTAATTAAAAATTTAATTAATTAATAAGAGGAAATAAATTTAAAATTTTCCTCAGAATCTTGCAGTATGCTACGCAAAATACTTTTTCTCCATCCATACGCAATTCTGAATAAGGTGATATCCATCCAGGCACAGTCGCTATTTTCGGCATTGTTGCTATTATTCATCACAACTCACAAGTTCACACTTAGAAAAGCCAACGTAAAATGACGTTTAAAATAAAATTGCGTTCTAATATGGGAATAAATTTCTCCGAATAGCAAAGAAAACCATATACTCCTAATTTTCTGGTAAAATGTATTTTTGTATTTATTTAGAAGTTTTAAGTTTTAAGAATTCTAAAACAAAATAATTTTATTTAAAAAAATATTCGTAGGGTAGTATCAAATAGCAGTGTGTAATTTATAGTTACAGTCAATAATTTTAAACATGACTTCTTCGTATAATTCGTATAATACTCGTATAATTTTACATTTGCATTCTATACGCTATACGAAACTTTTTCGACTATATTGGGTATTGAAATTCGTGTTCGAACGTAAATACAAATATTCACTTCCTTTTTTTCAGTTTTTGACTTTAGTATATGTTTCTAACTCGCCGAACTTTCACATAAGTATACATTCAAAAATATCGTATATATTAATAGGGAGTGACATAGCAATTCATTACAGAAACAATTAGTTGGTTGGCGGCAAACTTTCGACGTAATAAATTAGACAAGTCGAAGAAGAAATTGCTTCATTAATATAAGAACCGTGTTAGACAGGTACGTGTTAGAACTTCGAATAAGACAGAATTTCTGTTGAGTAAATATACGTTGGCTTTTCACTGGAACAGTCGAGAATCTTTAACCGACCAAACTGCTAAAATTTCGTAAGTCCGCTTGTACTGTTGGAATACCTATCGCATAAGTATTACCCATTACTATTAGAAGCTATTCTCAAGTTTTAGAATAATAACACAGGCCTGCACAAAATTTGTGATGACGTGATTTTTGTTTGTTAAGCTCAGTTTTTATATAGCAATAACTAATTAAAATACAGTTGGTTTCTACCACCCACAGATTTTTTTTTGCACAAAAGAAAAAGACAAAAATATAAAAAAAATCTTATAATAGGTGTTTTGATACATTTTAAAATGAATGTACTACTTCAAATTCTAGGTATTAACCCAAGAATGATTTTCTGTTGTGGTTTTAAAGAAATTTGTTAAATAGGCTCTCATTAGCTGATGTAAATCTTTTATTACATGTATTAATTTTGGACAAGATTTCCGGGAATTTTTAACTGTTAAATCCTATTAATTGTGCTTTCACTTTATTAGTACTGCGAAGAGGAATTTCAAGTTTATCACTCCAAACAAAATGTATATTTTAATGTCATTTACTTCATTAAAGCTCTGAGTGTCGATCAGTAAACAAGTAAAATTAATTTGTCTTTAGTGTTGTGCGTGGTATTAGATAAATAAATATTGCTTAAAAATATGTCTAGCCGGTGTTGCAAAAACAAACCAGATGATTTCTGTTATATTTGTGGATATTTCGTCTTGAAAAAGTTTAAGAGACCAATTGGTGAATTTGTGAAAAATGCATATTATGCTTATTTCAAAATCAAATTAGGAGATCAAGATAAAGATTGGGCACCGCACGTTGTTTGTAAGGTATGTGAAGAAGGTTTAAGACATTGGACCAAAGGGAATAGAAAAAGCCTTCCTTTTGGAATACCGATGGTTTGGAAAGAACCGCAAAATCATCATGAAGATTGCTACTTTTGTCTTTGTGATATTAAGGGGCATAATAGAAAAACCTTGAAACATATTTTGTACCCAAACAATATTAAATCAGCTTTCAGACCAGTTCCTCACAGTGATCATGTACCTATACCTATACCCCCCAAAGTACTACAAGAAGATATTGAAGCCTCTTCAACTTCCGGCTCCGTGCAGATGGATAGTGATTTTGAACCATCAATTTCAGGTCAAAACCAAACTCAGCTATTTTCACAAGCCGAACTGAATGATTTAGTAAGATATTTGGGACTTTCAAAAGATCTTTCTGAAGTACTGGGGTCTAGGTTGAAACAAAAAAATTTGCTTGCCCCAGAAACTACCTTCTCTTGGTAGAGATCTTCCTTTAGCTGAATATGACAGAAAAACAACCAAACGAAGCTTTTCTGAAAAACAAAAACGTTTTTTTAAGAAGCATAAAGAATAAATAACTATTTCTAATAGATTCTATGTGTATATTTTTGTATTTTTTTAAATAAAATATAAAACTAGCATATAAATGAAATAAATCGTGTTTTTTCTATATTTTTTGATTCTACTGGTTTGAAAAATAACCTTACGTGATACAAAAAAAAATAAAAGCAGATTTGAAATCAGCGCCACCCAATTACTAGAAAATAGTTAAAATTTTTAAATCAACATTCAAAGAGTTGAAAAATGCAGGCCTGTGTAATCAAATCCCAATCTTAGCACGAGAAAATAGCGAAATTTTATACATATTGTGTTATTCTATTATTGTTGCACTTAGACTATAGTTAATAGTAATAGAAATAAGTAGTTATAAGGGTTGGTACTGCGAAAATTCGGTCAGTAGCGCGCGCGTCAAAAAAGTGTAAGTCTATAGAATCGATTCTGCCTTTACTTGATGTAAATCCATATCAAATGATAAAAACACACACAATGTTGTATTAGATTTACACTTTATTTAATAATATTGAATACTATATAACAGCTGTTTCACCGTACAACGGTTTCTTCAGATATAACAAGCGGTTATATCTGAAGAAACCGTTGTACGGTGAAACAGCTGTTATATATTATTAAATATTATTAAATAAAGTGTAAATCTAATACAACATTGTGTGTGTTTTATCATTTGTAAGTCTATTCCCATGAGATCGTCGACACCTTCTATATAAGTAAATTTGTTTATGTCAATTATTTTAATTTAATCTCTTTTGTGGTAGAATGGTGACAAGTTTATAATATAATTTATTTTGCATGTTATTTTAATCGTAACTATTACTAAAGAACTAATTTCTCTTTTTGTACGATTAGATTTCTGAACATTATTCAATTATTTCTATCGGCTACCGCAAGACAGCACCACAAGTATTACCGGCAACAAATCTAGATGCCAATGTAATGTAAATTTGACACATGACCTCTTTGGTATTGTGGAGTTCATTGCTTTGTAAATATATTCCTTACGAATAGCAACGAGTTTTCATTGTTTAACGATATTTTTCTAATCGTTTGTATGCACGTGTTGCAGACAATATCATGGGAAACGTTCAGACGTCGCAGTACCTAACAATTCAACAATAATTAGATTCATCGCCCGTTTCCGTGAATGCGGATCAGTTGCAGTTCCATTTTAACTAACGCTAAACTGGTTGAGATTCAAAATGTGATGCGTTCGCTTTCAATAAGCCTGATGAGACTATTAGCACACGCTCAGATTTCGTATGGTAGTGCTAAGAAAGCGATGAAGAAGTTAAAATTTCATGCGTATCATGTTCGTAGTGTTTAGGAATTGAAGGAGCCGGAGAAACAAAAGCGTCTACTGTACTGTAGATGGTGTCGGATATTCATCGACAACAATGGAATTGAAGAACTTGACTGTGTTTTCTTCACTGATAAGGCGTGGTTCCATCTTAGTGAATACGTGAATAGTCAAAACACAAGAATTTGGCCAACTTCCACCACGTTCTCCCGATTGAACATCTCCAGAGTATTTCCTTTGGGATTATCTTAAAGCATTGTTTCCCAACCTGGAAGTTGCGACCTCCAAGAGTGTAACGGTGATGTTAAAGGAAGGTCGCAAAATAGCCTAAACATTAATGAAAAATTATTTTATGAGAAAAATCATTTATTGTGAACATTTTACTTACAATAATTACACATGTGAAGAAAGGAAGTTAATGTAATGGTTGCATTTATTATTCATTTAAAAGTTTCACCATACGTGGATCTACGTAGAAACACACAAAAGCAAGTTGTTTTCGAGTGATAAGAGACGATTTCTGTATTTATTTTTTAACGCAACCATAGACGAAATCCCCTTTTCACAGAGATAAGACGTGGCCAAAGAAATTAATATTTTCAATGTTTCTCTGACTAAATATTCATATTCATTTCGACGAGCAGGCCAAAACGTATTCAAATCTTCAGAAGTAAATTGCAGTTGTAGCATTTCGTCGGCAGATATTTCGATGAGCTATGTGTTTATCGAAAAATTGGAAGAATTCCAAGTTGACACTAACATCAAAATACAAAGTTTACATATTCCTAATAAAATAAAGGTTAGGTAAGTGAAAAACAAATTAAAATATTTGGAAAATTGTATAAATCGATTAAAATCAGGTCATTTGTCTAGGCTAGAGTTCATAAAATGTGTTTGCCATTCTTCGTTACCCAATTAATTTTGCTTTTTTATATATGATATGTATATACCTAATAATTTCTATAACTGTTTAGTGATTTATTTTTATATGTATATAGTATATGTATATAAATGTTTACTGTTTACTGTGGTGCATGCTATGTAACGTCTTACTTTTTATTTTTGTGCTTTGAATTCCATGTGATGTTTTTCGTTATTTTTGTATTTTTAGCCAATATATATATATATATATATATATATTACTATCACTACTTCTTTTTATTATTATCCTCAATAAAATCTCAAATTTCATTTATTAGTGTTGAATGTTTGCAAAATTATAATTTGTTAAACTTTTATAATAGATTCTGAAAAGGCACTCAGTAATAAATTCTTCCTTCATTAGAAAATTTAATGAAAAATTACGTATTAAAACTAGTGGTGAGAATACCTATGGTATTAACGTGAATCCTTACGGACGGTGGGAAATTTACCTATAGGATTAAAGTAGACTGGTCATTTAGTGGTGAGATTACATCCGCCCAAATTTATATGTCATATCTGTCTATATCATAGGTATACGTGGTATTATGGCTTCGATGATATTGTTTATTAAATGTTTGACTGCAAGTCTGGTACCGTCACAAAAACGTGGCGGATCGATGTTTCGAAGCAGAATGATTGGTACACCAATTTTGAATGTCAAAACGTGGGGCGTCAAGCCTGATAAATCTAGTAATTTCAACAATTAAGCAGGATAATTTCGTTTCGTTGTGATCGTTGTTCTTGGCTTTCATTTCCTTTCGCGGCTCTTTTTCTAAGCAATGTGCAGCTAATTCACTCCAGCGCCGTCCGTCTTCGTGGCATGATATTTTATTTATCTCTTTATTGAACGATTTACTATGTTCGGAAATTTTACTTGTTATTTGTATGGTGAATAATTGTTTTTAATTCTTATTTATTTGAAAATTTACTTACGCTGTTTGTGTATGTATCGTCGTTATTTCTAAATTTTGTCATTATTTTTGTATTAGGAGAGAATACCGTCGTGGAATTAATATTGAAAACTATAATAAAACATTAAACATTATTTTTGTGTTTATTTACGCATGACCGGTGTACTTACGATGTATTGCAATTATTTCCTTATTTTTATCATCTCTGAATGCTATTGCTATGTCTTGACCACGCAAAAACAAACTCAAAACAAAATTATTCGCACGATATTCATTTACATTTTTCAATTTTAATTTAGGTAGTTTTTATGTTATAATTGCGAAATTGTTATGATATTTGTTGCAAAATATTTCATTTGTCGCGTCAGTAATGTCGTTGTAATGTTGATTATCATTTTCT
This sequence comes from Melolontha melolontha, assembly GCA_935421215.2. Lineage (NCBI taxonomy): Eukaryota > Metazoa > Arthropoda > Insecta > Coleoptera > Scarabaeidae > Melolontha > Melolontha melolontha. The sequence continues at coordinate 135,347,017 of OW285239.1, forward strand.
GCTTCATTAGTCAGTTTTTGGAAACCTTTGTTTCGCGCCACCTATCTTATGGTAATCATTATGTCCATAAACTTCCTCTCTTCCAGAATACACTTTTGCAAAAGTTTGAACTCATTCGGCCGGGTAGTTTCGGAGTTTATCGAAGACATACAAACATACAAAAATTAATTTTTATTTATACGTATAATAAGTATATAAGTAATAAGTATAAGTCATTTAAGTACCAAATGCATCAAGAATTAAGGTCACATGATTATGAAGGACGAATACGCTTTTGCGAAAATTTATTTGACAAAATAAATACTGACAACGATTTTCTCAAAAGAATTCTCTTCACTGATGAGGCGACATTTATTAAACACGGGGAACCTAATCGCCAAAACTGTAGGTACTGGTCGAAGGAAAATTTACATTTGTACAACGTAACGAGAACGCAATGTCCTGAAAAAGTAAATGTTTGGGCAGGAATCATTAATAATAGTATTATAGGCCCATTTTTTTATCGATGGTAACCTAAATGCAGAAAAATATTGTCAATTACTACGGAATATAATTATTTCAGCATTAAATGATCAAAATTTAGAGCATATCTGGTACCAATGCGATGGCGCACCGCCTCATTATTCGAGAAATGTTATCCAAATTTTAAGTGAAAGATTTCCTAATCGATGGATCGGAAGAGGGGGACCAACTAGTTGACCATCAAGGTCTCCAGACTTAAATCCGTTGGATTTCTTTTACTGGAGAAGGGTGAAATCTTCAGTGTACAACAATGTTCCTCTAGGCAGCATTGAAGAGCTCAAAAATAGAATTCAGGGGGCTTCTCGGGAAATTACCCCTCAACAAATAAGCAACGTTTTAAATGAATTTTATAATAGATTAGGCTACTGTTTGGCTGTTAACGGCAATATTTTTGAACATCTTGCGTAGAATTAGTAAAAGTTTTATTTTAAGGCTTTTTTGAAGAAATGTATTATAAGATGTACTAAATGTATTATAAATTAAAACACAAAATAAGTTAAACTAGCGTGTTTTTCATATGTACAATTTTAAATTATTAACTGTGCTCAAAAAATATTTTTTCTGTAAGTAACCATAACAACATTCACTAAATTGACAATGTACGATTTTAAATTATTCAGTAACTTCATGTAACATACCATACACCTGTAATATGCACATCTATTGAATGGTCTCCATAACAACGTCGGTTGGAGTATGTACAGCGTTATGTTAAGCTCATGGTATAGAAGATAATATATTTTCGTATTATTTGACATAAGTGAAGTATCCTTATTCACATGCTTTAGCTAGTATATTTAACAAGCGTTGGAGGAAGGGAACGATAAATTCATTAAAGTGTAATATAAGATACGTTTTATACTAAAGAGTTATAAGCCAATAGTATAGAAGAACTCTTGGCAAGGGTACGTCAAGTATTTGGAGATAAAGGATCTTCCACTTAATGCTGAGTACACAGTCTATTGTGTATTTTAGTAAACAGCTATTTCTTTTCATTTCGCTTCAAGAGACAGCAAGCACGCAATGACCCTTCTCATATTGAATGGAACAAATCGATTGTTTGTTAAATACCTACGTATGTGCTCGTGTATTGTGATGAATTAAAATCGCACCACAAGCGCTATAATCTGGTATCCTTAGCAGTGATAGTAATTTTATATATTTAATAATAATGCCGCATTTATCAGAATTACAAAAATTTATTTTCAAAACTAAATACTAATTTTGAAGTAAAATTTTGTATTCTGATATTCAAAATGATCTTTTTTAAATTTAAGTAAAAACACAGTTTTTTAAATTTATTATTTTTGCAATATATTTTGCATTCTACGCCAACATTGATTTGAGTAGCGTTTAAAAAAAGTTTACGCCGCTTAAAATGTTTTTGTATTTAAGTGTCTGGGTTTTCAAGGGCCGCAACTGCACATATATATACTGAAGGCATTGGAGTGATTGAGATTTATTGTAATAAAATATCATTAATGTTCATGTTAAGGACAGTTAATATTGTTACGTGCTCGTATCTACGTCCGCGTTTTGGTCGCGAATTCGCATCTTCTTTTATTTTATTCCGTTATGTTTATTTTGAACCAAACTCTTGCGTGGGTATGTCTTCACGTACAGTAATTACGTATTAGTTTTTCTTCGTGGTCTTCCTCCCCTCTCGATTCTCGAGTTGCTATGACTTCTAGAGGAAGAGACTGAGATCGCTATCGTTAGAGAGAAGGTCGATGGTTGTCATTCGTCATTGTTTCGTAGTGGCTTATTGAAGGGCTTTATTGCTTTAAGTAGTATTCTGTTTTTTTTGTCAGTCCCCTCGTTTGAGCGAGGTTATAATTAAGTCGCTACAATTTTAATTGTAACTACAATTACCCGACAGGGGATTGCTTTGTGACGATAACAGTCGCCTGAGTCCTTCTCAACGATATACTATATTGCATTGTTAGCCATCAGACATTATCCTGGTGTCTATTTTTACCTCTCTACCGACGCAAACGTCGCACACAGGAACGAAGCCGACGACGCTCACGAACATCGCTGCTTGCTAGAAAGAGACGAACACACAGCTAAGACTTTAAAAATATTTCTTTATTAATTTAAACTGTAATGTTTTGCAATTAGTTTTCTTTGTTGAAATTTTTATCGAGCGGCAATGACTTCTAGAGGAAAGACTGAGATCGCTATCGATAGAGAGAAGGTCGATGGTTGTCATTCGTTATTGTTTCGTAGTGGCTTATTGAAGGGCTTTATTGCTTTAAGTAGTATTCTGTTTTTTTTGGCAGCCCTCTCGTTTGAGCGACGTTTTAATTAAGTCGCTACAATTTTAATTGTAACTACAATTACCCGACAGGGGATTGCTTTGTGACGATAACAGTCGCCTGAGTCCTTCTCAACGATATACTATGTTGCATTATTAGCCATCAGACATTATCCTGGTATCTTTTTTCCCTCTCTACCGACGCAAACGTCGCACACAGGAACGAAGCCGGCGAAGCTCACGAACATCCCTGCTTGCTGGAAAGAGACGAACACACAGCTAAGACTTTAAAAATATTTCTTTATTAATTTAAACTGTAATGTTTTGCAATTAGTTCTCTTTATTGAAATTTTTTAAATTCAATTTTTCTTTGTTAGTTATTTAACTTAGTAATTGCGTCGTTCCAGACATCATTTTCAATTTTATTTAGTCAATTTAATTGCCTTTCTAACTAGTATATCTCATTTGAAATTGCTGTACGTTCTTTTTTTGTTTATTAAATTTATTTCGACAGAGTTTTATTTAAATTATACATTTGTTCCTCATGGGGACAAAAACTTATTTTTGTTTCTAAAATATCGAAAGGGTTGTTTTTTTGCTGCGTTTTCTTTAGCGTAGAAACCGTGTGTATTATTTTGGGTGTATTAAACAGGTTAGGATAAAACTTCTTTTCTATATTTGTAAATCTGTACATTAAAATTTTGTATTGCATATTCTTCATTAATTTGGCTCATTTTAATTTTAAGCTTACATTAACATTTTTTTTTCTCTAATTATATCTAACCGTTAACTTTAATTAATTATATCCTCAGACCACAACTCTGCAAATTTCCACCAATTTATTACTTATAAATATTTGCATGTAAAAATAATCTCTCTATATGTACCGGGTATGTTCAAAAGATCGGACTTTCCATTTTTGGTTTTAAATTAACTGTGAACCAACGGAATACGTATTTTGATGGGGTGTGAACTATCTGCGCACAAACGGTCGGTGGATAATTAACGTACTTAATTTGTCTTTTTTTGTAACTAGTAAATTTGATTCTTTTTTTATTATTATTTTGTTTGTTTCGTAAATAAAGTCTGATTACATCTGGCTGAAATCCGCCTTTTTCTTTCTTTCTTTTTCGGACGGCCTGGTTGCGTCCCCTACCTGCTGCGCGTCTTGCCTACTTTCGATGATCACAATTTCCGAATTTTGCGACATCTAGCGGTTCTAAATACGGTGGCGCCCTATACCACCTTAATTCGTGTCCTGAAGTATCTTTGGGTTTCCCCACCCTTGAGCTGAGGCTGTCTCTAAAGCCGGGTGGGCCGCTAGACGTTGGCAGGGGCGGGTAGGTGAGGCAATTCTCTTCGCCCGAAACTTGGTTCTTCTCTTTTCTATTGTCTCGATACACAGAGCATAGCAACACAAAGGAAGTTTTAGTTTTTCTTTAGAATAAAAGATTTCAACTTAGATGTAAATCATGTTATAATGTATTCCAGACTCATGTGGCGAACAGAACGAAAATAGACTTATCTCTACCGCATGTCTAGCAGCATTATAAATTTCTGTCGACTTATTTTCTTTCAGGACCTGATTTAACCATTTTTATCTTCATGTGAAATTTGTCACAAATACCATAGGTATCTTTCCTGCGTTGTTTTATTTTAATACCCAATCCAAAGAATATACTCTCATATAGTTTCCTATTTATAAAATTGCTGGGTATTTTTCTTTATAGGACTTATATAAGGCAGCTGAAGTATAAAATAAATATGTTTACTTAATCTCTTATTCACAACAGAAAGAACCTATAAAGAAGTGAGTAATGGTATAAGTTAACTTATTTCCTTTTACATAGGTTACTCTGTAACTATTGGCTACTTAACCCCAAAGTACATTCATGAAAGCATTTAAAACGGAACATTATTGACTTAATTCCTTTTACGCACAGAGAAATACAGACACGCAGGTTCTATATTTGGCTTAATCCCATTTTTGACAAAATTCGACTTAACACCTTTTTCAAATATCCCGATAAAAAAAATCAAAGGCCGTCAGATCAGGAAAATTTGACCGCCAACGAAACAGTAGGAAACACAAAATTATTTAATATTCGACGATATCCTTGCCGGTAATCGTGCCCGTATTCCTGTTATTATCCTCGAAGAAATACGAACCTACCACCCTTTCTGTTGTAATTCCACACCAAACTGTGCAGAGGGTGCAGCTCTCGTTTATGAATGACTGAGATTTTTCCAAAATCTGGTATTGTGTCTGTTCACAAATCCATTTAAGTAAAATAGGCTTCGTCTCCCACTGTCACTTTGTTAAAAAGTCTTCTCTGGGCTTCTCTTGAATACGAACACAATAGTTTACCCATGCTTGATCATCCATTGACTTTAGCTCTTGTATTAATTGAAGCTTGTATAGAAACACAAGCAGACCTCTTTGTATGCGTCTCATAATCCCAAGCTCTTGAGAACGCCGTCAAGTGGATGTCCCTCGTTCTTTGGCAACGCTCTGCCGTACTTGAGGGGGGAACACCAAATGAGGACCAGTATCGCTGGTTTTGACGGATGATTTCTTTCGTTAAAATGTCGCATATATGCTCTCTGAGTAGAACTAATAAGTTTTACACTTTGTTCTATTGTCAATTTATCAATAATTTATTTCCGAATTATGTATTTTAAAAATCTGAAACAAAAAAATATGCATAACAGCAAAAAATGTTATTTAATTTTTAAATAGTAAAGTGACTTTACGCTCACCAGTATATAGAAATAGGAATACTATGGGATACAAAACTTCAAACTTACAGAAAGTGTGCTTTAAAAAGTATTATAAAAGTAAATTTAATACGGCACACCAATTATCCTAAAAAATTAACACCGAATACTAATAGGCCATATAATTTTTTATGTTTCCAACATTTTTATATCATTTCTATATACAGGCTGATTTATGAGGTCACTTACAAATTCTGCCATATGAAAGCACATGTAATTTTACCAAAAAAACATTATCGAGACATATGTCCTATTTCAATTATTTAAGGAAATAATAGGCATTAAAGGTTTGATTGTAATTATTTAAATGATCATTCATGGCTATTGTTATGATTTATTAATAATAAAACATAAATACACATCAGTCCAATGTCAGTATTCTTTCGTTGTGTTCGGTACATATCTTTATAATCCATGCGAAATGCCGACATTTAACATAATAAATGTAATTCTGTGGCCTGTCGCGTGGCTGTTATTTGGATAATTATGCAAAGGCGAAATTGAACGTAAAGGTCCATTAAGGGTTCTACGCTTACAGTTTATAGCCCTTTTTGTTCTATTCATTGAGGGTTTTTCCGTAACCTATTGATTTATATTCTAGATTTCTTAACATAAATTTAATTTAATTTTATTACCTTGTCCGAATCATCGTGGATGCGAACCTATAATTTACTTGGGCTTGAAAAACAGTATCTACGAAGAACTCAACGAGAAAGCATCTAGCGAGAACTCGTAAAGCATCAAGCTAGACGGAAAACTCGGACATTCAAGTATCCTTAATAGAATAATTAAATAGTTATGTACATAGTAGATTAAAATATTTTAGTTCACAAGGAAGTGTTTTAATTGGAAAAACTGAACATAACAAGAAGCCTCTCAAACCAGGGAAGCTGTAACATATGAAGAACATAAAATACAATACAGGCTAAACTGAATTTTCAGGTTATAGTTGTTACTATTTTTTATAGTTTCATGCAATATAGAAACAATAGTTTGCAATATGGTTCAAATATACTTAAATCCAATTATATCTGACAGCCATTTGTAACTAACCCTTTACAAGTTGGCATCTTACTTTAGAAACTCAGTTCATAAACAAAATTTCACGCTTAAGCCGATCCATTGCATATTTTAAAAAGCGACCTACATGGCGACATATCTGTTTAAGAAACCCAACAGATGAATTGATAGTTTTATAAATTGATCCTTTTAAAAGAACCGTGGCATAATCTGGGTTAATGTAAAAAATGCAAAATAGTATCAAAAGCTCGTTTCATATAAGGCATTTATTGCGCTCGCTTAAATACACACCACGGTTCAGCCTAAAGTTAGTACTAAACATCTAGGAAAACTATTAGATATTTATTTTATTATATTTGGCACTGCAATTTTTGTTTGTTTACTAGATTAAAATTTTTTTAACCGCAACAAAAGTTAAACATATACATTTCGCAAGAGAGCACATTAATTATCTGTCCAAATTTTCACACATATTTATATTATACAAAATGATTTAGTTGGCCTTGACTTGTTAATTACACTGTGTATTCAACACATTTTTTTTCCTTTCCGGTGGAACTAGAACTATTATTAACATTAATCAATATTCTAATTATAAGTAAATAATTATTAGAACATATTGCGTACATAAACAATGTAAATTAGTATTATCAACGGTGCAATCGATTTAACAGTGTTAAAGTGTATTTCCTACTTGTGGTTACGATGCGCGGTAATTTTACTATTTCAAAGCTAAAACTCTCCATTTTTGAGACGCATCTTGGGATATGACGAATTTGTTTTCAAATAGAAGGTAAGTGTAATATTTTTAGAAATTTACTAAGCAATAAATTACAGTGACTAAATTATAATACTAAGCTTTAGTTTGTCTATTCTTTATGCGAAGGTGTAACGGAAGACGCAAAATATAACGGCAATGGAAAAATATAATAAAATGGTCAAAATTTTGAAATGGTGTGCAAATCATCCATACTGTTTGTGGAAAGTCAGTTATTATTTTCAGAAATAATATCACAAGAGAGTAAGAATGAATTGAAAATAATTGGACAGATCTTCGTAAACTTGTTGCCAAGGAATAGACACGAGAGCCTGTAGGGCTCGAATGGTTATCCCTGAATGGCAACAAGTTTGAGAAAGTAACTAGAGAATTATTTTCTAATTAATTCACACTTTCGAATGCTACCCGAAAGATTATTTTTAATGTTTAAATAAGAAATACAGCATTAAAAAATATTTCTTTTAATTTAACAGTTTAACTCATTTAAAACTAAAGAAGCGAACTTATAGTGTAATATAATTAAACAGCGTTGAAGTTTTGAAAGTGAAATACACAATTATTTTATAAGTATTTTGCAACATTGTTCTGCTCTGTTGTGTTTAACGTTATAACTAGAGCAGACCAATTTCCGTGCGCCATGTGCGCCGAAGTGTTGCATCAGAACTAATAAAAAGCATTCAGTATCTGTTTCGTACTTGCTTAGACTGCATGTAAGTGTAAGCATACGTAATAAAATGTCGTCGACACATAAATCGAGAAAACGACCGTTGTCAGATGAAGTGAATAAGTTTATTATGGATTTCCCGGACTTAATATACGATGGCTCAATGTGGAATACATATCTAATGTGTTGGTCAAAAACACATAGTAAAGAACACGTAAGCAATTCGAAGCACAATAATAACAAAATGAATCGACAACAGTTTATACATGAACTATGTGTAACTATGATTGTGTGTACACTGCCGTTTACCTTGTTAAGTAAGGATTCATTTATTTCATTTTGGAATAAATACGCAAATCAAACATTACCGAGCACGACAACGTTACGAAGGAATTTACTATCTGTGCGTAAACAGGTTGAAAATAAAATCAAAGCAAAACTGAAAAATAAAAAAAACTGTGGTTATGTGTGTACGAAACAACTGACAGCAAAAAACAATCTGTAGTTAATGTGATGGCGCGCAATATGGAACCAACGTCTTCAATCTTATTAGCATCCAGACGACTACAACAATGTAATGCCGAAAAAATTTCGGAGGTGCTATTAGATACTTTGGAAAAATTTAAACTTTCGAAAGACCAAGTATTAATGTTTATGGCCGATGGTGCCCGCAACCATGTGTTCTGTAGGCCGGTCTCTTAGAAAATATTGTCCTAACTTGTTACATATTACTTTTAAACTCAATGCTCTATACCTTGTGGCAGAGCAGGTTCGTAAATGTTATCCAGAGGTAGATGCTTTAATATCGAATACAAAGGCAGTATTCCTGAAATCTCCAAAACGTATTCGGAAATTTCACGAATTGTGTCCCCATGCCCCTGAGCCACCACAGCCGATTCTGACACGTTGGGGTACATGATTACGGGTGGGGTTTTACTATAATGAATATTTTGAAAAAATTAAGGACGTGGTTTTATCATTCGATCCGAAAGAAAGTGCAGCTATCAATACAAGCCAGAAAAAATTTCAAGATGCCCAAATTAAAATGGATTTACAAAGTATTCGTGAGAATACAAAGGTATTTTTAATAATATAAAATATTATTAAAAATCTGGTGTGAAGAACAATAATATTTTATATTATTAAAAATACCTTTGTATTATACAAAACTGGTGGGGTTTACCTACTCATGTATGTTTCAATTATTCTGATATATTCGTGAGAATTACTTGGGACTAGAAGAAGCAATAACAAAATTAGAAAATTCGTCGCTGTCGTTAGAGGAATCACTGCAAATCGTTAAAGATGCTCACGCACAACTGTGTGCTGTAGAAGACGCAAAAAGTGAAAGTGTTCTAATTAAATTTGAAAGTGTTTTAGACAGAAATGCAGATTTTGACACCTAAACACGTATTTGTGGGGACACGTCTACAGATGCGTTTAGTTGCTTAAAAAAGTATTTTGATTATGCGAATATAACGTCACTAGATGTAGAACACTCGTTTTCCGAATATAAACATATTTTTTCCTCACGGCGGACATGTTTTTCAGAAATAACTTTAGAAACGCACCTGATGTTGAAAATATACAATCGAGTTTCTCCAGTTTGTCAATCTTTGGAAGACGCTTAAAACGGTAAGTTTTTTTTTTTAATCCGTGCACACAATCACTGATTTCATACATTTTCCATTTTATTTATAGGTACATACAACGCTGCTATAATATGTACTATTCTTAATACTGGTAGCCGTAACTTTGTGGTAATTCATTTGGAAAATAATAAAATAAAATAAAACAATAACTTTGTTATACCACTTTATTCACATGTAGTAGTGAACGCGGTTTCGACATACAATGTCATTATCAAACAGCAAAAGTTACAGGCCTACATAGATCTTCTAAATGACACAAAAATATATGGGGGTGGTTTATGATGTTATTTAAAATTACTACTATATACTTAACTATTATATACAACATTGGAAAAGAGGTGTATATATAAGATCCAACTTGTCGTTAAGAACAATATCTATAATACAAAGGTTTTTTTTTACGTATCTACGTCTCTGGGGAGGAATATGTTCGGACACGTTCACAAAAAATATTAATAGTGAACCTGTATTTGTGTTCTTCACACCAGATTTTTAATAATATTTTATATTATTAAAAATACCTTTGTATTATACAAAACTTTTGGGGTTAACCTACTCATGTATGTTTCAATTATTCTGAAACAATATCTATTGTGTTGTTTCCGCTTTTAAAAATTTCAAGGGACTCTAAAAGATTAAATTTACGACCTTTCTCGGCCAAATGCAATATTTTATGATGACCAAATGTATGCCTTTCTGTAATAAGATGGTTTGCGAATGTTGAATCTGTCTTCTTTAGTTTATATAACCTCATGTGTTCTTTTACCCGTATAATAAAACTTCGACCAGTCTGACCTATATATACACTTTTACAATCATTACAATATAATTTGTACACTCCTGATTTATTATTGATATCTGTTTTAGGTTTTGCGTTAAAAATTAAATTACTTGTTTTTACGGCTTGCTTACAAACCATATGTAAAAACAAGTAATTTTATTTTTAACGCAAAACCTAAAACAGATATCAATAATAAATCAGGAGTGTACAAATTATATTGTAATGATTGTAAAAGTGTATATATAGGTGAGACTGGTCGAAGTTTTATTATACGGGTAAAGAACACATGGGGTCATATAAACTAAAGAAGACAGATTCAACATTCGCAAACCATCTTATTACAGAAAGGCATACATTTGGTCATCATAAAATATTGCATTTGGCCGAGAAAGGTCGTAAATTAAATCTTTTAGAGTCCCTTGAAATTTTTAAAAGCGGAAACAACACAATAGATATTGTTCTTCACGACCAGTTGGATCTTATATATACACCTCTTTTCCAATGTTGTATATAATAGTTAAGTATATAGTAGTAATTTTAAATAACATCATAAACCACCCCCATATATTTTTGTGTCATTTATAGGATCTATGTAGGCCTGTAACTTTTGCAGTTTGATAATGACATTGTATGTCGAAACCGCGGTCACTATTACATGTGAATAAAGTGGTATAACAAAGTTATTGTTTTATTTTATTTTATTATTGTACTATTCTTATTTTTTTTCTGATAGAATAAATGTCTCTACTTCTATACTTATATCGGTAACAAGCTCATGTTGTTTCCCTATTCTATCGCATATTCTAATATATTACGAATTACACTCCAATACCGGCGCTCATGGCACGCACGGAAATTGGTCTGCTCTAGTTATAACGTTCCCCTTGTTTGATAAGACATTAATCAAATTTGGATGATGTTCATTATCCAACTGCAGCTACGGTTTCAATGAATTAAATGAGCTGCGGCCCGTAATTTTTATTTTTCCTGTTTGTTAACATCTGATTTCGCAAGATGAGACACTGCACTTGCAGAATGCTTCGTAATTTTAATTTTTTTAATTTTCAGCCCAATTCTCTTCGCTGATTCTTTATGCTCAAACCCATCGGCATATTTTTATACTGTCCTGAAGAATACGGTGTATTCCCTGTTAAAAAAAGCCTCTTACTTTTAATATGTTCGTTCCTCTTACTTAGCAATTTCTTGGGCAATCGGATAGGACAGGCATTTCAGTATTCGGTATTGACCATTTACTATACACAATAATAGTATATTGCTTACATAGGCCCGCATAAACTTTAACATTTCAATAGATTCTCTGACCGGTTCTAATAATCACTGTAATGCCTTTTTATTGCTACTGCTAATAAAGCTACGAATCATGAAAAGTAAATTATTTTATTATTCGTGGAGATAAAAATACATTAGTTCTTCAGGCAGATTATTTTTAAAATATGCCTCTTAATTACCCTTAACTTAGTTAAAGCCAAGAGATTTAGAATTTAAAAAATACGATCACTTTTTATGGCTTTAGAACTGATATTCTCTGCTAAGTTCATATGAAACAGGATTTAGTTTACAATTTCATGGAACTTGCGCAAAATTCTGATGCTAATGCTCGCTCCCTAACGCAATTATTAGAATTATAGTACCGCGAGTATCCGAATGAGCTCCCAGGATATTCTACAGAGACAGAACCAAACCATAGCCGATAAGACAATACAATCAACGATAGCGTAGGTGTAGATTAAGGTAATTGCAAAGGAAATCGAATTAAAGCAGTTTAATACAACTCTTTATAATTTTATTTAGTCTGCTTCCTATTCAATGTTTAATGTGCTGTATGTGCGATATATGTACGAGTATATATAAATATCTAACATGTTTATTTGTATTTGGTAATTTCTATAGCGACAATAATTCTCGAATATAACAGCACTTAATTTTCTTATTGTGATTGTTCAATTATTGCTGTTAAGTTAATTATATTTCTTTAACTTTGTGATTTACTTTTGAAGAAACAACCTGTCAATAACGGCTACCTAAAAAAGAAACAATATTGGTCGTTATATAAAGGTGGCCGTAATTGTCAGGTTTTTCGTCTTAGAAATAAAATACATAATTGATTTTTAGGATTTTTTTCTTTATTTTATAAGTTAAAGTAAATATTATATAAATACGGATATGTATACGAAAAACTAAAACTATTTTAATGTTGGGAATGTCTACAAAACATACACTAGATATATATTATAGATAATACATATTGCTGTGATACTTTCTAACCGAGATAAATTGAATAATTAAATAAAGTTGAAAACAATAAAGAAAAATTTAAAATGGGTAAATTTTGAATACACCCTGTATGAACATCGTCATAAAACAAATCTCATGGTTATTTCATTTAGAGTTTCTCGTTATTTTATGTAAAAAGTTTTAATATACAACAATACAGATCGTGTTAAGAAAAACACATCTGTATATATTTGGTAAACTTATATTGTATGTAAAATGTCATGTAAATCATTGTATGTCTTTAAGTTCTAGTTTATAAATGTTAATAACTTTTAAAATTTAAATCACGCTATACGCACAAATTTATAAAAGAATATTTTAAGTACTATAGTCATAGTAAGCTTCTTAATCAATACTAGAGTTTTGCAAAATTTCTTAAATATATAAACGTTGTTTATTGTAACTACTAGGATGCACGGAAAATTATTGTTTAAACATTCATTAAGGTTTTAAAAATATATATTATTAATCTGCATAGAATATCAAATCCGTCAAATCAAAAGGTTTTAGAATATACGAAATAGAATCCAATATAATATTTGTTTATTCATTAGAAATGAATATATTTGTTTATGTACAGGCTGATTCAAATTAAGTGCGCACCATTGCTATCTCTGTTATTATTGATTCTAGAAAGTAGGTTAAATTAGCAAAGTTTTAGTGTTTTTAACATTGATTAGCATGCAGTTCATGAAAAAAAATTGAATAACGCATTTTCGAGAAATTTTGAAATTTATAATTTTTTTAATTGGAACAGCCTGTATATTTAAAAAAATTCTGAATGCTAATGTTCTTTGTAATATAAAAGTTTCAATACACTATTGTCCTAAAACGAATAATAAAGTAGTTATAGCAGTTTCTATTTCCCTCTAAATGTTGTCATTGCTCCGCTAACTTTTGACAAAACAGATACATATTTTGTGTTTAATGTTTATTTTAACATATTACAGCTTACAAAATTAAATTAAAAAGAAGAAAGTCCATGTATAATTTATAAATACTGCTCAAAGGTGTTACCTTCCTGCTCAATACATTTTCGTGCCCGCTTCCGTACACTCTGGGTGGCTCTTAAGATTGTCCTTCTATCTAATTGGCGAAAAACTTCTCTGACCTTGTCTTGCAATCGCGCACATTGTCGTATCGCGTTTTGTACACTTCATTTTTTAAGTATCCCCAAAGAAAAAAGTCTAAAGGTGAGAGGTCAGGGGAGCGTGCTGGCCATTGAATTGGACCATTTGTACCAATCCACTTTTCGGCAAAGATGGTGTCGAGGTAGGTTTGCACTAGGTGATAGTTGTGTGCAGGAGCACCGTCCTGCTTCTTCTTCTTCTTCTTCTTCTTTCAATAGGCGTATCGCCTGTTTAGTTCCGGTTTCTTTGTGGCGGCAGTTCTTGTGAATTTGATTGCCAGCTGTCTCGCCAGCGTTTTGGTGGTCGTCCTATGGGTCTTCTTCCGTGAGGTATGTTGTTTCGTACTATTCTGGCCATTCTGTCGGGAGTCATTCGGCTGACATGGTGGTTCCATTCCCTTCTTCTTTTCCGTATCCATCTGACTACGTCATCCGTTTGACACTTCTCCCTTATATCTGTATTTCTTTGCCTATCATGTAATGTGTATCCTGTTATCGTTCTTAGAGTCTTCATTTCGGTTGTTCTTAGTATCTTCTTTGTTATCGTTGTTTCCGCTCTCGTCTCCGCACCATATGTCATCACCGGTCGTACGCATGTTTTGTATATCCTTGATTTGCATTCCGTACTTAGGTGTTTGTTTCTCCAGATTGGATACCTAAGATGTCCCGATATTGCTGCTGCTTTGTTTACTTGTTTCCTCACCTCATCACCCAAAAACCCTGCGCTTGTAATTTTGCACCCAAGGTATTCGATTGACATGGTTTGGTCGACGGTCTTATTTTCTATTACCAATTTGCAGCGTACAGGGTCTTTTGCTATGGTCATGCATTTGGTCTTGTCTATGGAAATTTCCATGTTGTGTTTTCCTGCCTGTTTGTTGAAAGCATGTAACATTCTTTGTAGGTCGTCCTCTGATTCCGCAATAAGTACTGCGTCATCAGCATAGCATATTATATTTATGTTGTGTATGCCCATCCGATATCCTAATCCGGTGTTCTTTACAGCTTTCACCAGCTCATCCATGATTGCGTTGAATAATAAAGGACTGAGACTATCGCCTTGACGGATGCCTGTTGTGGTTCGTAGGTGTTGCGTTAGGGTGAGGTTTGTGCGTATTTGCGTTCTTGTGTTCGTGTTTAGGTCCTTAATGAGTTCTACGTATTCTTTCTTCGTATTATTGTTTTCCAGGATCGTGATGACGTCTTTTAGTTGTACTCTGTCGAAGGCCTTAGTTAGATCTACAAAGCAAAGATAGGCAGGGGTGTTGTACTCTAATGACTTTTCTATCAGTTGTCTGAGTATGAATAGAGCGTCAGTGGTGGATCGACTTCTTCGAAATGTTCTTCGCTTATTGGCATTGTTGGGGTTATTTTGTCCGCAATGATCTTAGTTAGGAGTTTTAGCGAGGTGCTCAACAATGTTATCCCGCGGTAGTTTGCTGGATCGGTTTTGTCTCCTTTTTTTGAAGATGGGTATTGTTACGCTGTTCTTCCATTCTTCAGGTATTCAGCACCGTCCTGCTGAAAGTATAAATTTTGGCGCATCAGGTAATTGGCGTTATCAAGGAAATCCTCTAGAACGTTACGAATAAATTCCAGATATCTGTTTCCTGTCAACGCACCATTGTAAAACAGTGGACCAACGACTACCGAACCAATTAATTCCGCACCAAGCGTTAAAACTAAATCGAACTTGTGCAGCATGTGGACGAACTATTAATACATTTTCTTGAGACCAGTAGTGACTATTTTTCTTATTAAACTTCCCTCTATTTGAAAAATTTGTTTCGTCACTCCATAAAATACACTGTGCTCCATTCAAATTTTCATCACAAAAATTAACAAACCAATGACAGAAAGCTAATCTCCTGGCGGAATCTTCTGGCTGTAATGTTTGAGAGATTCTGAACTTAAAGGGGATATACTTATGCTTTTTCAAAATTCTTTGAACTGATGAATAACTTAATGCCAATTCCTTAGTAGCATCCCTAATGGAAAATTCGCGATGGGCTTCAAAATATGCTAACACTGTAATTTCTACTTCTTCGTTGACGATATTTTTCTTTCTAAATAAGCAATTATGCAGTCTAAATTGATTGTAAAGTTTTCGAAAGTAACGTCGATCTGGCTGCTGTTGTAGAGGATAGTGTTCAGCATAATATTTGGTAGTCCTTATTGAATTTTTACGACATAAAATGTATGCTTCCCACATATCGGATTTCTCCAAATGAGAAAATACCATAGTGAAATATTGTCAAACACTAAGCAACGAAAGTAAAACCAAAATGCTTAGAAAAATAAATAGAGAACTAATGAATACAACACAAAATTAAAAAAAAATATTTTTAATAACTAAACGTTCGAAAGATTTATATTCAGTACATTATTGACATTTACAAAGGGCATACTATTTGTTCTGTTTAAAGTGAAAGAAGCCTACTACTGATTTTACAGAATGAAAGAAACAAATGCTTTATACGTGCATGACGTATTGTTATACATAAACACAACCTTTTTGTAGGTATATGAAAGAGTATCTTTGACATCAACTAATATCCACCGTAAATACTTTATTATTCGTTTTAGGACAATAGTGTAGTGAAAGTTTTATATTACAAAGAACAATATCTTTCAGAATTTTAAAAAATATACAGGCTGTTCCATTTAAAAAAATTATAAATTTCAAAATTTCTCGAAAATGCGTTATTCAATTTTTTTTCCATGAACTGCATGTTAATGAATGTTAAAAACACTAATACTTTGCTAACTTAACCTACTTTCTAGAATCAATAATAACAAAGATAGCAACAGTGCGCACTTAATTTGAATCAACCTGTATTGCAAACAATGCAGTTGTCAAATTTAGTCCAGTACTATAGGTTAGATATGTTTCAAATTTTAAAGAAGACACGGCATGGGATGGTAGAGATGGACAATGTAAATGAGAAGAAGGCAGATAACATGCAGTCGGTAGAAAAACAAGAACACATTTAAATATGAAACACTATTAGAAAGAAATTGTATTAAGAAAACGTAAATTAATATAAGAACGAAAGTTTTTAAACATGGGATATGATTTTGAAGAGCATCATATTTTACAAAATGTATATGGAAAAGGCTGCAATCCGTATAAGTGCATTGGTTAAATTTATGTTTGTTTTCAGAATTTTCGAAATCACATTCACTGTCAATAAACGCTAGAAGCATTTTAATTAAAAAATTTCGGTAAATCATTTTGAAGTTCTGAATTACTCCTAGATCTAGGAGCTGACCATGCGAAGTGGTGTTTGGCGACAGGAAAACTAGTTAAACATTTTCTAATCGATTTTTTTAATGTGACGTGGCATTATACAAGAAAAGAAGCACTTTTCTATTTTGTTTTTTCATTTTGTTGTCAAATTTATACAGCCATCTTGTCATAATTTCTGTTGTTATCTAAGCCTTTTTGCTAAGAACCCATTCTAAGGGTAATTTGTCAACATGATTACCCCTAAAACAGCGAGAATTTTTACTTTTTCCAATTATTAAAGGATCTTCTTTCTCACCTTCCATATTGACATACAAAAAATAGTCAAACATTATTTTGCTACATTCTTCCCTGCACAATTGTCATTCTTTAATGCAAATGTATTTTTTGGTATGGCACGATAATAAACACCTGCTTCGTCAGCATTATAGACATCTCAAGGAGAATAATTCCTTAAAATCAACGGTAACTTTGTTTTTCATTTCTCTTCATCGTCCAAATTAACTTCTGCGGACTCATCACAAATTGATTTAAAAGTTATATTGTGTCACCGGCAGAAACTTTCCAACCATCCCTTTGATGTTACGGAATTTTCCATATTTATATTGCTTGCTGCGTTCAGTGCATTTTGTTAGCGGCACGGATATTGGAATTGCTTTATTTCTGAGTTTGAACCCAGAACAAATTGTAGACGACTTTATCCACTGCAAATCCTTCCGGAAATTTTCGTTTTTGCTCGAAGTTAACACTTTTCTCTGCCATCTTCTTTAATTCACCTTCATTTTTCATAATATCGTTAATTTGTGTTTCTCCAACCCTATATTTTTTGGTCAACTTTCGCGAACTTAAGACATACTTTTATTATATTTATTTTGTCTTTTAGCAACAAACGTTTTCCTTTTAGCGACATTGCGTATTTGAAAACAAATACGGAGACAACTTTAAACTAATCAAGTAATCAAAAGAACCGTTCGCATACGGAGAAAATTTTAAACTAACCAAGTAACTAAAAGACCAGGTATCTGTGCACTTGTAGAAATGAAGGCGATCTCTGTTTGACCAAACATATAAGCAGCAATTCTGCAAGTTTTATTTTTAATTATTATTTGTAATATTGGGTATTTCCATTAATAAATATACACCGTAAATAGTTCGGCCAATATCGGCAGGTAAATTTCTACGAAGATAGGCCGTAAAAATTTGGTTTATTTGGCCGAGATCTTCCTATAAGACTGACTGTAAATAACGGGTTTTCTTATATGGGAATTTCCTTATAGTCGGTTTGGAGAACTTTGAAACTGCCCGTTATCTCAAGTGACCGCTTTAGACAGGTGGCCGTTAACATAGGTTTTACTCTATATTACTCTTATTTTTGCTACTATTTGTTATTGCTTTTTTTAGGAATATCACTTTGTAATTTCCTTAAAATTAAAATTCCTAGCATCTGACTTAATCCTTTTATTTTAATAGTAGTTAAAACCACTGCTAATGTTAATATAAATATATTATTAAAAATTTAATTTTTCTTTGTTTTATATAAAATTTGGCGAGGTTTTGCCTGCTTCAAGTATGTTTCTAACTACTTTGTTAAAAAATAATTTAATTAATAATTATTAGGGTTCATTCTTAAAGTATTGTACTGCAATCTTGGATTATTTTTATATTCGAATTGGCTACTGATCTCCATAAGTCCATGTAAGTTGCAAAATTGTTTTGTAGAGGAATAGTTTAATTTTATTTGTTAAATCAGAGTTTCTTAATCTGATGCGGAGTTGTAATCACTTTATAAATATGAATTCTTCCATAGTAATCTTCCTTACAAATAAATTCCAAGGTATTTTACATATTCCTTTAGCTGCATTTGCTTATGTATCGGCGACTCGGGAAGGTTTCCATAGTTTTACTTCTGTGCATGCGCATGCGCACAACTAAACATCTTAAATCGCTCCACAGGCGATGGCGTAATAATAACTCATGCCTACCAGTGCCCCCTATCATTGGCATTAAGCTGTTGTGATATGCTAAGGTATCAATTATTATCATTACTAAAGGCCGGATTATATGCAAAAAAGAACCTGAAAGTATGGGCATAAATATGCAGATGTTTTAACCTAAATATGTACTTCCTTATGAAAAATATGTAGGTAAAAAAATACGAGGAATTTTAGAAAATGGAATACTGTAGAAAAAAATATTATATTATGTTTACCACAAGTTTATTTAGAACATTTTACAGGGTAATTAACTATGAAAACAATTTACAATGACATATTTCTCAAAGTTTTCAACAGAAAAATTGTGACGCTTTGCTGAAAGCATGTATTTATATATTGAAAAGGTTCGTTCTATGTCAACGCTTGTTATAGGAGCCTATTTCAAATTAGAAATATCATCGATTGTCAACTCAATATTTTCTACTCAATCACCACACAAGATTCTAACAATGTCCCTTAGCTTCTTTTTAAAAACCTCGTTTTTTTCCTATTACACTTAAAAAATTTTCATACACGGACTGCCCCACTCCTCCTTTAACATCAACACATGATTTGTCAAATTTGGTTATTATTTCAACGCTCTCAATTAGCGACATAAATTGTTTTTCCAACTGCAATATAGAAGTGGAAATAAAACTGTAATTGGCTTTAATAAACGCCAATTGTTGACGTATTTCTTTACTCGAATACACCTTTTTGGCGTTCATCACAGATTGTGCATCCCTATAAAGATCCATAATAATTGTCTTTATTTCTTCATAATGATTTGCATGAAAAATAGCAGCCTCCAACCACGTTCCCCATCGTGTGGTTACTGGTTGAGGAGGAAGTGGAACACCGGGCAGATGTTGTTTGTAAAACTGAACTCGTAATGGGGCCTTTAAAAGTACTTTCTTAACACTACTATAATTAAAGTATTTACTAATTGAAAATGGTTTCTGACTTTTTCTACAACACGATTTACTCCATGCGCCAAGCAAGTTGTGTGAATTAAATTTGAATAAAAGATTTTAAAGTTGAAAGCTGCCTTCACCATGTATGGTGTAGCATCCGTCAAAAACAATAGAATTTCCTCTGTTGGAATCGATTCCGGAAGAAAAGAAAAAGTTGCCAGTTCTTCCTGTATAAACCTTGTTATTGTCAAATTATTTGCCTTTTCCAACTGGATGAAATTAAATAAGATTTTCCTGAAATTGATACGTTAAGGATACTAATCATTAAATGAGCTATGTATCGGCCCACACTATCAGTAGTTTCATCTACGCATATATAAAGATATTTTTTTGTAACAACCTTCTTAATGCTATTCATTGTTTCTGCATAGATACAGCGAATATAATTTTTTCTTAACGTGCTCTCGTCGGGAATGTTATATTTGCTGATGTACTTTTGCAAAAATAACTTGACATTTAAATTGTTTAATTTATGTAGTGGAATATCTGCCGACACAAACATTTGACACAAATCTTCATTAAATTGTTCTTGTTCCGATTTTTTGGAAGTTGATGGCAAACATTGCGGTAATGTTTGCTGACTCTTCTTCGCCAATTTCATCTTTGTTAGTTTCACAGCATGAGATGGAGTTTTCATATGTTGGTCGACTTGGAACATTCTCTCACTTGTAATCTGAAAAAAAATCACATCATCGGTTGTCATCTTATAAAATAAATGTCAGTAAAAGATAAAGGAATAATTAAAAATTTAATTAAATAATTAATAAGACTTAAAATTTTACTCACACTCTTGTAGCATGCTACGCAAAACACTTTTTCTCCATCCATACGCCATTCTGGATAAGGTGCAATCCATCCAGGCACAGTCGCTATTTTCGGCATTTTTGCTATTATATATCACAACTCACAACTCACAAGTTTACACTTCGAAAAGCTAACGTAAAATGACGTTTAAAATAAAATTACTTTCGAATATGGGAGCAAATTTCTCCGAATAGCAAAGAAACACATATACTTCTAATTTTCTGGTAAAATGTATTTTTGTATTTATTTAGAAGTTTCAAGATATTAGGTTTTCCTGGAATTTTGTCTCGACCTGGATGTATGGAAAGAGCATTAATAAATTCCTGGAGACGGTTATCGGAAAAGCAATGCGAAGAGGCTTAATAAAATGCTATTTTTATATTTATTTTTAATTTTTATATTTAATTTAAAGAGGGCTGTTTAATTTTTGTTTGTTTGTTACATCCGCGACATATTTTTAGTAATTCCTATAATAAATTTGATTTAGTAAATAAATAAAACTCGAACACTTAAAATATGCAAAAATTCTGAATTACAACAAAATATGCATATAATATACAAAATGCATATATTATGCAAATTCGCAACTTTATGCAAACTGCCTTTAATCATTATTATTATTGAAATTTAAAGATGGACAAGTGCTTTTTTTTATTGGCGGTGAAATACAAATTTTTCCACATTCGGTTTTATTCTCCATTTTTTTGCCATTTCTCTACTTGGTTTCTTGATATAGTAATAGTTTTACAGATTTTTAGGCTATATCATAACCAGATAGCAATGTATTTCTTCTCTATTTTATTTAAACATTTTTATTATCTCTAAATGGTAAAACAATGATATTACGTGAAAAAATAATAAAATAAGGCGCAAAGTGAACTGAATTTAAGCATGAATATTTAGTTGGTTCATCTCGAACTCCTTGTCTAAATTCTATAGGGCATCGAATGGATTAAACTTGTTAAATAATTCGAACTCAAATCCTCTTCCCGTATTCAATTTAATTAAGTGTTTTTATTTTTTGATTTTTGTTCTGACAGTTTCCTTACGACTATATCCCAACAATTCTCTACCGTCTTCTCTCCTACAAATGCATTTATCTGTAATAATAAATGAAAGCGACGTTAATAATAAATAAAGCATACAAATTGAAAGAATGAAACATGGAATAATCCAACCCCATTTAAGTAGCGCAGATCTCATTTCTTTTTTGCTGAAAATATTATTTTCTTAAACTGGTGCTTATTCAAACCATTCGCGATTAATCGTCTACGAATTATAGTGACGTTATACTCAGTACTTTTGCGCCATTCGCGACGTAAATCTGTTAACGTCACGTTTCTGTTTTTAAGTCTCAATCACTTTAACAGATGGTCGTCTTTTCCGGTTATCGCACACTTCCTATGCCACTTAATTTTTTTATGTAGAGACAGTTCCAAGGATTTCATTTAATAAATCGCTTAGACTTGAAATAGTTCACTTCATTTTTTTACTAATTTCGCGCGTCGAAGGTTTTTCATCCTTTGACATCTAAATAACTGCTTGTTGTTTGTTCGTTAATTGTCTGTAGACATGTTTATGTTATTAACGCTAAACAATAACTGAGTATACATTTTTGAAATGAGAAGCCTTGCTCGAGGAGAAGTATCTGCTATTTTACAATTGGGCGTAACACCATAGGACGGAGAAGCCCTAAAATATTACTCCTGCAAAAAAACCTTTCCTACTATATCTTAGTAGTTTAAGGCTCTACGCTATACCCGGCAATCCCACACTGAAATGAGTGTATTTTTCCGGCCTTTTTTTGGCTTCAAATAAAAAGTTGACAGACCGCTCGATGTATGTATGACCATGTATCAATAAAAACTAGGTAGGTATTTACTTTCTTTTTTTAATTTTTTACGGTTTGACTTTTATCGGTAAGAAACAGAAAATCTATCCGGACAAATTGAGAGATAACCAGGCCAGCTAATAGAGTTATGAAATGTTTGTGTTGTAGGTATTTATAATATCTAGGTAGCTATACAGCCCGTTTTTGTCTAGATGTAATAGTTGTTTAGTTATCAATAAAAATAAAAGTCAAAAACAGGCAACCCGATACTCAACGTCCCTGAAAATATGCAGCCCACATTACAGCACACGGCAACAGAGTAGGTACCAAGACGTGCTGCTGAGAGGGTCGAAGGATTATGTAAATTGGCTCCACAGGCTTCTACCTATAACAATATTAACTTATCAACCAATAAATCGGCGTAAATATTGAAATAAATGCTGCAACTGCAACAATGGCTAATCAAATTACCTTTTATTTAGTGTTAAGAGAATTTTGATCCACAATAATCACCGAAAATTAAGTGCGGATCGGAGACTGAACATCAAAGATGAATTTTCTAGTCATTTATATGTGAACAAACTAATTTTCAGCTAATAAATTACTGCATTTACATAAGTAAATAACTTGATTAATTATTAGAAAATAAAACACTTGGCTTAGTTTCACGACTTCTTTAATTAGATATACTAACAATTGTTTCGGCTATTAGGCCATTATCAAAGAGCTATCTAAAACTAAACTTACTCTACTTAAGGTTAACTTATATACCTGTGTTCATTATGGGTGGGAGAATGAGGGTAATTGATATTTAAAATTGCATCGATATAGGGGGTATTTATGAATTCTAATTGTGTGTTTGTGATAACTCGATTTTGTTTTTGGGCTTTTTTAATTTCAAAAATCTCTAATATATTTAACTTTCTACTTTTTACTACATTATGAATGAGGTTACAGCTCTTTATATCGGGTAAGTGGTTCTGGTCTATACAATGTTCTGCGAACCCTGTGTGTTTAACACTATATTTTATATCTCTAATATGTTCTGTTAACCGTTTATTAATACATCTGCCACTCTGTCCGATATAAATAGCTTCACAATTCTGGCATTTTATGGAATATACTCCTGATTTATCTAAGTTATCTATTTTATCTTTAGTATTATTCAACAATGTACCTAAATTTACTTTATTTATCCACACTATGTTAATGTTGAGTTTCTTTAGTAATTTGTTTATTTTCTGTGTTATGGGAGGGATATAGGTGATTACATGCCAACTAGGTTTCTTTAATTCTTTTATTTCTGGGTATAACAATTTTTGAAGTATTTTCCTTTCTTTCTTTTATTTCTGGGTATAACAATTTTTGAAGTATTTTCCTTTCATTCTCCCACCCATAATGAACACAGGTATATAAGTTAACCTTAAGTAGAGTAAGTTTAGTTTTAGATAGCTCTTTGATAATGGCCTAATAGCCGAAACAATTGTTAGTATATCTAATTAAAGAAGTCGTGAAACTAAGCCAAGTGTTTTATTTTCTAATAATTAATCAAGTTATTACAAGAATGTTTCACCAAGAAATATCTGCGAAGTCAACCAATGAAATAAGTAAATAGTTTGTATTTAAAAAAAATTAGAATAAAAGAAAATTAGAGATCTTTTTTCATAATACTTCTTATAGATTGATCTCTATAATACCTCGCGTCAATTATTTCTGGAAGCAATTGTTACCATTGTTACCATCTTTACTACAAAAATAGCTAGCACAGTTACTATGTTCTCCAAATATGTGGGCAGGTCCATTGAGAATATCATTTTTTAAGTTTTCTATTTTTTGTTGAAAAGAAACATTTTCATTTTTGCGGTACTTTATGGCACTAACTATAGCTGTTCTAAATTTAAGAATATTCTGCCGTAAAAAATTGCGTATACACATATCTGATCGAGGAGATTTTGAAATTTCTCGTATTTTCGTACAGAAATTTCGCAACACATGATTTCGACACTCAATTTTTTCAATAAAATATGTTGGTCCGTAAGGTTTTGCTGTTTGAATTTTTTTATATACACTACTATCCCCATCACCAATAATAGTTTTATATCGCAAATTGTGCATTTATCTAGAATAATAGCTGCTTCCATAGAAGTTGAAGAACTGTTCCAGTTTTGAAAACATTTATGAGACGGAACATTTTTTTATCGTTATTTTTACAAAATTTCCACATTTTATTTTTTACTCCTACGTACAAAACTTTTTTGGTTCTGGTCCCAATTACGCACCCAACGCCCGACAGAGCGTTATAATTAGACTTGTAACTTCGTTTAGACCAAGCTCCATCCACTGTTACAGTTATAAAAGGTATTCCGTCACTATCAATTTCTCCTGCTTCAATTGCCAACTTACGTTCTTCCTTTCCTGCAGCTAGCACTTCTTTTAATGCTAACTCCTCTGTATTTTTTAGCACTTTTTTTTCTATGCGCGCATACGTTGCTGAAGACATTTGAGGAATGTCTAAAGCTGCGGAAAATTCTGTTAATTGTGAATGACCCGCCCCTATTGCAACAGTTCCACTCACCGCTGCTTCATTTACTCCACATTTTTTATTTTCATTTTCAGTACTGAATGTATCGGTTATTCCACACATGTTGCATTTATACGTAAAAACACTAAAAAACCAAAATGTTTTTCTGCTATTATTTCTACATTTTGAAAAGTACAGCCAAACATATCATGTCGTATTCCTTTTAGAACAGTAAACAGATAATTTATATCAACAATACTACGTCCAGCAAGAGTAAAATTTGCAATATTGTTTAAATTTTCTGTTTCAATAAAAACCTCATCTGAACCTCAACTGTCGTCGCGTGCCGAATTTGTCTCAGGGAAAACAATTTGATTATCTACAATATTATCACGTTGAGACACTATTCGATTTTTTATCCGAATTTGTTTCATCAACTGTTTTCTACTTTTCCGTTTTGCAGCGGTTGTCAATCTTTTTTGGGAGTGAAGTCCCATTGTTGATTATATTTCAAAATTACAACAGTCACCAACACTAATATACGTATGCAATCTTTCGCATACGAATAACTAATGAAAATAGTCCGAATATATTGCTAACGCACAGCAAAATTTTCCAAAAAAGAAAAATCGCTCCGAAAATACAAGCACAATTGACAAGAACTAACAAAAGCACAGCAAATTCACTTATAATCACATGCAAAGCACACGGTGGTAAAAACCAATTGACCTTATGTTCAAGTATTCATCATATTTATAATTTTTTTTTACATTCCCACCCCTTATATTTTAAGATAGGTGGGAGCAGAAAGTTGTTTATCATATGGTCATATCTTTATCGAATTATATACATTTTTCCAAGTAACCAGGTGATTAACTTTAAATGACTAAGAAGGATTAGAAAGCCAGGTAATGCCGTAACCACTTTTAGAGGAAAACAAGTTAATACATTTGTTTGTCTTTTACTTTACCCAAGCATCTAAGTATTTCAATTAGGTATGTATGGGTAAAATTGTGTAGCTTTACTACACTACTTATTTTATATTAAAACCTATTAAGTTACATTTGTTATAATAATACATCTATTCTTTATCTTCGACCCTCTCAGCAGGGCGTCTTGGTACCTAGTCTGTTGTAGTGTGCTGTAATGTGGGTTGCATATTTCTGAAATGGTAATTTTTCGGGCACTAAAGTAGACCCTTAAGAGTTGGATTTTTTTTTGTCACCACCTATATATGTATATATATATATATACATATATATAAGTATTTAGATAATTTCTTAGCCGTTCATTAAATGTATCAATTGATAAATTCTTGGAGTTTTTCGGTTTTTATATGAAATATTTACAAATTAGTTTGTAATTGCCAAGTAAATGAGGATGTAAACGTTATACGAAATTTTTAATTCAAAAATATTGTCTACGTTGGGACTTGAAACCAAGTCTACGGTTTGTCGGACCGTTGCTTTACCACTTACGCCACGATAGACCCTGGTTCAAGCTATTTAGAAATGAATTATAAAGTAACAGTGTTAAAGATAAATATTTAATATAAAAGCCGAAAAACTCCAAGAATATATATATATATTGAATATATATATATATATATATATATGGTAAACCTAATCAGTAGGCGATTAAAGGTCTGTATACTACTTCAAAATATATGTATTTAAAAAACTCTACATGTTTCGGCTGTATACGCCTTTTTCAAGAGAATACAAAATATGAATGACAGGATATAAATGTCAAGTAATTAAGTTGCTATGGTTTAAATTATTCAAAGATACATTCTAGTAATAATAATAAATCATGCCTTAGTATTCCAAAAAATAGATAACAAGGTGTGAAAATATGTGTTGTTCGCTGCTAGCAATTTGTGTCTCCTTCTGGGTATGAACTTGTGTGTTGGTTGCTGCTGGCAGCTTGCGTCTCTCTATGGGTGTGTGGTTTTGTGTGAGAGCGTAAGTGTAGGGTTTTGTATGTCGGTGCGTTCGTGCGTGTGTTTAGTGATCGGTCGCATGAATTTAGAGAGGTCGGATAACCAGCCGTTGCGTAGGGCCGCCAACCCTTTCCCGACAACTTCTTTACAATTCCGTGCAGTACTTCGACGGTCTGACCCCCGCCCCAACGAGGCAAGGCGCAGACAGGCGAAGCGCACCCTGTACGGGGTTGCTCATCGCAACTAAGGGAACACTCTTAGTGGCTACCTCGGTCGACGATGGTCACACTTATGCCATCTTAACGTTTTCCGCCGAAGCGGGGGCATAGCACACACGTCGAACGTGTGTGTGCTGTTAACGGCAGCCTAGCCAGGTTGTCGCCCAGGACCGGTCCTAGTGGTGTGTGCATTGCGCGGCGACGAGATAGCGCCGCGTAGCATGGTTCCTCACTCTTGCTGGAAAGGCGGAATGGCACCTGACTGCCCAACGGGCAGACCCCCCTAGAGTTTTGTAGCGCATATGCTAGGCTGCAACCCAGTAGAGGACCACATCAGCAAAAAACAGAAAACAGGGATAGGCAGGGAAAAGCAAGACATGAGTTATTATTACGTATGCGCCCGTGGAGCGACTTAAGATACAAAGTTGTCGGCATTCGCTCAAAACGAGAAGGAAAACCACGAAAACCTGCTCGGACAACTAGACAGGAATCAAAACACGGAACAGTCATCATGATAAGCAAAAGTATATGATATTTAAATGATATTTAAATAACATAAGGTATATAACAAAAAAAAAAAAATAATAATAATATAATATGATGGTAAATTGTAGATCGCGCTATCTCGTCGCCGCGCAATGCACACACCACTAGGACCGGTCCTGAGCGACAACCTGGCTAGGCTGCCGTTAACAGCACACACACGTTCGACGTGTGTGCTATGCCCCCGCTTCGGCGGAAAACGTTAAGATGGCATAAGTGTGACCATCGTCGACCGAGGTAGCCACTAAGAGTGTTCCCTTAGTTGCGATGAGCAACCCCGTACAGGGTGCGCTTCGCCTGTCTGCGCCTTGCCTCGTTGGGGCGGGGGTCAGACCGTCGAAGTACTGCACGTAATTGTAAAGAAGTTGTCGGGAAAGGGTTGGCGGCCCTACGCAACGGCTGGTTATCCGACCTCTCTAAATTCATGCGACCGATCACTAAACACACGCACGAACGCACCGACATACAAAACCCTACACTTACGCTCTCACACAAAACCACACACCCATAGAGAGACGCAAGCTGCCAGCAGCAACCAACACACAAGTTCATACCCAGAAGGAGACACAAATTGCTAGCAGCGAACAACACATATTTTCACACCTTGTTATCTATTTTTTGGAATACTAAGGCATGATTTATTATTATTACTAGAATGTATCTTTGAATAATTTAAACCATAGCAACTTAATTACTTGACATTTATATCCTGTCATTCATATTTTGTATTCTCTTGAAAAAGGCGTATACAGCCGAAACATGTAGAGTTTTTTAAATACATATATTTTGAAGTAGTATACAGACCTTTAATCGCCTACTGATTAGGTTTACCATATCATACCAAGGTCACGAAGTTATTATATATATATATATATATATATATATATATATATATATATATATATATATATATATATATATATATGTATAGATCATTTCTTAGCATTTAATATATCATTTGATAGATTCTTGGAGTTTTCGGCTTTTATTTTAAATATTTTCAAATTAGTATGTTATTTTGAGAAGTAAATGTGATTGTAAACATTGCTGTATACAAATTACACTCAAAACTTTAATCCTTCAAATTGCTTAATGCAGTATTTGCTCTATAAGTCAATTACGTGTGTGTTACCTCATGTTTCAAAAATGAATTTTTCACAACAAGAACTTATAGCTTAATCTAATTTACTTAATCTCAGATATATAAAATATATAAGCTTAGGTGACATTATTTTAAACAATTCTTAATACATACTTAAATAAAATTTATTCTAAAAGTAATTAGCAGTATTTTTGTTCAAAAATATTTACAAAATAAGAAAGTGTCTATTAAATAAATCCTATATTAATACTATCTTCGAGATGTGGAAATAATCTTATGTGTCTCCAAAGAGCACAGAGTATCGAGGAAACCATTTTTAACTTCTTTTCAATAGGATTGAACTAAAATTATCTACCTCTTGACCTTTGGGTAATGTAATGTTTAATATTATTCCCTATACTTTAGGCGCCTAAAGTCTGCGCGAATTTGAGTCTCACTTTAAAAAGTTGTTTCAATTCAATTAATTTACTCACTAATACTCATTCTCGTTTTTATCATTACATTATTTGGCCAGTCAACGTGAGGTATATAAAACTTAAAAGAATTATCGAAACACTTATCCTTTAGCTGGTATATATACATATATATAGTCAATTCAATTTGTTGGCGATTTAAGGTCTGGTTTTACTTCAAAATATATATCTTTAAAACAATCCTACATGTTTCGGCAAATGATGCCTTTTTCAAGTAATATAAAATATAAATGACAGTATATTTTATATTCCTTGAAAAAGGTATCATTTGCCGAAACATGTAGGATTGTTTTAAATATATATTTTGAAGTAAAACCAGACCTTAAATCGCCAACAAATTGAATTTACCATAACATACAAAGGTCACGAAATAATTATAATATATAATATATAATTATCTATATATATATATATATATATATATATATATATATATATATATAATTTAAAAGAAAATATCGACCGTGCTATATTGATTAATAATAAATTAAAAACGGGCAAGCGGTCTGTCAATTACAACTCATTTATTTTTTATCTCTATATTTCACAACGGGTTTGCTGCTTCTTCAGGAGATAAGAATGTAGAGTTATAAAATGAAGGTGACGTACACAGACGTATTAAAATTTATATATATAAATATATATATATATTTGTGGTAGGTCAAGCCCTCACATAAGAATGCCTTAGTTTTGTAAGATACAGATCGTTAACGTTTGTATGTAAATATTAGAAAATAAGAAATTTTTGGAACTGAATTCTTCATCTGTCATATCAATAAAGTTGATTTCGCGTTTTTAATTGTTCAAAATTAATTCTCATATTTATTTATTTTTATCTTTTCTTTTGCCTTAGTCATTTTATTTCAATATCTGGTATTACCGAAGACATTTCAACTTAACCCATTAACGCCCACCGTACTCAAGTGAGTACAGCGATGTTGCACATCTTCTGCCATCTGGTAGGTAATATTTTTGTTACTTGTGTGTTTCATTATGTTTTAATGTCTTACTGGGAAGTTTTTTCATAGTTGTGATATATTCATTTGTTTGTTGAAGTGCTAGTGATTGTTTTGAAAAGTGCCTTATTTTTGGACTAGGTAAGTAAAGCAAATATAAACTACTTTTGATATTGTTCGTATGATTCTTCGATAAACTACTTTAATAGTCTATTTTATATGTATCAAACATGTGGTAAACAGCAATTTTAAACACATAACCTTAATTGGTGAAACGTGAATTGGCGCCAAACACTGTTGTACTCGATTGAGTACAGTGGGCTAATGAGTGAACTACTAAATTCAACCAGACTTTGCTTTCAGAAATGGAAGAAGACTTCCCTGACATACCTTCTATAAGGTTTTATCGTCGAAAAGTATTTCACACGTTGCCGGAAGCTGCAGATGAAATAGAAAATCATGAAGGAGAGATTGATGTCATACTTGTTCCGCCAGAACCAGATATTCTTACAGATGAAGAAGAACAGGATGACGACAACATTATGGAAAGCCAAATTCCAAATGATGTGCCGGGTTTTGTGGAGGTCGGTTTTGGAAATTCGGTCGAATGGTGTGACAGTGATGATAAACCCCTTTCAAGTTTCGCCAACAAGCGCCCTCATATTGACGAAAAAAAACCTAAATGGGAAAAAAACGAGCCGGTTTATGTGTTCTCGCATGACATTGAAAACGGTGCTACTGTGCGTTTAGAAAAGTAAAAGAAAGTTTACGTGACTGTAACCCACTGCAAATTTTTGAAAAACTCCTTGACATCAAGGTGTTTGAGCTTTTAACACAACAAACTATTCTTTACTCTCGCCAAAAAAATAACCATGATTTTTTTGTTACCTTAGAAGAAATGAAAAATTTTATAGGTATTTTATTATTATCTGGGTATCATAAGTTGCCACAGCAAAGGATGTATTGGTCGCTAGATGAAGATTTAGGTGTGGAAATGGTTTCAAAGTGTATGTCGCGGAATAGATTTCTGGAAATAAAAAAGTACCTGCATTTGTGTAACAATAACATATTGGATAAAAATGACAAAATGTTCAAATTACGGCCTCTTATGAACGTTTTGAATAAAAACTTCAGACAGTGGGGGTTCTTCCATGAAAAACTGAACGTGGATGAAGCAATGGTAAAGTATTTTGGACACCACCCTGCCAATCAATTTATTCGCGGAAAACCTGTACGCTTTGGGTTTAAAGACTGGATGGTGTGCAGTTCTACCGGATATTGCTACGCATTTGAAGTTTACTGTGGTAAAAATAATGAAAAAAGGGAAGAAAGTATGGGCCTTGGTGCTAATGTTGTAATTTCGTTATTGGAACATTTGGAAAACCCAGCTGACCATGTAGTGTACTTCGATTATTTTTTTACGACTCTTAGCCTCATGAATCGTTTGACAACTAAAGTTATACGAGCTACAGGTACAATTCGTGAAAATCGACAAAGGAAGTGTACCATACAGTCTTCTAAAATGATGGACAAACAAGAAAGAGGTACATACGACTACCGATTCGACGCCAATAATAAGTTACTGATTGTTAAATGGAAAGACAATAGTGTCTGTTCAATGGTCACTAATCATAATTTTATTGAACCTCTCAACTACGTTAGACGATGGTCACGAGCCCAAAGGGAAGTAGTTTCTGTCAAACAGCCTTTGGTGTTTCAAAATTATAATGTCGGAATGGGCGGCGTAGACTTGAATGATGAGGCTACAAATAATTACAGAATAAGTATCAGAGGGAAAAAATGGTGGTGGTGCTTGTTCACTCACATGGTCAATTTATGCATGACTAATTCCTGGAAGTTACATCAAGCCTGTGCCACAGCTGAAAGAAAAATGAGTCTGCTTGACTTCACAAGATAAGTCACCCGGTATTACCACCGCTTGAACAATAAAACTTACAGAAGTAATCGACCATGTCAGGTTCCTGGTGCTGTTAGACATGACAGTATTGGCCACTTCCCAGAGAAAATTGAAAAGCAGCTACGGTGTAGTGAGTGCCATTCACGTGTTAGGTGGCGTTGCAAGAAATGTTTTGTAACACTTTGCGTAGAAAAACAGTGCTTTGAGAAATATCATACCATATAATAGGTATTGTATTCTATGTCATGTTTTGTTTCTTGTGATGATAATATATAGTCATAGTAAAAAAAGTAATACATTTTCAGTTATCTTGTTATAAATTACTTGATATAAATTACCTTTTTTAATACACTAAACATTTAATCTTTGTACTCTCATTAGCCCAGTGTACTCATTTGAGTACGGTATCATATTTCATTCTTGAAAGTCAAAGGACCCGTTTTTTTCATTTCTTCGCTTTACTAATGACCAACTGAGTAACTTAAAAAAAAGAAATAATATTTAATTGTTAGTTCAGTTTTGGTCTTTAATGGGTTAATTGATCAATAATAAATGACACGTATTTTTTTAGGGAAAACTGTACTTAATTGAAATAAATACAGCGGGAAATATCCCAATAAAAAATTAGCATAATATAAAATTACTAACATTCTCATGACAATTATTTATTTACTAAAATAAAATATGTAATTTTTGTAAAGTATCTATATGGTTTGAGTAATTAAATTATCATTTTCACTGAAATTAATAGCGAGATTATATTAATACATACAAATTTGACGAATAAGAAGCTAGCATTCGGAACAAACGAGAGTTAGCGTCATTATGTAATATTATGTTATATTATGTAATGGAACATTCAGTAATAAATGTGTTGATGTTACGTCTGCTGAAACTCGAATATTGCGATCTAAATCAAATATCAGATGGAATTGTAATGCTTGTAGTAAATTTGAAGCAGATATAAATTTTCTAAAAACTACTGTTACAGCATTGTTAGAGGAAATCAAGGATTTAAAGGTTACAATAAAGAGCATGTCAAATACTTCGGCTGTGAGTCCGTCTTGTGTTGAAAGAGAGGACTTAATCAGAGAAATTGGGGAAAGGCAGAGACGATCCAGAAATATTATCATATACAATATGCATGAGCCTGATGTCAGTACTGACATTCGTGAAAGATCTGGTACAACGTATGTTGATGATTTATTCAAGTCTATCTCTACACAGCCTGTCACCGTAACTAAGGTTATACGTCTTGGTCAGAAAACCTTAAATGCCCCACGACCAATTAAAGTAGTCTTACAAGATGAAGAATCTGTCTCTATGATCATGCATAGTTCTAAAAAATTGAAGTCTCTTGAACCTTATAAGAATATTTTCATACGCCATGACCTGACCATTCAGCAGCGGGAGTACAGTGCAGTAATCAGGAGGGAATTTTTGGAACGTAAAGCTCAAGGAGAACCTATCATTCTCAAGTATCTACGGGGAATACCAAAAATTATTGAGCCAAAAAACGCATAACTACCCATCAGATAAGCAATAATGCAAATTCACTTCACTTATATTACCAGAACACGAGAGGCTTACGCTCTAAAACTCGCGAATTTTTTAATAATATATGTTCTACAAATTTTGATGTTGTTGTGTTAACTGAGTCTTGGCTTACTGACGGTATAAAGAATTCTGAGTTATTTCCAGATAATTTCAATGTGTTCAGGAAAGATAGAAGCTATTCAAGGGGAGGAGGTGTTGTTATTGCGGTATCGGATAAGTTTTATTCTTCAGGTATGAATATTGTGTCGCCTCTTGAAGAAATTGATGTTGTAGCAGTTAGCGTTAAGTCTGGATCAGTGTCTCTTGTGTTTGTTGCGATTTATGTTCCACCAGGTATTGGCTTAGCGAAATTCAATACTTTGTTCGACTTTCTTGACATAACTATGATTACCATGGGTACGGTTCTTGTGATTGGCGATTTCAATGTGCCTGGATATTATGATTTCTCATTGACTGGCATTGGCGATAATATTTCTGTGCAACTGGCTGGTTTTGCTGCTGTACATAATTTAAAACAATGTAATAATGTTTTGAATCACAATAATAGACTTCTGGATCTTATTTTGGTTGGGACTGATTACATTTGCGAGGTTGAGCGAAGTCTGGGGGTTCTTGTTGAGGAGGATATACATCATCCGCCTTTAGAGTGTTTACTCCAAATTGGGAACGTTGCTGAGTATGTTTTTAATAGTCGAGTCATATGGCGGTATGATTTCAGGAAAGCCGATCTTAATGGCCTATACACTTGTATTGCTGATGTTAATTGGGAGGCGTTCGAGATGTATGCTACGAATTCTGATGTCAATGGTATGTGTGACGTTTTCTATAGGATACTGTATGCAGCCATTGATAAATATGTGCCCAGGCGTAAAGTGGTTAGGAACAAACATTTTCCGCCGTGGTTTAATAGAGCTATTATTAAGGATATAAAGCGTAAAAATCATTATCACAAGATGTATAAAAGATACAGAGCGAATTATTATAAGCATCGATTTTGTGTTCTCCGCTCATCCATTAAAAACAGCATTAGACTTAGTTACTCCAGCTATATACATAGTACTGAGAATGGAATCAAATCTGATCCACGAAAATTCTGGTCATTCATTAATTTAAAAAAAGGACAGTCACGTATACCAGGCCACATGATCAGCAATGACCAAGTGATATCGAAGCCTTTGGATATTGTGCAGGAATTTGCCACCTTCTTTAGTTCAGTTTACGAAGCAAGTGGTCCTCAGGATTCGAGTTTGCTACAGTTGCAGACTACCATTACCAACATTGATACATTGCCTTTGTCGAATGTCTCTGATCTTGATGTTCGCAATGCCATTGGGAAGCTGAAGGGTACAATGACTACAGGTCCAGATGCTATTCCTTCATTTTTCGTGAAGGATTGTGCTGAGTGTTTGTTAAAGCCGTTGACACTCATTTACAATTCAATCATTTGTCAGAGGGTATTCCCGGATGAGTGGAAAAGAGCGAGAGTGACACCTGTGCTTAAGTCTGGATCGCGTGCGGATATAAGAAATTATCGGCCCATTTCTTTGATCTCCAACTTTGCTAAGATTTTTGAGATGATACTGTACACTGAAATCTATAACCATGTAAAGCCATATATCTGTAATAATCAGCATGGATTTTTGAAGGGCCGATCAACTGCGACCAATTTAAGCAACTTTACCCAGCTAGTATCTGAGGCCCTTGATGAGCGAAAACAGGTTGATGTCATTTTTACAGACTTTAGTAAAGCTTTTGATCGTGTACAACATCATATACTTCTGCGGAAGTTGGAACAGTTTGGACTCCATACCGACTTCCTGCTTTTACTCAGAAGTTATTTAACTGGGAGGCAGCAATACGTTGAATATGAGGGAATTAGGTCACGAACTTATCTTGCCCGAGGTGGAGTTGCACAGGGTTCGAATCTAGGTCCACTGTTGTTCATACTATTTATAAATGATGTATGTAATAAATTTGATTCTACCTTTTTACTTTATGCTGATGATTTAAAAATTTATCGGATAATAAATACTTCCGCTGAGTGTAATATCCTGCAGGGTGATTTGGATCAATTGTGTGCTTGGTGTCAAAGAAATTGTATTAATCTTAATGTTGGAAAATGTAAAGTAATGACATTTTCTCGAAAAGCTGTCAATGTTGAATACAACTACGAAATTAACGGTGTAAATCTTCAGAGATGTACGGAGGTTAAAGATTTGGGAGTAGTATTTGATAGTAGATTAACCTTTAATAAACATATCTTTTATATTTATTCTCACTGCTGCAAATTGCTGGGTTTTATAATGCGATCTTGCAAGGATTTTGTAGATATTGACACCATTACTATTTTGTATAACTCCTTGGTTCGTAGCAGGCTTGAGTATTGTTGTGTTGTTTGGTCACCAGCGTACTTGAAATATGTTAATCTGCTTGAGTCACTACAGAAGAGATTTTTAAAGTATTTGTATTTCAGAGGGCATGGTGTGTATTCTGCCTTAGCATATGATAATTTGCTGGAACAATTTGGTTTTAATAGTTTATCTAATAATAGAAAAATTATTGCGTTACTACATTTGTATAAGTTGGTGCATAATATTATAGATGATCCGGTGTTTTTGTCATGGCTTCGGTTTTATATTCCTCGTTTCAACGCTAGAAACTCAATTACTTTTTTAAATAGACAGGCTGCAACTAATTCATATACAAACTCCCCACTTTATAGAATGTGCCATTTATATAATTCATGTAATTATTGTTTGGATGTATTTGGCGATAATTACTGCAGGTATTTGGTTTCTGTGAAGGAATGTATTTGTTTTACTCCTTAGATTTAATTTAGTTTAGGATAATTTTTCCATTGATACGCACGTTATGTTTAATACTTATATACATGTACTTATATTTATAACCCCATAATTGGATGTATAATCTGTTGGGTTAATAAACGGTTTATTATTATTATTATTATTATTATTATGTTGTAAAAAAATTCCAAAAACACGTCGACGTTTTTAAGTGCCGCTCTGGAAATAAGAAGAAAAATCATTGAATAAATTAGAAAAACTATACTACGAACATATAAAAATATCACCTGTTTATCCAGCTCCTCTTTGACGCATTTTGCGTATCCAGACATC
The DNA here is from genome assembly GCA_935421215.2 of Melolontha melolontha. Lineage (NCBI taxonomy): Eukaryota > Metazoa > Arthropoda > Insecta > Coleoptera > Scarabaeidae > Melolontha > Melolontha melolontha. The sequence continues at coordinate 135,384,089 of OW285239.1, forward strand.
AACCAGTACCTTATAAAACGAAAATTCCATTTCACCGGGAATAACATCCAGCTAGACCTGAAGCTAAGCGGTGACGCCGTCCGATTACCCGTCTAAATCTGTATCCTGTATTTTTGGAACCACAAGAAGACTCCAGACTACCCCATTCCCGTCTATTTCAAACTTAAGTATTACTTCAATCGCCTATAAATTTTGAATTTGTCGAATTAGTTCAATTCATAAAGTAAAAACACTATCAAAGATTTTTAAAATAAAGATATACCTTGTAGGTACATTTAGAATTAGGATTATTTGATTAAAAACTTTAAGAATACAGTTCCTCTGTTTATAGTTGTTAATTTTAAAGAAGCATTTATGTATTTTAGTTAAATTTAATTCACTTTCTTTAATTATCTTTGCTTAACCTAGAATTTATTTTACGTTTATATTATCACGTGACTTGATTCATTTTGATTAATCCTAATTTTATTATGTCTATCAATTACCTGTTAATTAACACTTCCATTAAAGCATTTACATTATTCCTTAACTCACTCGTTTCATTTAGTAGAATTTGCATTTAAAAAATACCATTATTTATTGTCCATCTTATTTTGTACGTATTCTTATTGAGTCACCGAACCTACATTATAAGTGTATTTATTATGCACAACAATAAGAGTCTCAATGTTCTTATAAGCCGGACATTTAACATAAATTAGAGCCCACAAGAACTTAAGCAATAAAAAGCTGTACAAGTAAAAAAAAGCTGTTAAGGTTAAGTATACTTCGTTTTATGTACGATCATTTATTATTTGAATTATACGCATGCAACGGATACAATATTTTAAACAACTCCATCTGTATGTAATATTTGAAACCATATTTAAATAGATATTTATAATACATTTTTATAAAGATTACCCTATCAGCTTCAATATTTAATCATTTGATTTTGTAAATATCATAAGCCCATTATGCCTTTCTTCAATATATATATATATATAGGGGGGATATATTTTTATATATCATATATATATATATATATATATATATATATATATATATATATATGATTTTGTAAATATCATAAGCCCATTATGCCTTTCTTCAATATATATATATATATAGGGGGGATATATTTTTATATATCATATATATATATATATATATATATATATATATATATATATATGTTAACGCCTTATTACACTTTCGAAAATTTGTGCTACGTAATCTTAGTATCAAGATTACGTAGTACAAATTTTCGAAAGTGTAATAAGGTGTGTTAAAATAAAATATTTACACACATGAACCACTTTCGGTTATACCGGAAGTCATAGTCAACTTTAATATTTTAAACGGCATGTTCAATTGTTTTTATAGCTTTTTTAGATTCCTTGTAAAGTGTTATAACACTTTATGTTAAGGTTTCTTTTGCAAAAATTAACCATTTCTGAATTATTTGATTTTTGAAATTTTTGTTTTTTCGAGGCACTTTTTTACACCACATATATAAGGCCTATTTGAGCTGAATTACGTCATATTTCAACTGAAGACAGCGAAAGGTATAATATACTGTGTAATATCTAAACGTTTAATAAATCTATTACGGGTTGTTCGAAATTTATTGATTAATTAAGTAATTTTAATTAAATAAATTAATTAATTTAATTAATTAAATAAAAATCGTGTTTTTTAATGGAACAGTCTGTAGATGAGCACGCCATAGTAAGTAAATAAACATTTTGCATCGTACGTGTATAGATTTCCCTACGCTTATCTCTCATAGTTTTAGAGTTATTAAAGATTATTTTCTAAATTGGGCATTATCAAGAAAAATCGTAGTATTAAGCCTTGACGAGTAAATCTAATTTGTCAAAATTGTCATTAAATTTATTTCGTGTCTAACTGGTTTTAAGTTCTTTACAAATATGAAGACGAATTAAATATTTATTCTAATAGAGCAGGCGCGGCTCGTGATGACGTATTTTGGTTTGCAGTACAATGATCCGAGTGCTTCGTGTATTCTCGTGTACTAACTGTAACGTTTGCTTAGTAAACACCGAAAACACACGAGGCACTCGTATCATTGTACTGCAAACCAAAATACGTCATCACGAGCCGCGCCTGTTAATAGAGATATTTTTAATTTATTCTACTCCATGGTAAATCTTTGCAAATTATTGAGAAATATGTCAAGAACATTCATGACATGACATTTTAACATTAAGATTTTTTTCAGAACCGAATGAAGAATGTCTCTGGGTGTAGCTTTTGCGATATTTTAGACACATGATGTATTTATACATATATTAAATGATCCCAATCAAAAGTTTGATATCAATTACTGTATTTAGTTAAAATAAGATATTTACACATACATTATTTTTTTTGTGTTTTGAATTACATATATTGTGATTTTTGTTGTATTCAACTTTAAGGTCGTTGCAATGCTCTTGCTTTCACTTCATAAGATATAAGAATGTAAATAAATCCAATTGTGGAAATATCAGAATTCGAGATTACTTCTACACATGCGCGACAGCATTTTTTACATCGCGAACTTCAATGGGAGAAATATCTCGTGGCGCCATCTACATTTAAATAATAGTACTGCTACCATTGCTATTATATTATTAGGCCTATAGCTTTCTTTCTAATCATTAGATTGAGGATTTCAATAACTTTAAATCTTCTTCGGGCAACGCGAATCATTTTGCAAGAAACCGCGCGTAAATCGGTCCAGTAGTTTTTTAGTCTATAACGGACACAAATACGAACATTGCTTTTTGCATATATAGATATATAGATAGGTACATACAGTTTGATTGTATATTAATGATACAAATCGTTTCTCTTGTTATTGCATAGACCATCAGTTTAGGCGTACACTTGTGTTTGCTTAAAAATAACAAAATCAACTTGAATTTTGCCAATCATATAATGAAACACAAAACATTAATTCCCATATCAACAACCAAACAATAATACAGAAGCGGAAATATGCTACCTAAATGGAATTGATATATGCCTGCATAGTAACGGGATTCTAATTAAACTGTATTTATTATGAATAATACACGATTCGTCCATTTAATTTATTAGGTGTTTCAATTAAGTAATTATTTTGGGCTACAGAAATTTTTCATTTACAGTCCATTAAACTGATATTAAAAATAGTAATTTTTCGAAACATGTCGTCTACGCCTGGAGTACAATAGCCTTAATTCTTATTTTAACAATGTATAACGATACTTGACGTGATTTAATAGACTCATTAATATTTCGATACGTGCAAATTAGGAAAAACCTACAATTTAATGCTAACCTGTTGGTTAAAATATTAGAAGAGAAAGGAATAAGTATAAACACTAACAAAACACAACCCTAACGTAACGAATGATATAGAAAGAAAAGTAAGAGCGCAAATCAATAATGAGCTAGTGGAACCAATACAAAACATTACACATCTAGGAACAGTTAGTTATAGACCGGGCAGGCAAACTAGGCGAAGAAATCGACAATAGAATAACTAAAATAATAAGACTATTTCATCAAAATAATAGTGGTTTTATCAACAAAAATAAATCAGTAATAAAATCAAGATGACGGTTAACAAAACTGTATTCTTGCCAACTTTGCTTTTTGGTTGAGAGTCATTGGTACTTACAGGTAAATATACAAAAAGGTTTTGTTTAAGTATGACAATACGTTAAGCACGTATAAAGCGTTTGTACAATATGAAACAAACATGTAAATAATTTACATATCTGTACTATGCACATGGACAATACACCTCGTATTTTCAGCATTTACTTCTGCTTAATACAAATGTTTCTGCCATCTAGGCGTCCTCAGTTAAGCTAGTGAAGCAATGTATACAAATTAATACAAACCTGTTATAAACAACTGGTTTGTATCTGTATTTAAATTTACTGAAATAGCCCGCATAGATCAATCAAGTTCCGTCCTATAAGAAGACAACTATTAAATAATTGACATCTTACGGGCGAAAGAGTTTTTAGTTTATAACAGGTTTGTATTAATTTGTATACATTGCTTCACTAGCTTAACTGAGGACGCCTAGATGGCAGAAACATTTGTATTAAGCAGAAGTAAATGCTGAAAATACGAGGTGTATTGTCCATGTGCATAGTTACAGATATGTAAATTATTTACATGTTTGTTTCATATTGTACTTACATGTAAGTTACAGAGGAAACTCCAGGTAATAAAAATGGAGTATACAGGGTGTTTCAGGAGGAAAAGGAAGTACTTCAAGAGTATATTCAGAAGGTCAAAATAAGTAAAATAAACCAATATATTTAAGTCCGATTTTTAACCATTATAAAAATAAATAATAATTTAATATTTAAAATACAACGTTTATTAACAATAAATAATAATAAATCAGAGGTTATTTTCGAAAATACCACCATCAAATTCAATGCATTTTCTTGCTCGTTTATCAATTGTCCGAGTTGCATGTTTAATGGTCGGCGATTGTTTCTTATGGTAGCTGCAGCATTAAAAATACAATCTAGTAGTGCCTCCTCTCGTGTCCACTTTGTTGCATAAACTAAAGATTTTATCCAGCCCCACAAACAATAATCTAAAAGGTTAATATCTGGTGACCTCGGTGGCTAATTTTGTGGTCCACCTCTACCGATCCAATGATTGGGAAAATGAAGGTTCAAAAATTTTCTAACATCTGCACTAAAATGTGGAGGGGCTCCATCGTGTTGAAAGTACAACCATTGTCTAACATTTAATGCTAAATTATCCATAATTTATGGCAAGTGAAAAATTCAAATACAGTTCGACAGTAAGGCGACCATCCAATACAAATGGACCAAATAATTGACTGTCCCACATACCTCACCATACGTAGATACTAAAACGATTTTGAAAGTTTCGCTGAACTGTGACATGTGGATTTTCGACTGACCATCGGTGTTCATTGCGAGTGAATTGAGCTTCATCACTAAATAAAATGTATTTATATAAATTGCGATTTTGATGTATCCAATTACAAAATTGCAACCTTACAGCATGACACCTCTGTGAAGGTTTTGAACAGGTTGAATATGAAAAGAATGCAAACAATTCTCTTTCAGCAATCTCCAAGTGGCCGTGTGTTTAGTTTGAAATTGGGTTGCAAGACGCCTGGTACTTATATTAGGATTCTCTTCCACCATATTGAGAATATTTGTTTCAAGTTCCACATCTAAGCCGCGATCCCTTTCAGAAACAATCTTTGCACTTGGAAACATTCCTGTTTTTAAGTTTAAATGACTAAGTAAACGTCAAACTAAATGGTCAAACGTTAACAAATAATATTATTTCAATGCTACTATGATTAAAAAATAGAAAGTAAATTGTTTCTATAATGGTTAAAAATCGGACTTAAATATATTGATTTATTTTACTTATTTTGACCTTTCGAATATACTCTTGAAGTACTTCTTTTTCCTCCAGAAACCCTGTATAAGTATACACTGTCATATTAGTTACCCAGTAATAGATAAGATAAGGAATGACACCATAAGAGAAGGAAGAGATATTAAAAGCTTGAGGAAGTGAAACGAGATAGATATATCGTCCAAAATTAGCTTCATTCACGTTTTCTGTGTTGACACCGTGATCTTGTTCGACTTGTAGCGTTGGATATATGTCATAGGATGTTTGTTGATCTGGATATTATTGCCATATTATTCTATGGTTTCCATAATTCTGTATCTTGTATGTAGGGTTGCTTTCGCCAATTATTGTCTCCAACATAGTAGGAAACTGCCAGGATATTTGAAATCATTTTAATTTTCAAAATAATCTTGTATAATGTTGTGTAATATTACAATTTGGTGTATCGATAATGAAGAATAGAAATAAAACTACGGTTTTAATCTTCACTGTTACTCTTTATTCGTAAAACGACAATTGTTTCGCCAGCACAGTGGCTTCCTCAGGTGTTTACATCTAAACAGTACGTTACAAACTAAATGAAAAATAAAAAATATATCTATAAAATCAAAAGGGATAGTATTTAAAATATTTTTACAGAAATCTATACAAGTATTGTCGGTATTGAAAAATGTGGTGCATCTGGTCGGCCCTAACTGTATATTATAAGGTACTAAACGTGTTTACGCATAAATTTGTTTAATGAACTACATATACATTTGTATTATTGTCTAAACAGATTTTAAGTAAATAAATTTAATAAAGGCGAGTTATTTAAATCTAATTTATCATTTAATAAAATTTGTGACTGTTTTAATTTGTTTATTTCTAAACTTTCCAGTAAATTTAATTTCTTGCCTTTATTTTCTAAATGCAGAATTTGGAAATCTTTATCGAAAGGGTGGTTTTCTTCTAAAAGATGATTCGCAAAAGTAGAATCTTGCTTTTTATTTTTAAACGAAGAACAATGTTCGGCAATGCGTTTTTCAAACGATCTTCCTGTTTGACCGACATATATCTTACCGCATCCACACATTAACTTATAGACTCCGGATTTCTTATTTTTGTCTGTTTTATCTTTATTGTTTTTGATGTGTTTGGATAACTTATTATTAGTTTTAAAAACTGTGTTAATATTAAGTTTTTTTAAATAACTTGAAATATGCTTATTAGGTGTCCCAATGTACGTAAGTAATCTAAATTTTGAATTTTCTTTATCCTTTATTGCAGGGTATACCATAGAGATTGCTTTTTTGAAAAGTTTTTTTGTCAGCATATTTTCAATTAAAGTATATGTGTAGCCGTTATTGATAGCTATTTGTTTGACTAAATTTAATTCTTTTTCATAATTTTCTTTAGATAGTGGATAATTAATTAATCTATGTAAAGCACTATGGAAACTCGCTAATTTGTGTTGTATGGGATGTGTTGATGAATTATGTATAGTTATGTCAGTATGAGATTCTTTATGGTAAATATCAAACTCTAATTTATTGTTTATTTTTTTTAATAGTTAGATCCAAAAAATTAATACTATTGTTTACTTCTTGTTCCATTGTAAATTCCATATTTTTATGAATAGAATTGACGAATTCTAATAGCAAGTTTAATTGTCTTTGTGTTCCTGTGAAACAAAGTACAATATCGTCTACATATATATGCCAAAAGAAAATATGCTGTCTTAGGGGATTAGGGGATCTTTTGGCATAGATATGTAGACGATATTGTACTTTGTTTCACAGGAACACAAAGACAATTAAACTTGCTATTAGAATTCGTCAATTCTATTCATAAAAATATGGAATTTACAATGGAACAAGAAGTAAACAATAGTATTAATTTTTTGGATCTAACTATTAAAAAAAATAAACAATAAATTAGAGTTTGATATTTACCATAAAGAATCTCATACTGACATAACTATACATAATTCATCAACACATCCCATACAACACAAATTAGCGAGTTTCCATAGTGCTTTACATAGATTAATTAATTATCCACTATCTAAAGAAAATTAAAGAAAAAGAATTAAATTTAGTCAAACAAATAGCTATCAATAACGGCTACACATATACTTTAATTGAAAATATGCTCACAAAAAAACTTTTCAAAAAAGCAATCTCTATGGTATACCCTGCAATAAAGGATAAAGAAAATTCAAAATTTAGATTACTTACGTACATTGGGACACCTAATAAGCATATTTCAAGTTATTTAAAAAAACTTAATATTAACACAGTTTTTAAAACTAATAATAAGTTATCCAAACACATCAAAAACAATAAAGATAAAACAGACAAAAATAAGAAATCCGGAGTCTATAAGTTAATGTGTGGATGCGGTAAGATATATGTCGGTCAAACAGGAAGATCGTTTGAAAAACGAATTGCCGAACATTGTTCTTCGTTTAAAAATAAAAAGCAAGATTCCACTTTTGCGAATCATCTTTTAGAAGAAAACCACCCTTTCGATAAAGATTTCCAAATTCTGCATTTAGAAAATAAAGGCAAGAAATTAAATTTACTGGAAAGTTTAGAAATAAACAAATTAAAACAGTCACAAATTTTATTAAATGATAAATTAGATTTAAATAACTCGCCTTTATTAAATTTATTTACTTAAAATCTGTTTAGACAATAATACAAATGTATATGTAGTTCATTAAACAAATTTATGCGTAAACACGTTTAGTACCTTATAATATACAGTTAGAGCCGACCAGATGCACCACATTTTTCAATACCGACAATACTTGTATAGATTTCTGTAAAAATATTTTAAATACCATCCCTTTTGATTTTATAGATATATTTTTTATTTTTCATTTAGTTTGTAACGTACTGTTTAGATGTAAACACCTGAGGAAGCCACTGTGCTGGCGAAACAATTGTCGTTTTACGAATAAAGAGTAACAGTGAAGATTAAAACCGTAGTTTTATTTCTATTCTTAATTATGGATCTTCATCAAGTAAATGCCGAATCAATTCAAGTATCGATAATGGATGATTGTGATTCTTTGGAGAAAATTCCCTATTTTGCTTATTGTAATTTTAGAGAATTTTTTAGAGAAGATACAGCAACGCTAACAATTCTTCTTTAGCCAACATATCAGAAAATTCCAGCCGAATGAAAATATATAATTGGGCAGTATCAGTCATATCGGTGGACTCATCAAACTGCAAAGAAAAGTATGTACAGTCGACGCCCAAGAAATCGGGACAAGTGGTATAACATAATTTATATTATGTATTTTCTATCCTATAAACAAGACGTATACTGTTGTTATGGTTTTCAGTATATTTATAGTATTTTATGTAAGTATTGACTTAAAAGAACAACATACATGCACACAACAAGACAGAGAATGATTTGTGTTATGTGCTAATAAAGGAGAATATTGGACTACGTTGGCTACATCATTAGGAAAAAAGTATAAAACAGCGTTTCACTGCTTTCGTTCGGGTCGATAGGAGCTATTACCAAAAGGTGGTAAAAAACCCAAGTTGTTAACTGAAAACAAAATTGATCAAATTATTTCATGGTTAGAAAGATATAGAACATTATCGCTGAAACAGATTCAAAACAAAGTATTAAGAGAATTTCATGAAGATGTGTCTATTTCTATTGTGGGAAATTTCTTAGAAAAAAAGCTGCTAACTTTTAAAAGTGTATATAATGTGCCGTTGAATATGAACAATAATGAAAATAAGGCAAAACGCTCACAATATGTAAGGGTCCTAGACCAATACATTCAAGCAGGAAAACAAATAATTTGGGTAGATGAGACAAACTTTAATCTATTTTGTCGTGAAACACGCGGTCGTTCGAAAATTGGTAATAGAGCAGTACAACTCCTTCGTGCATCGAGAGGTCTGAACGTGGATCTTATAGAAGCGATTTCTGCAGTTGGAATCATTTCTATGGCGCGAGGCCGGGGTTCTTTTACACCAGAATGAGTTAATAATTGGTTAACTACAATTTTGAAGCAGTGGCAAGACATGGGTAATCAACTAACAGACTTAATAACTGTTTGTGATAATGTCCCATATCATTCAATTTTCGAAATAGTTATAAATGAGATTTATTATAATGGAATAGCAACTTTACTAAGATTACCTCCTTAATCACCCATGCTGAATCCTATTGAAACTTTATGGTCAAAAATAAAAGGAAATGTTAAATCAACACTTCGAATTCCAAACGTAAATACTCCTTACGTTCGGGAACAAAGATTAGTATATCTGGAACAAATTATTGACCAAGCCAAAACAACGATAGTTGGCGGATATTGTGCTCGTGCCGTTTATATTTCATGCTGCTACTTTGACATTGGAAGATATAGCTTTCTATGTACATATATATATCCTCTTCGGTCCCAGAACAAAAAATAGTCGAAAATGTTGTATTTTTTTCCATTTTCCTGGCGTGTATATGATATAAATGACATTTTAATTAACATCTATTTTTTTCAAATTACGGTTTTTTCAAAAAAGGCAGTACCGTCAGCTGGACATGGGGGGTGTAGTCAAACTTTTTCAAAAACATTTAAAATTATACTTTATTTCAACTAAATATAAAATTCGAAAAATGCAAATTATAAAATGTGAATTCACTTATGAAAATCATAAAATCATTGTCTGTCATACTGAATGCATAAAAATACGTCGCAAGTTTGACACTTAAAACGAGATTTACCATTACAATCTTGTTTGTGACACCGCATAAATTTATTCATATCTCTAACTGCACAAATTGGTAAATGTAAATTGCCACTCTTGCGTACGTCTTCATTGGGGAGTGGTTTTGGTTTACGAGATTTTCTTCTCTGGTCCGTTAGGGGTTCCGTACTTACTCCTAGATCATTGTCGGATGAGGAAGTACTTTGTTCTGCTTCTACCAAGTCGGTTGTAACTGAAGGCACATTCTTTGCCAAGCATTCTGCAACGGAAATTCTAAATGCAAGAAAATCCTTGATGTTTTTATTTGGTTCTCTTAATGCCCTACGATCACGTCTGTATTCTATCCAAGAATTAACAAGAGCAAGATCATTAAAATGAAACATAAAACGAACAGGCCATTTTCGGGTTTTCTGTGCGATTCTGTAGTAAGCTATCATCCTATCATTTAGGTCCACTCCTCCCATACTTGTATTGTAGGCAGTACACAATAAAATCGAGAACAAGCCCGTCAGGAGTTGCTAAGACAAAGCTTTTTAAACCCTCTGGGTTGGGCTTGTTCTTTACGTATTGTCTAAGACTCGTTGTACCGGTAAACGGGATCATTTGTTCATCGACACTTAAATTTTTTGAATGTGGTAGACTGTTGCTCTTCGCCTTTACAGACGTTATTATTGGTTGTACTTTCCATAGCCTGCTAGATTCTTTCGTATCTTCCGAAACGTCTAAATTATTTACAAAATGCATGTAATTTCTTAATTTATAAAACCCATCCCTAGGTATCTGTGTGACCAAAGGCATTTGCAAAGATGATTGATAATACATGCGGATGCGAGGCAGTTTCATACATCCCATAATGATGTGAGCACCTATAAGTTTTTTGTACTCGGTGCCAGTAGCTCTAAGAGGAGGCTTATTGTCCTGCAATGCTCGAATGTTGCTCTGCTCTTCAACGAGTTCCCAAAATTCGTCATTAAAATACTGGCAAAAATACTTGTAAGGTGTCCAATTTGTTCTCTCACCTACATTCGATTCTGGCTCCTGGACTTGTACCATTGGAGGATTAAAAACACCTTCGTCCCATTTCAATGGTATAGTTTTTTTCTTACTGATCTTTTTGCGGTTAGGTTTTTGAAATGAAGTTAGAGGTAATTCGTCTTCTGATGAAAAGTTATCAAGAGTTCGTGGTGAAGCTACTGGAACTGGAGTGTGCGTTACACTAACGTCAAAATCTACAGTATGCACCATGTCATCTTCAGCTGCGTCCAGGACTTCCTCTTCTTCAGATAGTTCATAATCTATTTGTGAAGACTCATGTAGCTCATCAATGTCCTCTTCTGAATCGCCTTCAAGATCACTGTTTTCCGCCATTTTGGCCAACTCCTGCTCAGACAATGGTTTTTTCCAATAATGAACTAAAAATTAAATTATGTCATTCAATTGAAGGTGAAATACTAAGAAACACATTTTATGAATTTGATGAATTCAAACCCAACGTGCAGTAAACTGTACATTAACAAAACTACCCCTTGAGCAATCTCTTTGTAAATCAAATTGTAACAAACATCGTCAACACAATGCCAGTTGTCTAATTAACAGTTTCCAATTATAATTTGTAGAAATGTACATAAAAAAACACGAATCTTACCGTCTTTTTTACAACGATCGATTTTAACTCATAACCTCACACAATTCGTTCCAATAACAATGGCGCGACTACGTAAACATTAGTACAAAAAATGCTACGTTGCTCTATGCACGTCTAGTCCGCTGGCCGCATGGATTTAAGCGACAACGGGTTCATTGAATTTATGTAAAAAAAATAATTTTAAAGTGTCCAGCCGGCTGCACCGGTGGACCGAAGAGGATATATATATATATATATATATATATATATATATATATATATATAATAACTTCGTGACCTTGGTATGATATGGTAAACCTAATCAGTAGGCGATTAAAGGTCTGTATATTACTTCAAAATATATGTATTTAAAAAACTCTACATGTTTCGGCTGTATACGCCTTTTTCAAGAGAATACAAAATATGAATGACAGGATATAAATGTCAAGTAATTAAGTTGCTATGGTTTAAATTATTCAAAGATACATTCTAGTAATAATAATAAATCATGCCTTAGTATTCCAAAAAATAGATAACAAGATGTGAAAATATGTGTTGTTCGCTGCTAGCAATTTGTGTCTCCTTCAGACCGTCGAAGTACTGCACGGAATTGTAAAGAAGTTGTCGGGAAAGGGTTGGCGGCCCTACGCAACGGCTGGTTATCCGACCTCTCTAAATTCATGCGACCGATCACTAAACACACGCACGAACGCACCGACATACAAAACCCTACACTTACGCTCTCACACAAAACCACACACCCATAGAGAGACGCAAGCTGCCAGCAGCAACCAACACACAAGTTCATACCCTGAAGGAGACACAAATTGCTAGCAGCGAACAACACATATTTTCACACCTTGTTATCTATTTTTTGGAATACTAAGGCATGATTTATTATTATTACTAGAATGTATCTTTGAATAATTTAAACCATAGCAACTTAATTACTTGACATTTATATCCTGTCATTCATATTTTGTATTCTCTTGAAAAAGGCGTATACAGCCGAAACATGTAGAGTTTTTTAAATACATATATTTTGAAGTAATATACAGACCTTTAATCGCCTACTGATTAGGTTTACCATATATATATATATATACACATACCTATATGTAACCGTATAATTATTATAATTATGTTTGTGTTTTAGTTTTGTTATATCTTGTGTGTATATAAACAAAAATAATCCATTTCTGAATTACAATTGATAATTTCTTAATTTCAATTAACACCTTCTGAAATTAATTTATTAATCTCAATTACAATTGACACATTCTGAAATCAAACTTACTAATATTATTTACACTTGACGCTTTCTGAAATAAAACTCGTTAATCTGAATTACATCTGAAAGATTCTGAGTTACAGCTGGTATAGTATATAATATAATAATAAGAGTATATAATGGTATAGTAACAGTTTCGCGAGATAATTGAACATCCTGGATAGCCGATATCTAATCTCCGTTTTATTTTTGAAGTCATCATATAATACATTCGCCGCTTCAAGAAATGATTTCTTTACTACCGCTCCATCTTCCAAAGGTTTCTTGTGTCGCGCCAGCATGAAGGAAATTTTAAAAAGGGCGATTGTTGCAGATACTAATTGTTTCGCTGATCTAGTAAACATGGATTGCTCTCCCTTAAAACTACTTTTCAAATCTTCTATCTTTCGTTTTCTTAACGCACTTTTCTTGCGGAAAATAATTTTCATAGTTTTTATGCATAGTTTTATAATGCCTTTCTAAGTTCCCGCCTTTGGACAATGCCTCTGATGATCGAGAAACGAGACAAATACGATTATCTTCGACCATAATAAACAAAAATTCTTCCTTCCAATGGTTATTAAAATGGTACGTTTTACTTTTTTTCCCCGCACTCACTTTGCCTATCAAATATTATGTGTCGTTTAGATACTCAGTTATGACAGGCATAGTATCTCGTCGTCGAGGATTTTTATATGAATTTGACTAATTCGAGAAGAATCCGAAAAGGTCACCGAACGTTGCGCAGATACATTGTCTTGGGAGTCTCGCAAATTCTATTAAGAGACAGAGACGACTTGGAGTTGACGTTCGAGAAAACTCAAATTTGTGAAGTGATTATTTTTTATTTTTTCACGATCGACTCCAAAAGCTCACGCGATCGACCGTTTAGGCACCCCTGTGCTACTTTATTACGGTTATTGTTTCAGTGTTATTCATTTTTGATTAAGTGCACTCACCACTACAGATGAAATTTAATAAATTTTAAGTGAAGGAATAGAAACATGTAAATCTATCAATGCAGTAATGTTTACAAACGGTGAGTGCTCACAATTATTTTTTTTTAGACTGAACACAGAACAAGCAGTAAGATTCCGGAAATAAAACTGCATTGCGATCATAAAATATTCATAGTAAAGTAACCCGATCTCATCAAACTTCTGAAATATAAAAAATATTTTCCATCGATAATAGCCATATACATTATGTTTAACTTATTCATGTCAAACACATAAATTAGTTTCGAAATTACTTTCCGTAACATGCCTAGTACACTCTTCACGAAAATCAAGAAAAATTTGAAAGAATTTAATATTCGTCGGAGCACGAATTCCCGTTACAGTTACTCTCTATTTTCTAACCAGTGCCTCTGCTCTCTACGAAAATATCGCCCGTCGCAATTTAGAGGAACTTATTTCCCAAAGGTGTGATTAACATTCAGATTAAAATTTCACCTTTTACCAGTAGCCTTCCGTATATATTCAATTGCTATAATCAGAGCTTTAGAATGGAATTTGCATATTTATAATTACTCATAGTTTCGTGCGATATTTTGTTGAAAGGAATGAATTATATTATTTAAAATACCACAACTGCAATAAAATCAAATCTGGAAAGACAGGGAAATGTGTGTTCTTGTAGCATAATAAATTGATCAAAAACAGGAACGGATGGATTTTCAACCTCGTAGTAATAGTTAAATTGAAACTACATAAACTTTGATATTATTACATGTTTATAAAAAGCGTTCAAATAAATTTTACCTCTAGTAGTCCATGACAATAAAAATGTTTGTCGTAACTTGTACTATTTACATTTGCATCAGTTGTCAATTTGACAGACTATTTATTCTGATGTATACTTAGTTGGAGCTTTTTGAAATTGCTTTGTAATTTAAAATTGATTTAAAATGGTTTTCACTGTTCAACACAAATCATTCATGGTTGAATCTTATTTTTGGAACGGACGTAATATTAACGGACAATGGCACTATTTTCTTGAAGAATGCTTAGAGGAATTTAGAAATATGTTTCCAAACTTCGTCTTTGATTTTTATAGTTTTTGGTACACAGTTAAATATTGCACTAAGGTTTTCAGAGAAACAGAGAGTGTTATACGGAAAGAAGACAGTGGCCGTCCGAAAAAATGTACGGAAGAGCTAGTTGACGATGTAACGCAAATTATGAATGATACACCAGGAACATCCATACGAGTATTCTCTCCACGAGTGGGTGTTTCAATTGGCACTTCTCATACAATTTTGAAAAAAGACTTACATTTATTTCCATATCGCATGGCCTATTATCAAGAAATCAAAGAAATTGACTATCCTAGAAGAACAACATTTTGTCAGTAGTTCTTAAATAATTTTGATAATGACATTCTTGACAAAATTTTTCTCAGATGAATCATGGTTTTATCTGAATGGATATGTTAATTCACAAAATATAAGGATGTGGAATACTAAGAAGCCGCATGACTGTTATATTGTTCATCCACAGAAAATTGGTGTATGGTGTGCGATTAGTCGAAGGAAAATCATTGGCCGTATTTTCTTTAAAGGAGAAAGGTATCGACAAGAAATTATTATGACATTTATTGAACAGCTTAATGAAGAAGAAATAAATCAGGGTTACTTTCAACAATACGGAGCTAGAGTGCACACAGCTTGTGAAACAATTAATATGATACGGAAATTTATCAAAATCTGTTGATAAGTTTAAACATCGAACATGAATTTCCACCAAGATCTTGTGATGTTAACCCCTGTGATTTTTTTCTGTGGCCTTTTTAAAGAACTCATTTTTTTAGGTACAGATACCTGATCTTGCAGACCTTCAGATCAGAATTGCTGAAATAATTAACGAAATCGACGATATGCTACTACAAAACGTTTTCTCCTTCATTAGAAGAAGATGTTAGAAATGTCTCGAACAAGGTGGTGGCCACTTTCAACAATTTTTATAAAATGTTACTTGTTTGTTGCAAATAAACGTATCTCATTTAGTTAAATATTTTAATTTTATTATTTTGACATTTATCATGTCATTCAAATAGTTCATAACCAACAAAATTAATATTAAGGACTTAAGTAAAAAGCTAAGATATACGTATAATTTCCATGGGCAACTTCGAGGTAAAATTTAGTTGAACGCTCGTTATAATTAATAATAAACGAATAATGACAAAATTAGTATCAACGAGAGTATATCAACTTTAAACGGGACCGATTTTTTTATGTGGAACATCTAATGGCGCACCACAGGGACAAACTCGGCTCTTGAATGCCATAACGGGATCACGGGACGACCGTTCAATCAGGGCTCCCCCCTCTTTGCCATACCGCTGGTGCTTCCCTCTCTTTGTGCGTGTATATCGGTGAAGGCTATAACCTGTGTGTATACTGGCGCCCCCTATCTCCGCTATTCCTACAGGCTATACACTAGGTGTTCGCCGCTTGAACGTGTGTGCGTCCATCGGTGCGTACTATAGTCGCTTTACTTGTGTACACGGCATCGTCTCAAGTTTTCATTTTAATCGGAGCGTCCTTCCGTGCATAACAAAATATTGCCAACCATATACATTGCAACTTTTTATTTATTTTAAATAGAAGTGATAGTGAAAGTAACAGTGATAGTGACAATCTAAAAAAAAGTATATATTATTAAAAGATTTTTTCATGTATATTGTATAATAATAAGAAAAATATTTTTTTTTATAAACTCAAAATATTACTTTGCTTTACTTTATATTCCCTTCTTTAAATAACAATCGATTTCGATGTTTCACATCTGCCTGGCGTCCCATGAGGGGTAATTTTTTTTTCAAGTAGGAGCTTTATTCTACATTATTTACAAAAACATATTATTTTTCCAGTATTTTAAATATAGAAAATAATGGAAAAAATCTTAATTTATTGGAGTCACTTGAAATTAATAAATTAAAGGAAACTGATAATATCCTCAACGATCAATTATAAATTAATAATTCACCGTTACTTAATTTATTTATCTGATTATTCAGACCGTCATAAATTGTATTTTTCCAAAGTGCTGCTCTACATCTTTTTAACATGATGTAGACCCTTAGTTTTATCACGTTACAAACAGTATTGTATAAAACTCAGTACAATATTTTTGCGAAAGTTTTTGTTCATAGACATTTAAGTAATATAAGACTACCCATTCCTTCAACTATCCAAAACATGTGTTTGTTACGGTATAGTTAATTGACGAAGGAGATACTTGTTGAAACTTCATTATAACGCTAATAAGTAATTAATATTCTAGTTTCAAAAATTCTTTTATTGTAAAAATTCAAGCTTGTATTGTACATATTCAGTTTTTCATCCACCTGATGAAGCCATTGTATGGCGAAACAATATTGTGTGTAAGTATTTACAATAAAAGAATTTTTGAAACTAGAAGTTGAATTACTTATTTATTAGCGTTGTTACGGTATATTTATGTAAAGATATGTCCATACGTTAGTTGTATGTCTGACGAAGCTCCTGTGTGAGTGAAACGATCGTAACTTTGTAAAGTAATAAGTAGTGAAATTCATTAAAATTTGTTTTATTTTATCTGGATAATAAAAATTCTTGTTAATATTTATACTCTTCCCTACTTTTTGTAATAAATACTTTAACTTAGATTAATATTAAATTGTAGGTTTTCTCTTCCTGCTTTATATTATTACTCATTTGTGTAAATCGAAATATTAATGAATCCATTAAATAACGTCAGCTTTGACGATACACTTTGATTTAAGACTATTGTACTCCAAGTTTGGACAAACATGTTTCGAAAAATTCCTATTTTCGATATCAGTTTAAGGAACAGTAAATGAATAATTGTAGTAGCCTAAGTTAATTACTTAATTAGCATTAATTGAAACACCTAATTTAAATTATTATATTATATTAAACCGCCGGATCGTATTTTCATATGTGTATTATTCATAATAAATAAGGTACAATTAGCATTAGGTTATTATGTACACATATATCAATTACATTTTAACATAATTCCGCTGCAGTATTATTTATTATTTGGTTGTTAATATGGAAATCTATGTTTTGTGTTTCATTACGTGATTGATAAAATTAAATTTGATTTTGTTACATTTGAAAATAAATGTGCACGCAAACTGATTTCAAAGCAATAGTCAAGCTAATAACAAGAGAAACGTTTTCTATCATTACTAAGGACCGGAAATGAGAAGCCGAAATTACGATGAACCATGTAAATAGTGTATAACATCGTTAAGTACAACACGCAGTTATTGAATAGCCCTATTCATTCGGTTAACCGCAAATCTGTTTTTTGTCGTTGAATTGTGACGCAATTACTTCAATTTTACAGTAAAATTCCTTTCTTCATGGGCGCAGCTAGTAGCGGGAGGAGTTATTATAATTTACTTTATTTATTAGTTTGTATTTCCTAAAATAAATAAAGTACGGTTTTTTTCATTGTTTTAGCTGTTAATTACATAATCACATACTTCGTAATTTTTGTAATAGATCCTGTTTAATGTCGTTTCATCGAATCTAGTTCTCCCAATTATTTTGATGTAGGTATATAGTGAATTTCGTTAAACTTCAATAACTTACGCATGCATTTTTAATTTTCATTTATTTAGATCTAGAACATTATTTAAATTACTTATTCAGATATGATATGGAACAACGTCGAGAATAGCATCATGAAACAATGGCGAGTTGGATTACGGGCATACTGATTATATTTCCATTGCCAGGGATTCCGAAATTTATTGCAAAGTCTGTAAAATATCGTTAAAAAATTCCAAGAAATCGCAGGTAAAACGTCCCTTAGCATCGTAAACACATACACAGAAATTAGACCCGTTGGAATCTGACAATTTTAACGAAGAATTCTGTGAAACTTTAATGGTGGTAAATATTCCATTAAATAAACTTAACAATCCCACCTTCAAAACATTTCTCCAAAAATATACTGGTCAATATGTTCCTGATGAATTCACCTTACGCAAATATTATGATTCTAAGTGCTACACGAAAGCAGTAGAACACATTAGAAGCCATCTTTAAAATCAGTACCGATGGATAAGTGCCGATGAAACTGTCGATATATTAGGACGATGTGTGGTAAATGTTGTACTACATCCAACTATTCCATATAACGCATATGTAATAGCAACAAATGTTATAAATACAGTTGATGTGGAAACAGTATCTAAAACCATTATCGAGGATATGCACCAAACGCTTCATTCGGACCACATGTACAAAGAAAAACTACCTTTATTTATCAGTGACAGTACTGCATATAGTTAAAAACAGGCAGACTATTAAAGGAAACATCCTAATTACTTGTGTAGCACATGCTCTCCACAGAATCTGTGAATGTATCAGAGACGCCTTTCCGGAAGTTAGTAGACCTGTATCCACTTTTAAAAAAGTTTTCAGAAAAACACCATTGAGAGTAGCTCTTTACAGGGAAAAATTTCCATATTTGTGCCTCCCCTCCAGTAATAACTATATCGAGAACATGGTTGGACGCTACTAGTTTTTATGCAGAGAATTTTGATAGTTTACAAAATTTCGTTACATGTTTAAATGACGATGCTGGAAGTATTTCTGAGAGCAAGAAACTAATACATTTCCCAAATTTAAAAAATCAATTATACTTTCTTCGGGAACATTTTGGAAATTGTCCAAAACTAATCAATTATTTTAAAAATAAAAATCGCAAATTAAATGATGGATTAACCGCATTAGATGTGGTTATTAATAATTTGAAAAATATTCCAAGTGACTTCGGATGTTGCCTTCGACAAGAGTTAGAGGCAGTTTTTAATATAAATCCAGATTTAATAACATTACAACAATTGCGTATGGGAACAATGACCCAAAAACTAACTGCTAAATACGCTGAAATAAAAGAATATTTCCAGTACGAACCTATAGCCAGTTGCGATGTAGAAAGGACGTTTTCTATCTACAAGGATGTATTTCATTCAAGAGAACAAATTTTACAGAAGACAACCTTGAGAAAGTATTGCTAGTTAATATTAATACTCCTTTATTCAACTTAAACTACGAAATGAACTAATAAAAATGCATTTCGTATTTTATAGATCACGACCCGTTTATTCTCCATTTATATAAATAACATTAAAAACTCTTTAGAAATACAAATTTTCAATAGTACGCCCGTGGGCAATGATTCATCGGCCTCTCGCCCTAATAATGACATTAGATTTTTTGCAGATGTCAAAGGCAGAGCCACAAAATGAACCAGTCCTGATTCTTTTTGATCGCAGTAGTATATACCTACATAAATTTCTGTCCATAATTTTAAATGTGTTTGCGTTAGATCGTAGCTTTAGGATGAAGTTTTAGGATGAAAAGCTGAAGTATATCGAAACAGTATTTTTGGAGGTTCGGAAATTTATTTTTTATGATTTAACTTGCTAAAATTATAAAAAGGAATTTAATGTTCCAATTTACTTCAATTTTAAAAATTAATTAGTAAAAAGTATGGTTGCCATACATAAGTATAATCTATTTTTTTTAAGTGAAGTTTCCTTCACTAGAATATTTATTACACATTTATACCGAACTCCATTAAAATCAAAACCTTCCTTTGAGAATAAAATAACTAGTGAATGGATCCTGAAGAAAGTAGATTAAAAAATATTTCTATAATATTCTCTGAGCTCCGAGCTTTTACATTAAAATGTGAATTAAATAAAAATGCATTAAAATAATTCGAGACGAACCAAGACCATTAAAATAGAATTTAAACGATTTTATTCATATCAAGTTCGTATATTCATGTTCCCATTACTTTAATTATATTATTCCTGTCAAAACCGCAATGCGCGTTCCACATACAATAATAATGAAGTGTTATCAAAAGAATTAAACGCAAAAAGACTATGATATTAAAAATCGTATTATTGTCTTATTAATTAAAAATGTACTACTATTGTTCAGAACAAAAACGGAAACTATACCTACATTATAAAAATAATCCGTCGCAAGACAACTATAGAACATACGTTGAAACACGGAATACAGTGAATGCAGAAATAAGAAAGATTAAAAGAGAATACTGAGTAAACTTTACCTGTGATATGAATAACATTCTGAACTTACTGCAAATGAGAATTAATGAATATTAAATCTCATTTTTACGTGTAAATTTCGCCTTATGTGATGCGTTAATAACTACAATCCGACAAACTAAGTTTGTACCAGTATGTAGAACACACCTCGTCGCGACTCCGATCTTCCTGGTAATTAGGATTTGTATAAACTGTGTTGATGCACGTCATTAGTCACATTAGATAACGTTGCCATTTCTTTTCTCTTTAACATACGTGTTAACTGTGTTGCCTATATATGAGTCAGCTAAAATTATTATAATCGGAATTTTATAAAATTAGGTCCTTCTTGCTTAACATAATTATCAAGAAAATAATATAAAATGATCCAAGCCGTTTAACAAATACACAAACAGTATTGTATGCTTTATTTCTAGCAATAGACATTTTATTTAGGTAGATATATAATATACAAGATTATACACATCTTTTACAAAAAAAAATTTCTCAGCATAATTATAAAATATATGATATAATTAAAGACCGCAGACTATGTGCCCCAGCAGTAGCGTTGCGTGGAGAGTTTAGCAGAATAACAGTACGCTTACTTAAAAATAAATATATCGAATCCCTATACAAAACGTTAAGAAAAAACATAAATAACTTACCCAACATGTTTACATTGTTGCAAAAAAAAGGCGGATGTGCGCGATGAAAAAACTGCACCATAATATATGTTTCTGTATTAGTCTCGGAAAGGTTCGTACGCAGCGACGTATATATATGTTTATATACAGAGAAGGATTGTTCGACGTTGAGAGATGTTATATTTGCATAGTTAAAGCGCTCTTTGTATCTGTACAACGGATCTTCAGTATTGGTAAAAAGTTGCCCTAATTTTGTAAAATCTACATTTTTATCTAATACACTTTTAAATTTTTCACGGACACAATCACTTTTTTCATCTTCAACGATATGCAGCACTAGTTTCTTAACGTTTTGTATAGGGATTCGATATATTTATTTTTAAGTAAGCACACTGTTATTCTGCTAAACTCTCCACGCAACGCTACTGCTGGGGCACATAGTCTGCGGTCTTTAGATATAATTAATATACAGTAACTAAAAAAGTTATACAATATCTGTTGCATAACATTCATATTCGCTACTGTCCTCTTCTAAAGAAAGTATTACTTCTGGAATGTCGTCTTGATCGAAACCTATTTCCCTTTCTCACCACTATTTGATAAGCCTTTCAGTGTGGTCTATTGTACGTTACGATATTTCAGGTGGAATGCTACTTAATTCTTCTTTCCACATTGCAATGCACTTTTGAAGTGCCCAATATGTTTGCTACAATAAGTTTTTGATTCTTCTGCAATAGTAACAGCTTTATATGTCTTAGGTGGCTTATTTAAAGCCACCAATTTTAACAACACGTTCTTATAGTAATCTTGTTGAAAAGGAATATTTTGTTTCGTTAATCACTCTTTGACTTGTCCCTTATTTGAAGAATTATGTGGTAATTTATATTCCAAACATGAGTGATAACTTTTATTGTCCACTAGGATTATAGAAGATTCTTTTAAACTTGCCATAAGTTTTGTTTGAAACCATGATAAAAAACTATTTTCATTAATTTCTCAATAATAATCTTCATCTTTTGTTTTAGAATTAAATATTTTTAAAGCTTCTGAAATGAAACCACTTTTGCAGCCTACATGTTGTATAATATAACGTGAGTGCTCTGATTTTATATTATGAACATTATGTTTAGTGCCATCTTGCCATGATCTAGATAGTGAATTTTGGAATATAAATGTTTCATCTAAATATACAAGCTGCCAAGTATCAGATCTCATATATTTCACCTTGGATTGCAAAAAAGTAAATCTCCTAAAAACAACATTAGGTAATTCTGCAAGTCCTATTCTTGGATTGTCTTTCCTCCAGCGAAAACCGATTCTTAGTATAATCATGCGAAGAGAAAATGACCTACCAGTATAGATATTCTTATGTTTTAAAACTTGGAAAATGTAACTTAAAGTAACCTGCTTTTTATTCTCATACATTGCATAAATCGTATCATGAATGCCAAATTCTGTTCTCGAGATTTCATTTAAAGATTTCTTTCTTGATTTAACTTTCTTAGGACTAGAAACCTGTTCCTCAGATGTAACAGCTGAATTGATTTTACTTACAGTTGCAACACTAACAGTAAGAGCTTGAGCTACGCACTAGAATATTTAAAATGAGATTAGTAATTTGAAAACATGATAAAATGTATTTAATTATCTCATTTACAGCATATATGGATAACATTGGACCTTTATTATCTCGTTCTTATGTAAAATAATATTAGAGATGCAATTAGCGTCTTGGTTTGTTTGCAAAAAGCTTTTGACAGATTATGTCACCGACCTAAAAACAATAAGAAAAATTCTCAAAATAAATCATTAGAAAATGAAGCTCAAACTGTAAAAGTATTAAATAAATTAATAAGAAATAGTTGCATTGAAAAGTTACCAAAGTACAATGTTGTCCTATCATTCCTGTCAGTTAGTTAGTTTATTTTTGATACCTGTCTAATATGCCCATATTTGACTGACAAGAATAATAGGACAACATTGCACTTTGGTAACTTTTCAATACAACATAAGAAAATTAAATTTACTTTTTCGTTTTTCTAAAGTATGTCAGTCATGATTCCTTTTTAATGAACGCTTATGTATAAATATAAAAGGACGCATACTATTTCTATTTAATTTATGTTAAAAGCTGTGTATATCAATATCTCCATTTTGCATAAAATTCGCGTTCCTCTATTGGCTTTGACACGTCATATTATCATCATTAATGACGTACATCGATTGCTTAATCTCACAGAGTATACTAGAATTGCCAATAAAAGTTTTTTAAAATCAATGCAAATTATGAGTTTTATTTATTTTTAAAGAAAGCACTCAATTTGAAAGACCCTTTACATGATTTACAATTTTATTTTTATTTTATCATGTAGAAGGAATTATAATTCTGTTGGGTAAATAAATATATAATTAAATTATTATTATTAGTATTACATGTTTAAAAATAAAATGGAAAGATTTAAAGACATTTATGTTTTTCCAATTTATTTCTTCGTTTGGTAGCGAGAATGTACGCATTATATAAAGAAAGTGCCACTATTTTTACGTCTATCCTGACTTTAAGATCGATAGTTATCCAAAGGTTAGGCCATCGAATTACCATAACACCATTTCTTACTACCATCATCATATTCCTACTACTATGCGAGACAAAGGTCGTCTCGGCGTCTTCATGAAAAACACATATCCCCAGCAAAATCAATTTTTCGTTGTGTGAATACCAAAAAGAAAAAAGACCAAGAAAAAAGGGAGTAATCGACGGCTTTTCATTCCCCTAGAGACGCCTCGTCTTCCACTTGGTGAAGTAATCCCCTCTTTTACTGCATTACCTGTTATCCAACTCGCACACACATTCATTCCGTATTTTCGACCTGCATGCCATTTTATGTCAACTTCGAAGAGGCTTTCTTGATATGAGTACATAGTGGACGAACACTAAAGAGCTACGAGTATATAGGTGACATCGAAAATAGCTAGTATTAATAAGGAAGTAATTAACAATTCATGTCGACATGTGTGTTATAAAGGAAAGGTATAATAGAGTCAATCAATTAATAATTAATTTCATTTAGAAGGGAACCCTTCAGCGAACTATGGTAGAGGCCTTAATTCATACATATCGAGTATATTTCCGAGCGGTTTATGCACATAAATATATATGAAGGGACTAATTAGACAATGAACACTTAACACTAACGACTAATATCTAATAATTTATTTATTTAATACACTAGAAGCTTTTTAGAAATAATAATAAGAAAATAGCGAAATAATCTGACAGACTAATTAAAATAAAGTTACACAGTCTTGAGAATGATTTGTCGAGAAGTGAGATGGAATAAATGCTCATGAAAAGAAAAACATTATACAATTTTTAAATATCGAAATTAACAAATATAAGCAAAATTTTACGATATACAGATCCGTTCATAATTTATTGACCGAACGACCAAAAAATGGCAAAGGGGCCAAATCTGACTGGAACCTACCTTCATCCGTTAAGGTTGAATCCACGATATATGGATATAAGTTTTGACAGCGCAGAAACAACTTAATTTCTAAGTAAATTTAAATATTTTTCAGCTATCAGTCCTCCTTTAAAAAAATTAGTCCAATTGTATGGTTGCCGACGATACTTACTCAAACGTTTACATTTTGTGGATATTGGGTATGTGTCACACGCATCCAATATGGTTTCTGTTCTGATCAATACCTTCTACGTACTCCTGGTTTAATTCCCCATTTATCGTGAAAGTTCTTTCAACAGAAGAAATAATCATCAAGTACTAACTTATTATTGTTCAGGTTGTCCAGTATTTCCTCGCAGAACTGTAGTTAGCGACATGGATCGTCTTCCGTTAGTCCCTGGGCAAAAGTCATTTTATACGGATATAAATTTTCATCAAGGAAACACTGAAAATTATTTTCTAGGGAAATTTGACGCGGACTAGACATTGTACGTTCACTAAAATATTTATATTTACATCATCTTTTATGAATTGAGGCTCTCTTCTTAATGATTTGATACGACCAACTTCTCTGAACTGTGCTCGAATTTTGGATATAGTTCCCTGTGATAAATTCGCCAACTTCTGATGTTTCTGATTAAAAATTAAACTTGCATTTCGTGGTACATTTCATCCAATATTTATTTTTTAAAGGACTAAATACATCTAAAATCTCGGCTGATACACATGAAATTTTTCTTTGATAAGCTTTCTATTGAGTTACGCAATTTAAACGTTGCGATATGAGCGAAGATAATGTGTGACCAGAACTATCAGAAACTGTAACAACTTAGGAAATTATCAATAAAGGAAATGGTATTGTTTTCGACAACCAATAAATTGACAAAGAGAAGATTGCTATCACCGTAAGCATACATCAAATTTCGCACTTAGAATTGAGCATAACCAAGCTGCCAAGGTGGGTACCGCGAATCTTATTTCGTATGAGTAGTGAAATTAAAACTTAGATGTTAGTGTATAAAGCACTTTTATGACAAAAAAAGAATCACAAAACTAATTGATACACTAATATCTAAATTTTTCAACCTGTCCAGAGCTGCAAGAGTTGCATTGCTCAGCTCGTGGAGCCACTAGGGAAACTTCTTCTAAGGCAGTCGTTTTCTGTATAGGCCATAGTTTGTTTCTCATTTTCTCAATCGCAGAGACAAGTATCTGCTACTTTCCATTTCTAAAACATTGAGTTGACCTTTCCGTGAACTGTACAGAACCTATTTAATTGAGACTATTGCCTACGTGTGAGGGTTATATCCAGCAGAGTTTCTGAACGATTAAAATTAAAATTTCTATTCCTCAATTTAGAGTGTTGTTCGAAGAGGTCTATCCAACAATCACTCACATTGATGGCATAGACTTTTTTTTATTAAACTAATTAGAATAAAGTTACATAGTTATGAGAATTATTTGCCGGGAAGTAAGACTAAACTATTAGCACCATCTTTCGAAAAAATTTAGCATTATAATCTAATTACATCTTTACATTTTTATGGTGATAGGTAGAATTTGACAAATTTTTGACATTTTGTTTGGAAGTTACAACAGTGTGAATAAAGTCTCAAAATGGAAAATCCATAAACTTGCATTTTGTGGTGCATTCCATCCAATATTTATTTTATATATAAAGGACTAAATACATCAGAAATGTCGGCTGATATACAAGAAATTTTTCTTTGAAAGCTACAGCTTTCTGTTGAGTTACGTAATTTAAACGTGGCGATATGAGCGAAGATGATGTGTGACCAGTACTATCAGAAACTGTAACAACTAAGGAAATTATCAATAAAGGAATAGGTATTGTTTTCGACAATCAATGAAATGACAAAGAGAAGATTGCTAGCATCGTAAGCATACATCAAATTTTGTACCTAGAATTGAGCATAACCAAGCTGCCATCAAAGTGGGTACCGCGAATCTTATTTCGTATGAGAATCGAAATCAAAAATTAGATATTAATCTATAAATCACTTTTATCACAAAAAAGATCGTAAAACAAATTTATACAGTAATATCTAAATTTGGACGCTACACAAGCCGCCATAAGATAAGCTGTCTTCGGACTCGAAAACATCGAACATTGAGCCATCCAGAGGGATTTTTCCTGTTTTTTTCCCTGTTTCCTACTTTGAGAACCAATCCACTACCTATAGTCAGAGATTGCCAGAAGTTATATCCCGAATATTCAGGTTATTTAACAAATTCATATACGCCATTCTGAACATTCATGAACACACAGCAAACTTGTTGTTTTTCAATATATTAGTACTTACATTTTGATTAACTGTTCTTCAAACACTGTAATCCTTTATAAAACTTGATTAATATTAATTTGCACTATTTATAATTTGAAAACTTGATTTAATTTAGCACATATAAAATAATTTAATAGATCGATAATCATAATAATATGTGTATTCACCGTATTGAAATTGATTTATGTTAGTACCAATTTTAGTCACCTATTTAATCGAATGTTGTACCACGAAATTTAAATTTTAAACTTACTTGAACAATAAAGTTAATTTTTACTGTTTTAATTTGCTTTTTCATTACGTGAAGTGTTATTCAATTTGATTGGTTAAGCTATGTAAGTTAATTGGAGTGGATAGATTTGAACCGACTTTATCCCTGGAGATGAAGAGATTTAGAGCCAGCCATTTAAAAGATAAGTATCTTATTTAGTATCATCTATATCATTATCAGTATTTTATTTATTACATAACAGCATTACTACATTTGTCAGCCCAACGTAGGGGCGTATACATACATCATCGGCATTATTACTATATATATATATATATATATATAAGGTAAACTTAATAAGTCGGCGATTAAAGGTCTGGTTCATTACTTCAAAGTATATATATTTAAAACAGCCCTACATGTTTCGGCAATGATGCCTTTGTCAAGGGATTACAAAATATAAAATCAAGGTTTTAAAATATAAGATTTTATATTTTGTAATCCCTTGACAAAGGCATCATTGCCGAAAAATGTAGGGCTGTTTTAAATATATATACTTTGAAGTAATGAACCAGACCTTTAATCGCCGACTTATTAAGTTTACCTTATCATACCAAGGTCACGAAAATATTATATATATATATATATATATATATATATATATCCAACACACTGACGTAAATTTTACCTTTTTTCAAATTTATGAAGCTAACCGGTACTGGCCCTAAAATTTGTTGTTCCTAAATGTTGACGGTATTCCAGTGCTTTTTCCTGTAGAAGTGGTCCTGACACCGGAAGGTTTTTTTCTCTAGTAGACACAAACCACTTAAATACCACACTGTTTACATTTTTGTTTGAAACTCGGTTTCGCTTGAAATTAGCGGGTCGTGTAAGTTTACTCGCGAAACTTGTTTTTAATTATGGTTGACAATGTACTCGCTGGTATGTCATATTCCGCAACTATTATCTTCTTTTTTATCTTTCCATATATATTCTTTCCATCATCCACTTTCTTTAATATTTCTAATTTCTGTTCTACTGTCAAACTTCTAAGTTTTCGTTCCGGGAGCATGTTGATGACAGACACTAACGAATACAAATGAATAATATAGCGCAACACGCACGTGAATAAGAATAGTAAAACCCGTTGTCATTGGTACATCCCCGAATTCCTTCAGTTTGCTGACGAACCTATACTTATTTAGGCATGTATGATAGATAGATATTAAGATCTATCCGCTAACGTATCGCGTACCTTCGGCGGAAATTTCGAGTTACAGGGATTCTTCATCATAAATTTGGTCAAATTTTTTTCGAGTTAGAGATAAATTTAAGTTAATTAAGTTAAATTTCAGTGCTGCAACTTTTGCAGCACTAGACTGGTTGAAGAACCAGTCTAGTGCTGCAAAAGTTGCCTCCCGCAGCTCGTGGAGCCACCAGGTAAACTTCTTCCAGGGTAGTCGCTTACTATATGGGCCATAGTTTTTAAAAAAAATTTATTGTGGTCGTTAAAATTCTGTATATAACATTGTAACAGGTGCCGAATCCTGGATATATTCATTTGAGCCTCAAACTAAACCACAATCCACAATATGGGTGTTTCAAGATGAACTTAAGCCAACGAAGCGTTTCGAAAAGAATGATTGCTTGTTTTCTTCAGAAAAACGGATCGACGACCAATTAATGCTGACTGGTATACGTCAATTTGCTTGCAGGAAGTTATCGATGAAGTCAGAAAAAGCGACATGAACCGGCGAATCATATGGGAGTATTTTGAGATACATTAAAATAATTCATATAGCGTAATTTGTTTTATTTCACAATTTTCAGCGAATTTTAGCAGTGGCCCTCCTATAACCGCAGGTATCGGTATCAAAAAACGTGAATTTTCGGAGTAAAGTTTCTGGTTTCTCGCCAATCGAAATATAACATATCCATGTCCACTCCGTCTTCGCGTATATCTAGAACTTCTGAATGATTGTCGTGTTTTGGTGAAAAATCGGTTCTAATAAAATTCGAAATTTCATTTAAAATATTTACATCATTTGTTTCATCGTCTGTTTCCCAGCCATTATCTTCGTCTTCGTAATTATCTAATAAAAACTCTTCTTCGTTATCACTCCTACCAGGGATTTCTTCCAATTCCTTACCTGTACATCTTCGACTCATTTTATTACACAAATGATGAATTACACTCCACGAACAACCTCTCACACGCCTTAACTGAATTGAACCAGAAACATCTCTGATGCGGTCAAATTGATGCTATTGGACGATTCATCAAAGCCTACTACAATAATTAGCGATATATTGCATCTATTGCATACAGCGAGGATACACGACAAGAGTAGTTGGAATGATTTTTAAAATAATATGCGAGTTATCTCGTCAGGAGTAGTTGACCGCACTGCGAATATACTCGTCAGGAATAGCGACAGGGTTAAGTAACCCACGAAATTATTTTTCTCCATATTAACGCAAAAACAACAAATGGTTTTGTTACGCTTCGCATATATAAGAATATTTTAATTTATTTTTAAATTATATTTCTTCTTTAAATATCTCGAAGATTAAAATATTAAACTTAGACATTTTTTGTACATACTCGTTTGCAAAGAGAAAGTCTTTCTTTTGTTATCGCGCTACGCTAAACCCTTGGTCTTCTACTTGACCCTTCAACAAGCCTTTAACGGTCCCTGAAATTCTATATACATTTCGATGTTAAACTTAAGTTGTTTAATTTAATTACATACATATTCTTTTATATGTTGTGTTTCATTTGGAAGCTTGTTTCACAAGGGATATTTTAATAATATTTATGTCATCGATAGAACACCTCTTCAGGTCGCAGGTTCTTATTAATTATTATTCAAGATATCGACAACCTCTTATCGCCTCTCAACTTAGGTCATAAACAAAAGACCTTTTTCTAGACCAGTGCTCTATCCACACAAATTCTCGGCCTTTTCCTGAGAACCATCGTAAGATATACATCTTACCAGCCGTGCTATTCAAGTACCGGCCATCATGCACGTACCCTGCATCTCCGCAACAAAAGGTAATCTGTATTGCTCAATATATATTATTCTTTTAAGCTAATTCATATTAATTCACACTAATTTAACAAATTAATTTCTTGTTCCTCCGGGTAAACATCGCTCTACATATACTTGTCCAAGTATATCTTCGCAGACCACGTGGCCGACCATCCTCGCAACCCAAAGGTAACTTAATTCACATTTAATTTACTGCCCAATTTAACATTCGTTTCAGTATATTTTGTGTTAATTTTTAATTACTTATTTACCGCTCCTCGTGTATATATTACTTTGTTTAATTACTTTTAAATATATCAACCTTCAATTTCTTTTATGTAAATAATAAATACAGACTTTAAGGACAACGCTCCTGTGTTTTATTTAGTAAGTAAAATGTAATATATCAGAATAATTGAACCATACATGAGTAGGTAAACCCCACCAGTTTTGTATAATACAAAGGTATTTTTAATAATATAAAACATTGGAATTTACTGCAAGTGAGAATTAATGAATATTAAATCACATTCTTACATGTAAATGTCGACTTATTTAATGCGTTCGAATGCGTTTTTCACTATTTCTTAATTCTTAATATAAAACATTATTAAAAATCTGGTGTGAAGAACACAAATAAAGTTTCACTATTAATATTTTTGTGAACGAGTCCGAACATATCCCTCCCCAGAGACGTAGATACGTATTTCGCCTTTCTACAGGCCCATCGGTACGCCCCTGCTGGAGAAAGGATATCTTCAGACACATTCACAAAAAAGAACCACATCGTCACATCACAGAAATTATCCAGACCGAGCGTAGAAGTAAATTCAGCGCTGCCTGTTGTCAGACAGCCGAAGTACCTCGCCCCGTCCACACAACCACTACGTCTCTGGGGAGGGATATGTTCGGACACGTTCACAAAAATATTAATAGTGAACCTGTATTTGTGTTCCAGATTTTTAATAATATTTTATATTATTAAAAATACCTTTGTATTATACAAAACTGGTGGGGTTTACCTACTCATGTATGTTTCAATTATTCTGATACATTACACATGCGGTTAGTCGGTGGTATGAGTGAAGACACAAACAAAATGCAGTTTCTAGAGAGATGGCTGTGCCACCTTTGGAAGGGCGTCGTTACTTCACATTGGTTGTGTGGACCGGGCGAGGTACTTCGGCTGTCTGACAACAGGCAGCGCTGAATTTACTTCTACGCTCGGTCTGGATAATTTCTGTGATGTGGCGATGTGGTTCTTTTTTGTGAATGTGTCTGAAGATATCCTTTCTCCAGCAGGGGCGTACCGATGAGCCTGTAGAAAGGCGAAATACGTATCTACGTCTCTGGGGAGGGATATGTTCGGACACGTTCACAAAAATATTAATAGTGAACCTGTATTTGTGTTCTTCACACCAGATTTTTAATAATATTTTATATTATTAAAAATAAAAATGTAATATATTTATTTAAATTAAACATTATCATACACGTCCTTGACCTTTGATGAAACTTCACCAGCACCACAATTATTTTATTATAGAATAATTTCATTATTATTAGCACAGCAACCGAAACCAGAAACGTGAAAAGCCCGTGTTTGTAATAGTTTGCTTCAAACAAATTGTAGAAATATATCTACGAGTATTTGGTGGAAATTTTGACTGTAGACTTATACAATATGGCTAACGTCCACAATATAGTCACCACCTTCATACACATATAAAATTTACTATTAAAATATTTTATTTATTTTATATACTTAGGCCGATTTAATATGAAATATTGAAGAATGATTTCTTTAATTTCCGTATTCGAATCCTAATTACAAACAAAAATAAAATAATATTTGATCTAAACTGACCATGGCATTCTGTTATTTTAATATATTCTCGTGTTTCCGAATTTTTAATTAAAAATACACAATTACAACGAACCGTTTTTTTTTAAATGGTGGTCGTATGTGCGTATATAAATAA
This sequence comes from Melolontha melolontha, assembly GCA_935421215.2. NCBI lineage: Eukaryota > Metazoa > Arthropoda > Insecta > Coleoptera > Scarabaeidae > Melolontha > Melolontha melolontha. Next base: position 135,416,846 of record OW285239.1, read on the forward strand.
ACCGCGTATTTCACTAACGATAATGTAATATTTACAAAAATCATCCATTCACTGATGTCATATATTTAGCTGGCGCATTTATGCCTGTTTGAAAACTTTATTTAAACCAGTATTTTGATGTTACTTCAACGATAAATTAATACGAACGGACGTTTGCATTCGTAAAATTAGCAATATCGGACAGCGAATTCAATACACATCATCAATACTTCTAATTGTAAATGAATTATGAATGAATTATAAATTAATTACAAATGCAAAAGGATTGCATTTTTCAGGGAATATGAACGCAGTGACATTGTCATTGTGTCCCAGGGGAAATTCCCTGGGAAAATGGCAAGTCTCATGCGAAATGATCTGCGAATTGTGGAAACACGGTGCCTAAATAAGGGACTATCTGTTAATCTACAAAAGACAAAAGTTGTAAATATGAGATAACTAAATGCAGCATAAAACTATTCGAACAAGAACTAAAAGTAACCAATAAAGTAAAGTATCTAAATGCAAAACTGACTTAAAGCAAACACCTACTTAAGGTAACACACAGGGCGACATAGCTCTTCCAGCGATGTAGAGGAGCTGTTGGTAAGGCCTAGGAATTAAAGCCAAGAGCGGTACATCGGTTGCATACACTGGTAGCAAGATCAATGATTACATTTCGAGCAGGTGTCATATGGAGTAGACAGAGTATCGACTTTGGGAGCCCTTACGACTCAACACCGACTCTGTTGAGAATCACCGAAGTCATGAAAGGCACAGAAAACACCTCCATGGAAGAAATTGTGGGTCTCGTTCCGCTAGAAGTATTTATGAAAGCGGGGCCATGACAGCGATGCTGAGCCTGAAGGTTAATGGTTTATGTTGGGGCCCATATAGATATCACGGGAACTGTACTGGAAGAGTCCCATTACCAATACCGGCAAATAATATGGCACCTGAGATTATGTTTACAGTGAAGCTGCATATATTAATAGCGACCAGAGAAAATGCGAAGGGTCGCTTGAACGATCGGGGCATCGGTGCATGGTTCGCGTATGGATTGCAATCCAATCATAGTACAGAAACAGAAATCTGTGAAATGTTCCCTAAAATGAAAACATCATTGAATCTGGGAAAATACATAGGGTTTTGTTGTTTGCAGTTGCAGCCTGCGCCGAGAAAATTCGAAAATCAGGTGTTATAAATAGAAGCATCAACGTAATGACTTATTACGAGGCGACTATTATGGCCATTCTAGACCTAATTGCTGGTTCGAAACTGGTTAATCATTGTAGGCAAGTCCTCAACAGGCTAGCACTAGACAATACTGTGTCACTAATATGTGTCTCAGAACATAAGGAGATTAAATATATTGTTAATAGCGTATAGAGGTATGATAACAAATATAGCTTATTAATTGATAATAAATATTAATATTTTTATAATAAATAATTTTATTCAAAAATTCCAAGCAAGCGGTTAACAATGTGTTCAATAGAGGGCGTATAGTTTTATCACACAGCTGATATCGGTGATATGGTAGCTTGTAAAGAAAATAATATAAACAAATTATACTTAGCTTTGGTAGGCCTCTTTTAAAGTGCTAAACTTATCTTGGAATACATTGTGGGTGCCTTTGTTAATATGCCGACTAGCTCATTGGTCAAGATAATACGTTTTATATGGGTGCGGATTCAGTATTTGGTGAAAATAACGGTTTTATAAAGAAGTAAATTCCGGTGTAAAACTCTGAATGTAATGACGAGAATAAAACAAGCAAGTGAATGTTCAATATCACAAGTTTAATCTGTTACTCCAAGAATTAAGGTAAGTTATATAACAATTTACATAACATAAAAATATGAAGAGTCACGTGATTTGATAAAAATATAAAGTAAGGTTAAAATCAATAACAAATTGTTGTGACTAAAGTAATTATTTTCTATATAACTAAAATTCAAATTTAGAAAGAACTGTAATTTTCTGTTATACTGTATTTAGATAAATAGGTAATATTTCTAAGAAATTTAATTGAAATATGAACGATTAGTTTGACTTATTAAAAATAACAATTTTATGTTTTTAGAGATAAATAAATATGTATACTCAAAATTACGTCGCTGGTGTTTTCTGGATCGTGGAAGTACAATAGAAGACTGGAAAGGCAGGTGTGTGAGCTCAGGTATCGATGAAAAGCTTGTAAAAATTTCTAAATTTGGCTTGGCGTCGTTTTGGAAATTGATGTTTTCGTTTCCTGCATTCAGCTTGTTAAGGATGCGGGAATACTTGTAAAAATTATATTTGATGGATCAGGAGCTTATAGGAAGTCTTTTTGGTGAGGTTTTTCTTTTTAATTTTGATTTTTAAACACTTAATTTCTTCAAAAACTTTTAATACACAACCACGCGTTCTACCATTTTTTAAATTCTCCAGCTAACTGCTTTTTGTTTTTCCTCCATCTCTAGGCGTCTTACTTAGAATGTTAGTTTACATCTATTTAATCTCGTCAATTTATTAAATCAATTTAAATAAATTACAAATGCTAATCGTTTTATCATTTCGCATAAATTATTCTATGAATTTTACAATAAATATAAATGTGTTTTTAATGTTGAAATCTTTGCTAAAATGCCTGTTTACATGTGGGATAATTCCCGCTTCATTTAATTCAAAATTACGTACAGTTCTGTTCATAATTGATGACATATTATTCCAATCAATTAAGTTAAATATCTTCGGTGGAATAAAAAAAATAAAAGAAAATGACTATGGTGAATGAAAACATGAAATTCAAAAGAAATAAGAAACAAATTTGATAAATTAAAAACTCGGTATTAACTTTATTGATATGGCATGAGAAAATTGCAGTTCTAACTATTACTAACTCTTAATATAAACAATTTTAAACTTAACACAGTATTTCTGTTCTAGGACTCTCCCGTACATAGGTATGCCCTATCACAATATATATATATATATATATATATATATATATATATATATATAGTATTTTCGTGACCTTGGTATGATAAGGTAAACTTAATTAGTCGGCGATTAAAGGTCTGGTTATTACTTCAAAGTGTATATATTTTTAATTAAAAAAAATATATACACTTTGAAGTAATAACCAGACCTTTAATCGCCGACTAATTAAGTTTACCTTATATATATATATATATATATATATATATATATATATATATTTCACGTAACCTGTTCATTAGAAGTTTTCTATTAACGCTTTAGCACACTTTTGAAAACTTGTGATACGCAATCTTGATACTTGGTATATTAAAGTAAAGTATTTACACCCATGAACCACTTTCGGTTATATCGGAGGTCATAGCCAACTTTGACATTTTAAATGGAATGTCATATTTTTTATTGCTTTTTTAGATTCCTTGTGAATTGCTGTAATACTTTATGTTAAGGTTATTATTATTAATTTATTCTTATTTCTATATATATAAATACTTTCATAACTATCTAATTCTCTATAATTATTAACAGTTTTAATCAATCTAAGGTTATTTGCCGGCACAGAATGACCTGTGTCCCAAATATGTCGAGCAACGCTAGATTTTTCGGGTCTGTTGAATCTAAAGTGGGAAATATATTCCTTGTAACTAGTTGAAATTGAACGTCTAGTTTGGCCGATATATTTTTGGCTGCAATCGTTACAATTTATTTCATATATACCAGATTTTTGTTCTACCTCAATTTTGTCCTTGGTGTTACCTAAAAGTGATTTTAATGAGTTACTTGATTTAAACGCTATTCGAAGAGAATGGTTTTTGAAGATAGCGTTCAGATTTCTAGATGCTGAATGGTACGGTATACAAACAAATTTCTCACCTAGGTCTTTTTGAGGTAGTAAGCTCGTGGTATCATAAATTAGTTTCCTAAGCCTATGTTTCTTAATTAGGTTGGTTATTATTTTCGAAACTAAACCATTGTATGCAGCGATGCTTCTGATTAATCCAAGTTCTTTTTCATATCTATCTTTTGTAAGCGGGAAACTTAACAACCGATGGTTAAGAAAATTAAAGGATGCCATCTTTTGTTGGAAACTGTGATTTGAATCCGCGGTTATAAACTTGTTCACATTGGTGTCTTTTCGGTAAATATCTATTTCTAAGTTATTATTATTCTTAATTACCAAAACATCTAAAAATGGTATTTGTTAATTGTTTTCTTTTTCTATAGTGAATTTAATTGTAAGGAATTTCGAATTTAATTCTATTAAAAAGTCGTCCAAATTACACAACTTGGTATTAAAAACCGCGAAAATATCATCGACATCCCTCATCCATACTTTAGGGAAATATTTTGATGATCTCTTAAATTATATACCAAAATGACTCAAAAACAAGTTCGCCATAAATGGAGACAAGCAGTTGCAAATTGCTATGTCATGCCGCTGTTCATATAAGTTTCCTTCAATTTGAAAGCAGTTCTGAGACATGCATAAAGTTGTCAACCTCAAGTATTCATTTATTTTCTCGCGTTCAATATTATTCTTAAGCAATAAACTGTCTAAATATTTCAGTGTTTCAGAAATAGGTACGGAAGGGAACAATCAACTGACATTAAATGATACTAAAATTTTACCCTGTTCCAGCTTATAATCTTTGATTTTTTGAATAAATTCCAACGAATTTTGAATTGAAACACTTTCTGGTTTCTCGGGTAAATTTTTAAACTCGTTTACCAACCATTTTGAAATCAAGTACGTCGGTGAGTTAATACCCGAAACAATAGGTCTCATCGAATTATCTGGTTTGTGAATTTTTAGTAAACAATACATTCTAGGTACAAAAGGGTTGCTTACGTTTAGTTTAAATTTGAGGGGAGCAGTTATTAATTGTGGACAGTCTTTTAACGCGCTTTTAGTTTCTCTAATCATCTCAGGGAGGGGATTTTTGTTTAATTTGACATAAGGTCCATCCAATATTAACTGATTAAAGCGATTAAAATAGTCGGTTTTGTCCATAATTACCAATTTATTCCCCTTATCTGCTTTTAAGTAAAAGCAGTCTTTGTTTCTGAGCTTATTAATGATATTCCATTCATTGTTGACAGCGATATGTTTGCGCTGCTGAACGTTCTCACGGATGCGACTCGTACAGGCCTCTGTAACGAAAGATTTTGCAGAATCTCCAAAATCTTTGATAGAGGTCTCAATGCACGCAACTATCTCATCCATGGGAACCCCACGGCTTGGCAAACAATATTTTAGACCTTTGTCTAATAGTTTTAATTCTTCACTATTAAAATTCTAACACGACTGATTGATGACTAGTGTCTCTTTCATGGAACTATTGACAATTGGTTTTTCGTGAACCGACGGGCAAAGGTTACGAAATATCTGACTTAATTTACAAATCTTAATATTAGGTTTATGTTCAGTTATCTCCGTTACATGTCTTTGAAAATGACACCAGTCCTCGTATTCATAATTACTTAAATTTTTAGTTAAACATAAATGCAAATCATATAATTCTAATTCTAACTTATGAGGTATGAGGATGAGGTATGTCGATGATATTTTCGCGGTTTTTAATACTAAGTTGTGTAATTTGGACGACTTTTTAATAGAATTAAATTCGAAATTCCCTACAATTAAATTCACTATAGAAAAAGAAAACAATTAACAAATACCATTTTTAGATGTTTTGGTAATTAAGAATAATAATAACTTAGAAATATATATTTACCGAAAAGACACCAATGTGAACAAGTTTATAACTGCGGATTCAAATCACAGTTTCCAACAAAAGATGGCATCCTTTAATTTTCTTATCCATCGGTTGTTAAGTTTCCCGCTTACAAAAAAATAGATATGAAAAAGCACTTGGATTAATCAGAACCATCGCTGCATACAGTGGTTTCGATTCGAAAATAATAACCAACCTAATTAAGAAACATAGGCTTAGGAAACTAATTTATGATACCACGAGCTTACTACCTCAAAAAGACCTAGGTGAGAAATTTGTTTGTTTACCGTACCATTCAGCCTCTAGAAATCTGAACGCTATCTTCAAAAACTATTCTCTTCGAATAGCGTTTAAATCATGTAACTCATTAAAATCACTTTTAGGTAACACCAAGGACAAAATTGAGGTAGAACATAAATCTGATATATATGAAATAAATTGTAATTTCCCACTTTAGATTCAACAGACCCGAAAAATCTAGCGTTGCCCGACATATTTGGGACACAGGTCATTCTGTGTCGGCAAGTAACCTTAGATTGATTAAAACTGTTAATAATTATAGAGAATTAGATAGTTATGAAAGTATTTATATATATAGAAATAAGAATAAATTATTGAATTCTGACAATATACCAATCCCTCAGTCCAGTTCGTATGCTTTATTGTGACAATAGCATTAGTTTTACGCTTCATGTATTCACGCTTCACGGTTCCCTAAATTTCACGCTGGGTTTAAGTAGTATATAAGTGTTATTTCGATGTTAGGAATTTAGTGTTATCCCACTGGCGATTTGGTGAAGAGCATATCTTCTAAGGTTTACCTTAGCCAAAAACGCTACGTTTAACATTTTTTGAAGTTTTAAGGTTATTCTACTGAAGATGGAAACTTAGTTGCCGAAATACGTATACAGTATTTATTAATATATATTGTGGTTAGGGTGATTTTCTTATTTCTGTTTCAGATTTCAATCCACAGTCTCCACCAATTTCGGATTAGATAGTAGACCAAAAATGGTCTCGAGAAAGTGTTTTTAGTTTTCCTCTGCAATCCCAAATAAACGTGATAGAGGTAAAAGGAGAAAATAAGCTTCTTCCGTTTTTAAAAAAATTTCGAACGTAATTTGAGACAGGTCCATTTTCTCTTCGAGTTTATAACAAACATATAATTTAGCGACTTTGCCAAATTTAAACCTACCCGCTATCACCAATAATAAGCGAGAGCCTCATAGTGAGGGGTTATTAATGTAATAACAATATATATTTTAACGGAAATTTTATTATAAAATAAACAGTATCACAAAATATGTAATTACTGAGCTTTAAGTTTATACTATAAACTTCAAATTTACTTTCAGGTACATGCTGTTTATGATATACGGTAATTTTATTTATAGAGTCCGTAATAACTCTTCTGAAGATTTAACTTCTATTATTACAAGACGTTATCCTAAGTTAACGTCACAAATGAGATGAGGTTAAGCAATAACTGTCTTGAGCACCTCATTTCGCCGCTTTAATAAAATGAAAATTTAAAATAGCTTCTACGACTAGTAAGTATTTTTCATAAAAACATTAATTTCAAACATAAAAATTTTATTGTCTGCCCAGGAAGCTTGGTCGCAGCTTCCGATATAAAGTATAAAAAGCTAATAACGTCTGCATTTTAACGATGGTATACCTACTTCCTTTTGAAATTTTTATTAGGAAAATATTTTACGTCCGTAATTGAAAGTTATATATCAATGGTAAAATAAAAATTTATTAGGAAATTATAAAAACTGTAATAAAAATTAAAGTTATAGATGGAAAACATTTGCGTAATTCTAAAGAAGTACTAATATAACAAAAATTATTATAAAAATTTTAAAATCTACTCTTAAATCCATTCGATAATAGTTAAGTTCTAAAATTACTATTTTTTAATTAAAAAAAAAAACATAATTTTAATGATCTAAATTTAGGTTTTTTTTTCATAATAATAATGAAGTAAATAACTAGCGCACAGATCAAGAAAAAAGAAATATTTATGAAATACAGAACTATAAAATTATTAAGTTTTTACTTCATTATTACTATGAATATGTATGATTCAGGTTCAAACCCTGCTCTAGACGACGGCGTATTTTCTAATTTTTGTAATTTTGCTCTACCCACAATTCAAGGGTGTTTGCATTTTCGTCAACAAGGTAAGAAAGTGATAATCGGACATGCATTTTCGTCACCGTCCTGAAAAGCAGACGTTACTTACACATGCATTTTCGTCACCTACCATTTTCTTATCTTATTAAGTAGGTACTTAGCAATTGAAAATGATACGAAACAGTTTATATAAAACAAGGTTGTTTATTCAAATATATATACATAGGTACAGAGCTATAAAAAAAATATGTAAAACATCATTTTATGTAAAATAACAATGATATGAGAGACATTTAACTAGATGTAACCTGCTTATTTCATTGTTTTGGTATTGTGTAAGCATAGACTCAATAAATTGCTGCCTTTTTTTAACTTTACGATTGAGAATTTTTGTAGGCATATGCAAACTTTGTATTTTAATATAGGTACCTATTTGAAATTCCTTCAATTTTTCTATAAAAACAAATAAATTTGGATGATCCTTGTATAACGACTCGTTAAAATGTTTATGGAAGAATTCACACGCATTTGTTGTTCGAGTTAAGGTAGCTGAATGCTCTGCCCAGATTGAAGGCGGAAAAAGTGATTCGTCAAAGATATACGTATCAACCAAATAATCAGCATATTTAACTAGTCGGTCGTCTTGTGGCATATTTGGTATTAAATCAAAGGCAAAGCATTCACCTACCTCTTCTGGACGTAGGTACATAAGCGAAAAATTTTGTTTCAACCAGCATCCAATTTCGCTTAAGTCGACTTTGTATTTAGTTATCAACCCATAGCTTTGAATTTTACGATACCAATATTGCGCTAAATATAATCGGCATCCAATTATTCTGACGTTAAACCAAACATCTGTTAAGGCAAGGTGTATTGCTTTTTCAAAATCGACCACTATTTCTGTTATATTTAGTTCTATATTTTTCTTTGTGCATGCACTTATAATTAATCTAAACAATTGCCTATAAGTAGTAGCAGTCTTATCAGGCAGTAAACAAAACGGAATGGGTATGTAGTGACCATTTGCATACCCGTGAATGGTAAAAACTGACAAAAGTACTTTGTGCAATAGTCAAACGTTCCATCGAGATAAATTCGTGAGACTGTGCCAAGTGTGCGTACATTTGTTTCACACGAAAAAATTACAATATTGTCCCTTTCCCTGTTCACAAAAATAAAATTTTCACTTTTGTTTGTCACTACATTGATATTCGCGAGGATTTTGTGCACTTCACTAATGTTTCTTGGTAAAGCGGGGCGTATCCTTCTTCGGGCATTGTACATAGCATGCCTTATATACTCTACGTCCGTTGTTGTTAAGCTTGCTGGAAGAAATTCTTGCGTCTCCTGTCTGAGTATTTTTGCTGGTTTTACAGCAAGGTCCTCCATCGCTTTCCTTTTGCACGAGTTATATAAAATTTGTCGGTTCAATTTTGCTATATTTGCCTCATGACAATGAACTCCACTGCACTTCGTTACTACAATATTCTCTGTCGAACAAAGGGTGTGAGCTGTTGCTTTACACTGTCGATTGATACACTTCCAAAACTTTTCGTTAGTGGACTTAATAACTTTATTAAAATTAAATTGAAAATCTTTAATAACCAACATTTGTTTGCCACGATTGCTTAAAATCACTTTAGCTTCCATCACTGCAAAAATCTCAATACTTACTCAAAGAAATGATACTGTACTACTAACTACATAATATCTTTGCTCTGTAGGTATATACGTACAATTAGATACCCCCATTCTCTCAATTACCTTAATAACCCTATTACATATATATGAGTCGTTGAATTTTGACTTGTGGTCGAAGTTGCCTCCATATCCACTCCGTTGTTTCGTATATCCCAGGGTTGTGACGTGTTTGAGTCTGATTAAATCGTGCGTTGTTGTGTTTTTTGTGCGGTCCTGTGTGTATTGTGTTTGTGTAAAGTCTGTGTGTCAGTCACTTTTTTGCGTTTTAAGTAAAATGTGTTTGTTTGTTGGTCATCATCACATTTTTTTGCGTTTCAGTTGTGTGTGTGTTTAATGTGTTTTGTTGTATAGTGTTATTATTGTCTGTGTCTGTGTGACGAAGTGTTGTATTTGTTCGTTTGTTGCGTTAGTCGAGTGTAGTGTTATTAGCATATTGCCTAAGGCAAGTGCTAATACGTCAACTGTGTTAAGTTTTGTCTTGTTTTGTCTTTGTGTCCATGGATTACTTGTTGGGGGTGGTGCTGGTACGTATTTAGGTTGAGGTGTGGTTTTATTTGTAGGATTGTTTCGGTTATTGGGACAGTTTATGAAAGTGGATAGATGAGGACCACCGCAGTTTGCACACTTTGGCGGGGTTGTTTTTGTCTTAGTACATAGATGTGTCGAATGTCCGTCTCCGCATTTCATACATTTGTAGCTTATGTTGCAATTCCGTTGGTGATGTCCGAAAGTCTGGCACTTGTGGCATTGTATAATGTCAGTCCGTTTGTTTAGTTGTTCTATTTTTATTGCAAGTCCGCAGCAGTCGCGTAAGTTGTAGATTGACTTGTATTGTCTCGTCAGTTCGATTAATACAAGTGGTGCTGGTATTCCGTGTTTGCCGTTCATGCGTTTAATTTTTGAAGTCGGGTATCCTTGGTCCGTCAAGTCGTCTGTGATGTCAGTGTCTGTTATAAAGGTGGGAATGCCACGCATCACCACCTTTAGTGTCTTTTCACTTCTTAATTGGAAAGTGTAATATTGTATGTAGTGACCATTTGCCTTTTGACCAGTGTCTTTTCACTTCTTAATTGGAAAGTGTAATATTGTATTTGTTCGTTGTCTAGTGTGTGTTTGAGTTTTCGGTAGTCTTCGTCTGTTGTCGGTTCGATGTGTATTCCTGGTTTCACCATTTTGTTTTCTACTGTGTTAATGCTGTTTGATTTAAGTAATTGTCGTATGTATGTCATTTGTCTTTTTCGGTTATAATAATTGGTGCGATTTTGTGTGTTTCTTTAATTTAAGTTTTTGTGTAGTGTATGTCTTATCACTTACCCTGGGAGTGCTGTTGTATGAAGTTGACGGTTGTGGAGTAATTTCGATTTCTTCTTCCATCTTTTCCTCGGCGTTTGTTTTTTCGAGTGCGCTGAATGAGTTTTTTGTTTCAATTGGTGTATTTTCGTGATCGGTTTTTTGTTTTTTTGACGTTTTCTTCGGATTTTTGAAACTGTTTAAGACTGAGATGGTGAATTTGTCAAACTCTTCCATGTTGATGTTGGGCGGGTTTACCGGGCTTGCTTCTTTGGGCGATTCTGTTACTTCAATTAGTACCGTCGGCTCATCGGGATCAATGATAAATATTTGCGGTTGTTTTTCTAGGATATTTTTTATATCCTCTTCCTCCGTGGTTTCGTTTACAATTGCTAACGCGTCCTCGCGTTGCTGCGGAGTACATCTTCTTTTGAAGTTCGGATTCAACGCTAGGTTGGTAATCGTTTTGGTAATATGTCGTCCGGCCATTGCTTCCGGGTTCGTATGACGTTGTATCGTCGTAGATGCTCTCAACTGCGATGTTGAGTGAACAGATATCGCAGTGAGAATGCTACATAATATCTTTGCTCTGTAGGTATATACGTACATTAGATACCCCCATTCTCTCAATTACCTTAATAACCCTATTACACTAATCACCTTGTATTTATAGTTCTAAGTTCTAATACATCGATAATATTACCTTGAAATATTTACAAATATCAAATTAGAATGTATGCAATTGCAGTGTAAGTGGGGATGTAAACATTACTTTGCAAGTACATACATTCTAATTTTATATTTGTAAATATTTCATATAAAAGCCGAAAAACTCCAATAATTTATCAATTGTTATATTTAATAAACGGTTAAGAAATTATCTAAACACTCATATAGCTATGGAGTAATAATTAGCATTTCCAACATCCAAATCTCTCAAAATTCCGTTGGTGATGTCCGAAAGTCTGGCACTTGTGGCATTGTATAATGTCAGTCCGTTTGTTTAGTTGTTCTATTTTTATTGCAAGTCCGCTGCAGTCGCGTAAGTTGTAGATTGACTTGTATTGTCTCGTCAGTTCGATTAATACAAGTGGTGCTGGTATTCCGTGTTTGCCGTTCATGCGTTTAATTTTTAAAGTCGGGTATTCTTGGTCCGTCAAGTCGTCTGTGATGTCAGTGTCTGTTATAAAGGTGGGAATGCCACGCATCACCACCTTTAGTGTCTTTTCACTTCTTAATTGGAAAGTGTAATATTGTATGTAGTGACCATTTGCCTTTTGACCAGTGTCTTTTCACTTCTTAATTGGAAAGTGTAAAATTGTATTTGTTCATTGTCGAGTATATGTTTAAGTTTTCGGTAGTCTTCGTCAGTTGTCGGTTCGATATGTATGCCTGGTTTCACAAGTTTGCTTTGTACGGTGTTAATACTGTGTGTTTTGAGTATGTGTCGTATGTGTGACCATTTGTCTTTTTTACGGTTATAATAATTGGTGCGATTTTGTGTGTTTTTTTTGTTTTAGTTTTTGTGTTTCGTGTAGTGTATGTCTTATCACTTACCCTGGGAGTGCTGTTGTATGAAGTTGACGGTTGTGGAGTAATTTCGATTTCTTCTTCCATCTTTTCCTCGGCGTTTGTTTTTTCGAGTGCGCTGAATGAGTTTTTTGTTTCAATTGGTGTATTTTCGTGCTCGGTTTTTTGTTTTTTTGACGTTTTCTTCGGATTTTTGAAACTGTTTAAGATTGAGATGGTGAATTTGTCAAACTCTTCCATGTTGATGTTGGGCGGGTTTACCGGGCTTGCTTCTTTGGGCGATTCTGTTACTTCAATTAGTACCGTCGGCTCATCGGGATCAATGATAAATATTTGCGGTTGTTTTTCTAGGATATTTTTTATATCCTCTTCCTCCGTGGTTTCGTTTACAATTGCTAACGCGTCCTCGCGTTGCTGCGGAGTACATCTTCTTTTGAAGTTCGGATTCAACGCTAGGTTGGTAATCGTTTTGGTAATATGTCGTCCGGCCATTGCTTCCGGGTTCGTATGACGTTGTATCGTCGTAGATGCTCTCAACTGCGATGTTGAGTGAACAGATATCGCAGTGAGAATGCTACATAATATCTTTGCTCTGTAGGTATATACGTACATTAGATACCCCCATTCTCTCAATTACCTTAATAACCCTATTACACTAATCACCTTGTATTTATAGTTCTAAGTTCTAATACATCGATAATATTACCTTGAAATATTTACAAATATCAAATTAGAATGTATGTAATTGCAGTGTAAGTGGGGATGTAAACATTACTTTGCAAGTACATACATTCTAATTTTATATTTGTAAATATTTCATATAAAAGCCGAAAAACTCCAATAATTTATCAATTGTTATATTTAATAAACGGTTAAGAAATTATCTAAACACTCATATAGCTATGGAGTAATAATTAGCATTTCCAACATCCAAATCTCTCAAAATACTGACATCTGCTTTCAATAACTCGCATCTACTTTCAAAATAGGCATCTGCTTTCTAATCTGACGTTTGCTTTCATAACTGGCACCTGCTTTCAAATCAGACATCTGCTTTCATTAACTGACATTTGCTTTCACTAACTGACATCTGCTATCAAAACTGACATGAGCTTTCAAAACTGACTTCTGCTTTCAACTTGACATCTACATTCAATAACTGACATCTGATTCATTAACACTGTTACTTTATAATGCATTTCTAAATAGCTTGAACCTGGGTCTATTGTGGCTTAGTGGTAAAAGCGACAGCCCGGCAAGCTGTAGTGGGTTCGAGTCCCAACGTAGACCATATTTTTCAAATAAAAAATTTCGTATGATTTGCTTTGTAATTTGTAGACAGCAATGTTTACATCCCCACTTACTCTGCAATTACATACATTCTAATTTGATATTTGTAAATATTTCATATAAAAGCCGAAAAATTCCAATAATTTATCAATTGTTATATTTAATAAACGGCTAAGAAATTATCTAAACACTATATATATATATATATATATTGTAGTGGTACAACCAGCTCAGGTATTCCAGCACCTACAATGGAAAGTACAGGTACACAATCAATATAAACACCTGTATAAACAATAAATTGGTGGACGGAATTTGTGAAACTAACATCGAAATGTAAATAAATTAATACGACGATAACTTTAAAATTCATCATTATCTTATTTTGATTTTAACTAACTTTTTATATTTTAATTTCATTTTTTTCATTATTCAAATTATACGCGCGAAACAACAGGTATTTAATTTATCAACATCAGGTTTATATCGACGCTAGATAACCACGCCCACCAATTCAAAATTATATGAACCCCGCTAAAGCAAACTTTACGGTAGAAAACATTACTAAATTTATATTCAAATCATATTTTAGGTTAATGTAAAATATTAAATTAATTTTCCCTTTATGTTAAAATCAAAACATTGTATAAACTCACATTTTAAATTGATGTAATTAAACTAAAATTACGAGATTATTTCGATATAGAAATAAGGCTTTGGAATAAAAAATAAAACGCGATCGGCGTCATCTGATATAAAACTTTCAACATAAATGGCCGTTTTTGAGTGTACTTCCTTAAAATAAATTTTTAAAACATCTTTAAAGTGAAAATCTCCTACCTAGTGTTGAATCATTCGATAACCAAATTAAAGGCCCACCTTTTGAAGAAAAAAACCTCAAGAATACCTCAACGCAAACGTGAGATATCGTCCTAAGCATCATTTGAAGCAGAGAGCAGGGCAAGCCAACGATTTACACCACTCAACTCGACGAACTCCGCCAAAGACGGTGAACGAGGCCGTGCTTCCTGGTCTGCCGCATATCCACATATTGAGAAGTATATCAGATCTAGGAGATCAACATCAGGTTCACCTACAACGTTTATTCCAAATTATTTAATTTTAAAAGTTATAATTGCTCAAATTAATCGCTACAAATTATTATTTCATGTATCAAATTCAATTTTAAAGTAAGCATCAATTTAAAGCGTTGAATTTTACAGATATTTAGCTACAAATAAGCTTATACTCACCAAAATAATATAAGATATAAAAACTATTAAATATTTGTTTATTTTATCTCGTACACATAACCTCATCACCATTTCCCACATGTGCACTTATTAATTTCAATTTTTGTCACATCTTGTATAATTTATATAATATTAAATACAGTTTCCTATTTTTATCTCTCAATTTTGTTGTTACAGTTTTCTTATTTTTGTGATATTAAATTTTTATTTATTTATCTAATTCAATCTTTTATTTGTGAAGTGTGATTGTTGTGTTTGAGTGGAGAATACACTGATTGGTTTGTAGCTGCAAATAATACACCTGACCGACCGTGAACCCTGAGATTATTAAAAATTAACTTTTTCACTCAAGCTCTACCGCAATTAGCTAGCTATATTAAAAAGGGTCAGATAGCGTTGATTTGACTAAGGATATTTGTATATTGGCGCCCACATTTTAAATTTAAAATCATTAACCTTTCATTCTTTTAGATTTTCAATTTTTATAATTAATTCATATACTATATTCTTAGTTAAATCCTACTCAGCGCATCGATTGGCACTTTACATTTGACGCCCGAACGTGAAGGCCAAGTATTATCCTGCAGTTATAAAAATAGTGCTCAACCAACTTTTACACAGACAGATATTTGTTTAAAAAATTTGTGAACTGTATTAGGTATTTATGTGTATTGTGTTGTGTATCTGATTTGTCCATTGTATAGCTAAATCAATATCACATTTTACGAGGGAACCTCAACTTTAACCGGGATATTCAGGAATAAAAGGTTAGTGAAAGGGAAAATCAACTTGTGGGTATTTATTGTTTTCAATTCTTGCCAATTTATATTAATTTTGTGTGGCATATAACTATTCTGATTAATATCTAAATTCATACTTCTTTAATATCAATTATAATAATTCTTATCAATTTTTCAAAAAAAATAAATTCTTTCTTATACTATAACAAATAAATTAACATTAACATGGACACCAGACATCGATCAAAGGCAACAAAAGATAATGTTGATGAGGACAGGTCCGAGCAAGGAGATATTCCAGTAGCTCAAACATCCGGATCTGAAGTGGTAAGTTCTCCAGAGGATAGCCAGGTAATGAAAATGTTAAACGCTCTAATGTTACAAATGAATCAAATGACTAATAAAATAGACACTACCAATAACAAGCTAGATGCTAATAACCTTGACTTAACTAATAAAATAGAAACCACTAATAATGAATTGAAAAATAATAACATTGACATGAATAACAAACTAGATTTTACAAATAATAAATTGGATATAACGACCAAAAACCTAAAACAAGATAACATTGATTTAAAACAAGAATTAAATAACTTGAGTAGTAATTTAATAACTAAATTAGAAACCAACATGCAACACATTAATGAAAAATTCGAACTTAACAACGCCAATATAGACAACAAATTAAGTGCTTTTAAAATCGATCTGGAGGGAAAAATAGCAGAAATCTCCATCGCACAAAAAGTTATGGAGGAAAATGAGTTAAAATATTTTATTAAACTGGACGAAACAGTCAATCTTCTAAACTCACAGTGGGCAAAACGATTAGGCAAAACCAACAAAATAGAATCCAATAACATTGAAAAACGATTAGACTTAAATAACATAATAGGATCTAGTTACAACAACATAAGCAAGAATTTAGATATCACAAATAACATAATAGAAGCTAAATGCAATAAACAGAATAATAAGATAGATTTCAAAAATGCCGATCAAAAACCAACCAATAATAAAACAATTAATACACATAAAGAGGTACTGGATAAGAATACAATCAATAATATGCACAATATTAATAATAAGGAGACAACTAAGATAATACAAAATCATAATACTAACATACCGCTTAGAAGAAAAACTAAACCCGATTTTCCTAATCAATTTTTAATAAACGACAAAGAATACCAGAATTTCTTAATAAACAATGCAAGGGAGAATAATAACATTAACATAAGGAAGACGGGGATTAATAACATTAATTTTAACTTATCCCATATCAAAATCAGGAACATTAAACACAATTATGCAACTAATAACACACAAGCAAAGGCCACTTACACCCAAAACACAAATTTAATTTCACCAAACCTAATTATACACGATTATATGATAAATAAAATATTAAATAAAGAATGCACAATAAACAACTCTGTAATATATGAATACTTAAATAATAACAATTTCCTTAATAATTTATCCAATATAAAAATCAATACTAATATACACATTCACACAAAAATTATAAATACATACTCACCAATTAACAAAAACCTCCATAAATCTCAAGGTAGAGGCAACATGATATTTCTACACAGGGATAACAACATTGATATCTTTAAAATAGTTCGTCGAAAAATAAATATTTAAAAAATACGATGACAGAATCTCGATGTTCTAATACACACGATGATGAACAAAGCAGAATACGGGGATACGAGTTATAATTACAGATAAACTAAAACAATTACACTTAGATTAAACATAAACAAAGAGATGATAAACACAATTTAATACGAAAGAAAGAACACAATATGACACAATAAATGAACATATAACAAGTCAAATAATAATGTATAAAGAGAAAACAAACATA
This sequence comes from Melolontha melolontha, assembly GCA_935421215.2. NCBI lineage: Eukaryota > Metazoa > Arthropoda > Insecta > Coleoptera > Scarabaeidae > Melolontha > Melolontha melolontha. The sequence continues at coordinate 135,434,364 of OW285239.1, forward strand.
ACTGGAGCTCAAATATATCTACTAAATATCTATAATTAAGAGTTATATACTCTGAGAAAAAGAAGGTAACATCACATATTCAGATGATGAAAATAAATTACAATAGAACAATCATTTAAAATAATATTGGTATTATCAATAGAGTTTAAAAGGGGAACCAATTCACTTATAAACATGCGAAAGGTAAATAATGAAAGTTTAAACGTATTAGTATTGAAAAAGAGAGAGTATGATTGAATAAATAATAAAGGAGTGTAGATATGACATAAGAGGGACTAGGTAAAGATTTTAAAGTTAGAAGGACTTAATATATGATAGGGGTGTATAGAATTATATGAAAATAAATGAATTATTATTATTATGAAAATATTAAAATATAGACAAAAGTGTCTTCTTATAAGGTAGAAAATATATATTACTGAATGGCATTTTATGATAAGAGAAGTGAAGGTGAATGTAACGTCTTGTATGTATAATGAAAGTATTATTTATTATGGAAGATAAAGCTTAGATCAGTATATCAATTATAATTAAAGATTAAGAATAAATAGTTATAAAAAGAATTATTAAGCATGTACCATCAATGAAAGAAATAAACAAAATACCCTAACAATTATAACACTACAGTCAAATACCTGAATATTTAATGTAATTAGTACATGAAGTATATAACACCAATTTTTAAACACAGAGAAAAGCCCAGTATTACAACTATGTTACAGATCGAACAACAATACATTATAAAGTATAACACTAATAAAGAAAGATTTAACTAACACAAAAATATTACTAATACATATATACAAACTAAATATAAGAAACCTTATTAAAAGATATATAATAATGCTATTAAAATGTATGGAATATGTAACATTTATAAAGATATAATAAAACATAAATGAAGTTAATAAACAAAACGAATACAGAAAGTATAATGAATATAAAGACAAATATTATAAAAAGAAACGAGATTTTTAAAATAAATAATCATGATTTACAATTAAAAAAAAAAGTTTGAAGTGAATAATAAATAATTTATATATTAGAAAAGAGAATTACATAATAATTATTATTTTGTTCCAAGTTGAATTTGTTTATTTGTTTTTTTTTAAATATGTTGACACATGATGAGGGAGATAAACAAGTTGATGTTCTTAATTCATTTTCCATATCTGGGAAAAGAAATAACTTCAGTACATTCGTTTTTCTTTTGACGGGGATAATGTAGTGGTACAACCAGCTCAGGTATTCCAGCACCTACAATGGAAAGTACAGGTACACAATCAATATAAACACCTGTATAAACAATAAATTGGTGGACGGAATTTGTGAAACTAACATCGAAATGTAAATAAATTAATACGACGATAACTTTAAAATTCATCATTATCTTATTTTGATTTTAACTAACTTTTTATATTTTAATTTCATTTTTTTCATTATTCAAATTATACGCGCGAAACAACAGGTATTTAATTTATCAACATCAGGTTTATATCGACGCTAGATAACCACGCCCACCAATTCAAAATTATATGAACCCCGCTAAAGCAAACTTTACGGTAGAAAACATTACTAAATTTATATTCAAATCATATTTTAGGTTAATGTAAAATATTAAATTAATTTTCCCTTTATGTTAAAATCAAAACATTGTATAAACTCACATTTTAAATTGATGTAATTAAACTAAAATTACGAGATTATTTCGATATAGAAATAAGGCTTTGGAATAAAAAATAAAACGCGATCGGCGTCATCTGATATAAAACTTTCAACATAAATGGCCGTTTTTGAGTGTACTTCCTTAAAATAAATTTTTAAAACATCTTTAAAGTGAAAATCTCCTACCTAGTGTTGAATCATTCGATAACCAAATTAAAGGCCCACCTTTTGAAGAAAAAAACCTCAAGAATACCTCAACGCAAACGTGAGATATCGTCCTAAGCATCATTTGAAGCAGAGAGCAGGGCAAGCCAACGATTTACACCACTCAACTCGACGAACTCCGCCAAAGACGGTGAACGAGGCCGTGCTTCCTGGTCTGCCGCATATCCACATATTGAGAAGTATATCAGATCTAGGAGATCAACATCAGGTTCACCTACAACGTTTATTCCAAATTATTTAATTTTAAAAGTTATAATTGCTCAAATTAATCGCTACAAATTATTATTTCATGTATCAAATTCAATTTTAAAGTAAGCATCAATTTAAAGCGTTGAATTTTACAGATATTTAGCTACAAATAAGCTTATACTCACCAAAATAATATAAGATATAAAAACTATTAAATATTTGTTTATTTTATCTCGTACACATAACCTCATCACCATTTCCCACATGTGCACTTATTAATTTCAATTTTTGTCACATCTTGTATAATTTATATAATATTAAATACAGTTTCCTATTTTTATCTCTCAATTTTGTTGTTACAGTTTTCTTATTTTTGTGATATTAAATTTTTATTTATTTATCTAATTCAATCTTTTATTTGTGAAGTGTGATTGTTGTGTTTGAGTGGAGAATACACTGATTGGTTTGTAGCTGCAAATAATACACCTGACCGACCGTGAACCCTGAGATTATTAAAAATTAACTTTTTCACTCAAGCTCTACCGCAATTAGCTAGTTATATTAAAAAGGGTCAGATAGCGTTGATTTGACTAAGGATATTTGTATATTGGCGCCCACATTTTAAATTTAAAATCATTAACCTTTCATTCTTTTAGATTTTCAATTTTTATAATTAATTCATATACTATATTCTTAGTTAAATCCTACTCAGCGCATCGATTGGCACTTTACAATATATATATATATATGTTGAAGCATAGATTTTCACGGCCGGGATCTGTTAACTGTTTCCTTCGGGAGTTGCGCCGTGTAAATGTCATTAAGCCCAGTCAATGGGTATTTTCTTGACGAACTTTCGGCAATTCCTCTGCTGCCATTTTCAAGTCGTTGCTTATCGATATCGAAAATCTACAGCAGCAATGACTTGAAAATGGCAGCAGAGAGATTGCCGAAAGTTCGTCAAGAAAATAGCCCTTTCCGGGACAACGCATTTATGTATGTATGTACTTCTAAGGACCGTCTTGGTCTAGTGGCTAGACCACCAAACCATGAATCTGATGAACTGGCGCTTTCTAGATACAATTCGTCTTAGCCTGACAAAAAATGACTATAGGGTACTCTAGGGTAATAATAAGCAGTCGGTGCGTAGCGTTAGCTACGTTGTCATCCTAGTGTACCGAACAACAAGCCTACCATGCTTCTACCCCAAGGGCCTGCAAAGCCACTGGCGATTATTATTATATACTTCTATTAAATTACAATAGCAATATCATCCACACAGTTTCGGATAAGAGGTATGTTTATATATTCTACTGTCAGAATTTAAACAAGGGTTTCCCTTTATTTTTTTTATATACTTCGTTAATTTTCGTGTAATTGCAAAATAAATGAATTTGACCAATCATGTATAGTCCAAATCGTGGATACGTGGACGTCTCACAAATTGCTTCGCAACTTCTGTGTTGATTTTCCTGTGCCGCATTTTCGACCCTATTATTTAGTTGTCGAAATGCGTATTTAGGATATTAATATAAATGTGATAACCTTTTTAAATTAAACAATAGTAACTGTCAAGAACTTGTCGTTTTTTTGGGTATGTTTAAATCAAACTAACTGTAATTAAAAACACTGTATTAATAATTAAAATACACTACAAACATTTAATAACTAACAACAATAATAACAGTATTTATTTCACATTTATAACTATCTTCTAACACCTCGAACGCTGTTTGAATGAATTCCCTTCTTTGCTTTCGCGCGTTATATATGGACCTATGCGCATTCGAGAATATTCCAGATCTTAGCTTCTAGAATCTTCTCGACGACGGTGGATATCATCATCGCCAGACTGTCGCCTGACATAGCGGATGACTCACATCACATGACTAAAGCGAATTGCAATATTACACTTAAATTGTATATTAATTATTATGTACTACTAATATTAAAAGACAAGTTGTATAAGTGTTCCGAATATCAATATTGATTATTCTAATATTAAAAAACTGAGCCCATAGGTATTATTTTATCATTAACGTTCGATTAAGTAATTATTAGTAAGCCTATTGACTTATGTACCTACGTAATATGATTCTCATTTTGAAGATGACAATTACAATAGAAATTCCGTGGTAAGAATAACTAACATATAATGAAACTGCTATAGATAAACAAAAACACCTATCACGTCCCCTAATACTTTTTTTATTATAATCAATTAATTACTGGATGTCCCCTTTTATAATAGCTTGTCTAGTTTGTTTGGATAGCAAACATGTCATAATGTTTTTGTATACATTTTCTGTGAGAAGTAGTAATTAATTAGAAATATAATTACGTCAGTAGTTGTTCCGACATTTCTGTATCTATGTATAAGGCTGCATAAGCAAACGCCTGAAATATAATCTATATCAATATCAAATATCAATATCAAATATCAACTCTCAGTAAAATAAAACACTTATTGGTTACCAATATTGTAGGTCTATTAAACTAAACCTCCAATTATAACTAGACTATAACGGACTGGGGAATAAATGTCTGTAATAAATAAATACCATATTTTCTCAAATGTCAAATAACAATTTATTAGGTGGGTATCTCAATACAGTTGAGGTTCTAAATTGATAATTAATTGTATAAGAGATATCAAGAAATTCGTGAGAATAAGGCTGATATTATGTATAAAATACACCAGTAATTGAACGACTTCACTCGTTTTCCAATAGGTGTTATCAAGTCTATTCATAGATGTCGCTTTGACTAATGGCATATACCTACCTAATTAATAAATATAATTAAAATTGTACTTCTAGCTTAGCTTATCTTTTGTCCACTGTTTCTTACCTTTGGTATCTTAGAACTGTTGGTTGGGCACCGGACTAGCTCAATTAGTTTAAAAAACTTATCAATAAATAGTTAAAATGCGTGTGACTCTGATACTTATGTCGATGTGTTTATGTTACTAGTGAATCAAAATAATGCAGTAATTCTTGGATTTTTAATACTATAAAATAAATGAGAGATTTGGGATGACAAAAATGGTTTAATTAAACGTTGAGTCAGGTAAGTGCTTACAATAATATGACAAATTAATTAAGTTGAAAAGGAAAAACATTTTTTATTGGACTTGCAAAATTCCCTGTATGATTCATTATTTATCAATTTCCAATTTTTGAGTGATGTAATAATGCGGGCCTCTAATTCTATTATTTAATACTAAGAGCGATTCTATTCTATTAACGAATCATAACTAGACGACTTCTCTCTTCATTAGACTCGTCAAGTTATATACACAGATAGCACCCGCACCTAACATTAAAACGGACAACTCCTGTCCCCAGCTATTTCATGAAATCGAAGTTTGACATCATTTTATATCACGTGAAAATGATGTCTCTTTACTAAATAGATTGTAACCTTTTTAAAGGAAATTAGCTTCCGTAATTCATAGTTTTTCGTCGATATATTAGAGGCTAGCGGTTGTTGGTACGTCCACATTTATTAACACTCTTTGAAGTTCGTATCATTAACTCTCCAGACGCTAGAGATTTTTTAAATTATCTCTCTAAAATCGCGGGCTCTTTTTAATCGCTATTTATAATAGTTATTTACAAAGATTACATTAATCTATTATGAAAATAAAAACAAAAATTTAATAACAAAATTCAAGTTATACCCTCGTATAACATGAACTTTGTTATTAAATTTCAGTTCTTATTTATTTTTTGTTATTGTTTTAATTAGAGCACAATTTCCAGATCTTTGGAAACATCCCTCGATATTTCCAAAGTTCTGGAAATTGTGCTCTAATTAAATTACGCAGAACTTATAAGGCAATGCTATTGGTGAAAGAGAAGTCTTGATATGTTTATGCAGCTACCCAGTACAATATCGTTTAATCTGATTCAGGTGTTCGACCGATATATGGTATAACCATGGAAGAAGCGGCTAAAACTCAAAGAGCAATAATTTTATTTTTGTGGAAAGAGGATGTGAAAACTTCAGAAATTATTAAACGTCTGCAAGGAGGGTTTAATGAGTTTGCAGAATCTAGAAGTACTGTATATCGGTGGATCGATCGTTTTAAAAGTCGTAGAACATCATTTGAAGACCATCTATACAGTGGTCGCCGGAGTAAGTCGGTAAATGAAAGAAACTACCGTGGGGAATCTACTGAAAGAGGACAGACGAATGACCAAAGCTGTTGGGACCAGAACAGAAACTCAATAGGCCTGACACTTGTTGTCAACTTTAAGAACTGTTAGCCTGTTACGGTGGTGAATTTTGGCAACGGATAATAACCACTGACGAAAGATGGATTCCTTATTTCAATTCTGAGACGTACACCCTTAGGCACGTACGTTATGTTTGACAAAATTGAGTCGACAAATTTTTATATAAACTAAATGCATCGTCGTAAATAATAAATTCACCATAATAATTACGAATCGGTATTAGTAAATAAATTACTAATTATTCAAGGTTAAATTAATGATACCTTTTTTTGTATGTGACGATAACAACGCTATTATATATATATATTGAAGGAATTTCGTATTTTCTTGGCCGTGGTTATAATACCAGATAAAGAATAGGTGTTTCTTGGATGGCGGCCAGGAAATTAAAACAATATTTAATTTTGTTTTACGTTTCGGTTCTATATATACAGCTTTTTTCAACTGAAATATTTATTTAAATTTTTAGAAAGGTGGAAGTAGAATTATATTAAATGCACTTACATTATATTGTATTGTTTGATTACATTTCAACTATGACTAACTGTGTTAAACATATTGTCTAGTTTCATCTCAAAACAAAACTAAAGCTCTTGGTGACCGTGTTTGGAAACTTGTGTTCATTATCGTTTTTTTGGCGGGTGGTATGTAGGTAGCGTCCCACACGCGGCGGTTATTTTAATCTGTTCTCGGGCATGTGATTTTTAAATTCATTTTTGGGCGTTTATATTATGAGTATACAGGGGGTGTTTATATAATGGACAGATATGTGTATTGTTTTTGTGTGTTCATATCGTGTTAATATAATCGGCAGATATATTTGTTTTTTTGTATATGGATGCTTTCTAATATATTTCTTGCCTTGTTTCTTTTTTCTGGTGTAATTATTGAAGTTTTATCGAAATTGAAAGTGTGTTTTGTTTGTGTTATATGTTTTTTTAGGGCTGTACTATTGCTTGAAAATTTCTGTCCATTTAAGCGTTCTTATAGATATTGTGTTGCTTGGCCGATGTATACGCCTTTGCAGTCGTTGCATGGAATTTCATAAATAACGTGTTTTCTTTAATGGTGGTATTTTGTCTTTTAATTTAGATTGTAAGTTTTTGAGATTATTGAAGTTTTTATAGGCAACTTTTATATTATATAGTGTTAAGATTTTGTTTATTTTTTCTGACAGGTTGTTTATATAAGGTATTGGGACATATTTATAAATAGTTTGGAGGTTGTTTTCATTGGTTTTGATGATATTTGTTTAATTTGTGTTGTAGTGCTGATAATTAATTACCTGGCCGCCATTCCCAAGAAACACTTATTCTTTATCTGGTATATACAGTATGACTGAAGTTTCCTTTTGTTAACTTAAATAACATAAAACAAACTTAAAAACAATAACATTTTTTTATTTAAAAATTTAAAATAAAAATATAAATTAATAATAGTAACAAAAACGATATTTTTAGGATAGTTAATACGTACTTTACATGTCTACAACAGGTGTTCGAAGTTTCCCTCACCGACTCGCACACACAACTCCAAACGTCGAATGAGTGATTCGTTGACACGCTGAAGGACATTTTGCTCCCGTATTAAAGTACTTGCTTCATTCACACGATTTTGCAGTTCATCGATGGTATTTATTTCATTCACATACACCAGTTGTGTTAAATAGCCCCAGAAGAAAAAGTCCAGCGCATTTAAGTCAGGAGAACGCGGTGGCCTAGCGACAGGACCCCCGCGTCCAATCCAATGATCTTGATACACAGTATTTAAATGTCTACGAACAGTGTGTGTAAAATATGCCGGAGCACCATCATGTTGAAACCACATCCAATATCTAATATTAAGGGGGACATCTTCTAACAGCGGTTGTAAATTATGTTGTAAGAATTCTAAATAAATTTGGCCATTAACACGAGCGGGGAGAATAACGGGCCGACGATAAAGTTATCTATTATTCCCGCTCATAAATTTAGCGAAAATCGAAAATAATTCGAAATATCTTCGACGCGCAGCATGACTATTCTGTTGACGTTCACCCTAAATCAAAATAATATCAACTAATTCACTATTGGTAAAGTGGTATGCCATTTTATGTTCATAAAAAAATATTTTTGAAATAGCACTAAAGTAAAACTAACGTCTTATTACTACAAAAAATCCCGTTGAACTAATATTGGATCTACGAAACATTGCACTCATTGTTTCGGTTGACGTCACTAAGCATCCAAACAAACAGGGCATTTCATTCTATCACATGTACCTAGTAAACTGCAGTCTCACATCTTAAACTTGACCCTGACACAGTTTGATATCGTTACGGCCACTCAACGGTTACTGACCTATTACACAGGCCTACAAAAAAAAATTTTTTTTGGTGCATCTCTGTTTGTTTGAATTGTCGATAAAGTAGGTAATGTACAGTATTTTGACATACGTCATTTTAACTCATCAGCTCTAGTTTACCTACTACCCTCATTGTGAATTGTTGTCGGTCTTGTTATGGTCTTGTTCGTAACTAGTCATTATTACAATATCATCGATAAAGTTTGTGTTACTATTTCATTATGGCTAGTACGTCCAGACGTTGTGTTAACGATCCTGATATATTTTGTTATGTTTGTGGTGAATACATACTGAAACATCAGCGTAAATCGATTACAAACACAGTGCGTCGTTTGTATTTTACCTACTTAGGTATTGAAATTCTACACCAAGATAAAGTGTGGGTGCCTCATAGTGTTTGTAAAATATGCGTTGAACATTTGCGACAATGGGAGAGAGGGAAACGTAAGTCATTGAAGTTTGGAGTGCCTATGATATGGCGAGAACAAAAAAATCATTATGACGACTGTTACTTTTGTATGATTAATATAGTGGGCATCAACAAAAACAATCGCCATAAATGCGTTGAATATGCGTTGAACATTTGCGACAATGGGAGAGAGGGAAACGTAAGTCTTTGAAGTTTGGAGTGCCTATGATATGGCAAGAACAAAAAAATCATTATGACGACTGTTACTTTTGTATGATTAATATAGTGGGCATCAACAAAAACAATCGCCATAAATGGAAATACCCCAATATTTCTTCAGTACAAAGACCTGTTCCTCATTCAGAAAATGTTCCAATACCAACTTTTCACCAGGTAGTGCAGCAATCTCAGGGGGATCAAGCTGAAATACGTATTTCTTCCCAAGTAGATGATGACTTTCAATACTGCGGAATAACATCATATCCTAAGCCATTTTCGCAGAATGAGCTTAGTGACCTCATCAGAGACTTAGATCTTTCGAAGGAACGTGCTGAGTTACTAGCGTCAAGATTAAAAGAAAAAAATTGTCTTTCCTCAGATGTTCGAGTGTCTACATATCGCACGAGAGAGGGAAAGTTATTGAAGTTTTTTTCATCTGATGAAAATTTTGTGTATTGCTGTAATGTGAGTGGTTTGCTCATTCTTCCGCCATTGCATATAAAATTAGGGCTAATGAAGCAATTTGTTAAGATTCTCGATAGAAATGGTCAATGTTTCCAGTTTATTTCTCACAAATTTCCTGGTTTAAGTACTGAAAAACTAAAAGCAGGTATCTTTGATGGACCTCAAATACGTAAATTGATGAAAGACACAACTAATTTTGAGACTTGTATGAATGATGTGGAGAGGCTTGCCTGGCAATCTTTTGTAGAAGTTGCACAAAATTTCCTCGGAAATCATAAAGCTGACAACTATGTAGAACTAGTAGAGGAAATGCTGGTGCGATTCAAAGATTTAGGCTGTAATATGAGTATAAAATTAGACTCTCAATAGTCATCTACGTCATTTCCAAGACAATTTAGGAGATCTAAGCGAAGAACAAGGGGAACGTTTCCACCAAGACCTAAAAACAATGGAGAATAGATACCAAGGAAGGTGGGACAGTCATATGATGGCTGACTATTGCTGTGGAATCATGCGAGATTGCCCGAGTCAGTTTCATTCTAGAAAATCACTCAAAAGACAATGTCTTGATGTTTAATGTCAATAAAATATATATTTTTTCGTGAATTGTGTTTTTTTTTCTCGGGAACTAGAGCTGACAGAAGAAAACGGGCAACATTTTTGATATCGCCATGTAAGACATACTTAAAATCGGGTCTAAAATCTCCGGCACCAAAATGGTTGTAGGCCAGTGTTATGTATGAAATGTGTACAGTGAAACTTGAGAACATTGGGCTGTTATAAATAATTTTTTTTGGCGTTTCTAGACAGCTTTTATTAGAAAAATTTTTTACTATTTTATTTGTTATATTTTTTAGAATATATCCCAAAAAAAACAAAATGAAACTTCCGCCATACTGTATATATGTCACAAATGCAAGTTTTGAGAAAAAGCGTAATTAGTTCAGAGTTGTAGATAACCTTCGAAGATAAACCGCATCAAATGGAGTCGCTTCCGCTTCACACGTGGTCCTCGATGAAACTTCCGATCCACGTGGATTAATTAATTCCTACAATATATTCTGCAGTTCCGATTATTTTAAACTTGAACGATAAATCTCATCATCAAATAGCTATAGAATCCTGTAGCAGAAACCAGAAGCTAGAAACCTACAGATGGTATTTTATGCATTAGAAATAGTGAAACACGTAGATTTGGGCACAAAAATTTCACAAACAAAATTAGCGGGAAAAATATTCAGCTACAGATGATCACAAAGAAAATTGGCGAGAAAGACACTCACTTACAATTGATCGAGAGCGCAAGTAACTTGCGACAAGACAACAACGCCAATCCAATCATATAAATTGAGGTTCAACAAACAATGTATGCCGCCAAATAAACCATCTATTTTGATGTAAATTTATTCAATATAAATAACCACACAGCGGCACACAAGCAAAAATAGAACTAGTCTTGCCGAGGTACTCAACGGTAGCGTTCGAAGTCATATTCGAAGTCAAACTCATATTCCCTCTACGAAGCAAATCACGCATATCCGAAGGATAGCGAAATCGAAATGGATATACACCACCCACCAAAATATCGTAACAACCTCGCACCATTTGTCGGCGCGCGCCGGTATTATTTTGGATTCTCGTGTTACAGTGTTAGTCCAGGAACATCTGGATCACACCTCGTATAATATAGTAACGGTCCTTTCTAATTATGTCCGGAGGAAAAGCACTATTATTTTCGGTAGCAGCCATTTGTAACTTAGGAAATCGAAACGTGTTATTTAAGGAAAATAAACCATGTTCATTGTGCCACCGCTTTACGGTAACTAAGGAACAAGTCTTGCAACGAACTACCCGATTGATTTCTCCAAAACATTCCTTACGATTTAAATCACGTTTTATATTTTACTTTCTGTTCGAGGAGAATAACAGTTTTATCAGTAATCAGTAATCACAATAACTTCAAAGCTCATGCTGCAACGTCATTGCAAGAAATCTCAGGAGAACCTCCTAATATTACAACATTCAACGAGTTCTGCTAGCCTTCTAACTATTTACCTATTCACAATTCTGTCTTCGTATCCTTATAATTCAATGAAGTTCATATGATTATTATTATTATTGTCGTCACTAGGAATATTCAAATTAACATGAATATTTGATAAAGCCATCAATGTCATTATGTCCCATTATAGTAAATTACTTACTAAATTACAGTATCAGGCCAACTTTGATTTTAATTATAATATCCATACAGTGCTACGTGTCCGCAACATTATCGACTTTAATTATATACCGATCGATCTTCTTCCAAAGCACGCTACAATTAATTTCGCTGAAATACATTTTATGTCACCGATTGTGCTCGCTGCTCTGTAAAAGCGCCGATTCGGCCTGTGACGTCTCGCTTTTCTGCTTCGTGTCGTCCGAGTCACTCCCAAATTACCTAAAATTCAATTTAGAGTCAGACAAAGATTTGCGTTTCTCCAGAATCGAAATCAACGCTTTCCTGTTTCTTTATTCTTTTTTTTTAACGTATGAAGAAAAGAAAATAGCTCTAACGAAGACGCTTTGCCGCTGGTGGTAACCGTTTTTTCCTTTTCTTTGCTCGTAAAAGATATCTTTTGTTACATTTCATTTTTTTCGTTTTGCAGTAATCGCGAGGGAAATAAATATTTACAAGTTAGAAATTTCCTCAATTATTTATGATTTTAAACAGATATTACACCCACAATTTTATCAACAGCTACACGAATTTTTAAATACGTAAGAAGGATTATTTACAATATCCTAAAATAAAATTTTTATGAAAAAAAATTTTGTGAAAATCCTTCAGGAGACACAACAGGTCGTCTATAATTGTTCCTATTTCTTTAGTGCAAAATAGTATCTATCCAGAAATGTTGAGATTCTCAAACCACAATATCGTATCACAAATAAGACTGAACGTTAGCATGGTAAAACAGTAAAAATATTTTTTTCAAGAAAATTAAGCACATGTACTGCTCGAAAATTAAAATGGATAATTTATATATTTGCAAATAAACTCTGAATTTAAACCAAATCATTGTTACGTATTCTAATTTACTACATGATTTTTTTACACTGAAGTATATATAACAGATATTAGGAGATAGCAAAATATAGCAAAGAAGTTTTATTATGGATTTGGCTGCTTAATGAAGCTTCTCCTAATATCGAGTTTAATATCGTGCGGGCCCACACTAGCTCTCTGTAATACTGCGACACAATAATTTTGAAATGACAAAAAAATTTTCGCTTCAAAACGAATGTTTTGGCAGAGACAGGTGTGATATTGAATTTTGTTAATTATACTATAAATGTACAATGTCTCAAGATCTAACTGCCAAGTACGCTGAAATAAAAGACTATTTCCAGTATGCACCTATAACCAGTTGCCATGTAGAAAGGCCGTTTTCTATTTACAATGATGTATTTGACTCAAATAGAACAAATTTTACAGAAGAGAACCTTGAGAAAGTATTGCTAGGTAATATTAAGACTCCTTTACTAAACTTGAACTACAAAATGAACAAATAAAAATGTATTTCGTATTTGGTAGATCACCATAAGTTTGTCTTAACCCTAGAATGGTACGTTGGTGTCGCCTATGACACAGCTACACTTTATCTCTTTCCCAAACGCATAATTGAAGAGAGAAGTTAGCGACCACCTACGTACCCCTCGACGTGTCAGTACAGCTTTAAATGCGGTAGTTGTAAGTGCTCTGTTCTGTTTTACGTATCGATAGCAATTGGTTGTGTCACATACGACTCCAGAATACCATTCTTGATATTATTTTTTTAATTTACAAAATATGGCTTCCACTAGTAAAGCATTGACTCAAGCAGAGTTAGAGGATATTATACGTTCTTACGAGAGAGGCGAAACAGATTTGGACAATATTGTTCCAGAAATAGTGAGCGACGACAGTGTATCTGAAGATGAGGAACTTTTAGACAGTGAGCATTCAGATAATTTTTCTGTCAAGTCTAGCAGTGAGGGAGAAGAGTCCGAAGAAGAATCTGTTACACGTCGAAAGGCAATTTATGGAAAAAATGGTTACAAATGGTATAAATCACCATTTTTTCCAGACAATATGGATTACCCATTTTCAGAGCAACCATGTCACGAAAACGTTTTGAGTTTTTACTTAATTGTCTTCGCTGTGATGACAAAAATACCAGACAAGAGCGTAAGGATGATAAATTTGCACCTATCAGATTTCTGTGGGATAAATTTATTGAAAAGTGTTCAGAAAATTATACACCTGGCGCATATGTAACTGTAGACGAACATCTTCTTGGTTTTAGAGGAAGATGTCCATTCAAAATCTATATTCCAAATAAGCCGGATAAATATGGCATAAAAATTGTTATGATGTGCGACTCTAAAACATTTTATATGCTTTCTGCTATTCCATATATTGGAAAAGAAAGAAGAACTAGTTCTGAAACTTTACCTACTCAATATGTCCTGAAACTGTGTGAAAGCATATATGGAACAAACCGGAATGTTACCGTCCTGGTTCTCGTCCTCGGATTTGGCAAATAAATTATTGGAAAAGAAACTAACCATGGTAGGAACGTTACGTAAAAATAAAGCAGATATTCCGCCAACTTTCTTAAAGAAAAAAGCTACTGTTCCTAGCTCTGATTTTGCTTACAATGAAAATAAAACTATGGTTTCGTTTTCACCTAAAAAGAATAAAATAGTTTTGTTGTTGTCAACTTTTCATACTTATGGCGAAATTGAAGACGAAACTAAAAAACCCGAAATCATTCTATTTTATAATTCGACGAAAGGTGGTGTAGATACATATGACCAATTGTGTCACTCAAAAACTGTGTCACGAAAAACCCGTCGATGGCCTTTACGTGTATTTTATGGAATGATAGATGGAATTGGAATAAATGCTTATGTAATCTATAACGCCAACAAACAAAAACAAAATAGTGCTTATAAATACATCCCAAGAAGACAATTTCTTCAAAACTTAGGCATGCAATTGATCAAACCACAATTTGAAAGCAGACTGAATGTGCCAACAATATCCAGATATTTACGTCTACTAATTCAGGATATTTTAGGTGTGGAAGAAAATAATCCTAGTTTGGAAAAAAGAAATGAACCTGTCGGTCAGAAACGTTGTCATATTTGCCCTAGAAATGCCAACAGAAAAGGTCGAGAACTATGTGTGAGATGCGGTGAACACATTTGTGCTGAACACAGAAGGCCTATTTGTCCTCCCTGCAGTGAAGAACTGTAATTAGTATTTTTGTGAGAATAACTGTTTTATATTTTTGTACCATTTTATTTTTTATAATAAAATTAATGTAAAATTATTCTTTTGTTTTTATTTTGAACGATAACTATATAAAAGTTAAAGATATAATGATGTGTCATATGCGACACCACTGTACTAGTCATGTACTAGAAAATAACGATACCATTCAAGGGTTAAAATTATATAAATAAAATTAAAAACTTTAAAAATACGAATTTTCAATAGTACGCCCGTGGTCGACGAGTCACCGGCCTCTCGTGTCCGGTCTCTAGTAATTAGCAAACATGCCTGAAATACTGGCACACGCTTTTGTTTAAACCCGATACACGGTAAATCAGTGTAATCTTAAAATTTTAATAAGTCGATTTTTCCGTCTATGCTATAACATTTTGAATAAGATATTGTACGGTAATCGCTAAGACACATTATGTAATAACAATAATCTATATTTCCAGAAGTTATTACACATGCAAAGCGAAGAGTGCAAAACAATCTACAGTTTTGTAAAAATTACACAGGCCTGCATAATATTTGTGATGACGTGATTTTTGTTTGTTAAGCTCAGTTTTTATATAGCAATAACTAATTAAAATACAGTTGGTCTCTACCACCCACAGATTTTTTTTTGCACAAAAGAAAAAGAAAAAAATATTAAAAAAATCTTATAATAGGCGTTTTAATACATTTTAAAATGAATGTACTACTTCAAATTCTAGGTATTAACCCAAAAATGATTTTCTGTTGTGGTTTTAAAGAAATTTGTTAAATAGGCTCTCATTACCTGATGTAAATCTTTTGTTACATGTATTAATTTTGGACAAGATTTCCGGGAATTTTTACCTGCTAAATCCTATTTATTTTGCTTTCACTTTATTAGTACTGCGAAGAAGGATTTCAAGTTTATCACTCCAAACAAAATGTATATTTTAATGTCATTTACTTCATTATAGCTCTGAGTGTCGATCAGTAAACAAGTAAAATTAATTTGTCTTTAGTGTTGTGCGTGGTATTTGATAAATAAACATTGCTTAAAAACATTTCTAGCCGGTGTTGCAAAAACAAACCAGATGATTTCTGTTATATTTGTGGATATTTCGTCTTGAAAAAGTTTAAGAGACCAATTTGTGAATTTGTGAAAAATGCATATTATGCTTATTTCAAAATCAAGTTAGGAGATCAAGATAAAGATTGGGCACCGCACGTTGTTTGTAAGGTATGTGAAGAACGTTTAAGACATTGGACCAAAGGGAATAGAAAAAGCCTTCTATTTGGAATACCGATGGTTTGGAGAGAACCGCAAAATCATCATGAAGATTGCTACTTTTGTCTTTGTGATATTAAGGGGCATAATAGAAAAACTTTGAAACATATTTTGTACCCAAACAATATTAAATCAGCTATCAGACCAGTTCCTCACAGTGATCATGTACCTATACCTATACCCCCCAAAGTACTACAAGAAGATATTGAAACCTCTTCAACTTCCGGCTCCGTAAAGATGGATAGTGATTTTGAACCATCAACCCCAGGTCAAAACCAACCTCAGCTATTTTCACAAGCCGAACTGAATGATTTAGTAAGAGATTTGGGACTTTCAATAGATCTTTCTGAAGTACTGGGGTCTAGGTTGAAACAAAAAAATTTACTTGCCCCAGAAACTACCTTCTCTTGGTATAGAAATCGTGAGGCTGGATTTGTAAAATATTTTGCACAAAACGGACCACTCTGACTGGAGACTTTTCATCGACTCTTCAAAAAGGAGCCTTAAAGCTGTTCTTTTACATAATGGCAATGTTTTTTGTTTGTGTTCCGGTCGGCCATTCTGTTCATTTAAAGGAAAACTATGAAAATCTACAGGAATTACTTTTAGGAATACAATATGAAAATCACAATTGGGAAGTGTGTGGAGATTTAAAAATTTTAGGCCTTCTCTTGGGTCAGCAGTCTGGATATACTAAATTTCCATGTTTTCTGTGCGAGTGGAATAGCAGAAATCGAGAACAGCATTGGATAAAAAGAGACTGGCCACAAAGGGTGACTTTAACACCTGGAACCAAAAATGTAATTCTCGAAAGTCTTATTGACCCTCAAAAAGTGTTACTTCCACCGCTTCACATAAAACTTGGACTTATGAAACAATTTGTTAAGGCATTAAACAAAGAAGGAAATTGTTTTAAATATTTGTGTAAAACATTTCCGACTCTGTCAGAGGCAAAATTAAAGGAGGGAATCTTTGTAGGCCCGCAGATTAGGAGCTTGGTGAAAGATCAAGAATTTGAAAATGTGATGGAAGATAAGGAAAAACATGCATGGCATGCTTTTAACGAAGTTGTACATAAATTTCTAGGGAATTATAAAAACACAAACTATGTTGAGATCGTTGAAAATATGCTGGAAAAATTCAGGATTCTTGGTTGCAATATGAGCATAAAAATTCACTTTTTACATTCCCATTTGGACTATTTCCCATAAAACTTTGGGGATGTGAGTGAAGAGCAGGGAGAAAGATTTCACCAGGATATTAAAGAGATGGAAAAAAGATACCAAGGGCGCTGGGACACAAAAATGATGGCCGATTACTGTTGGACATTGAGAAGAGATCTTCCTTTAGCTGAATATGACAGAAAAACAACCAAACGAAGCTTTTCTGAAAAACGAAAACTTCTTCTAAGAAGCATAAAGAACAAATAACTATTTCTAATAGTTTCTATGTGTATATTTTTGTATTTTTTTAATATAATATAAAACTAGCTTATAAATGAAATAAATCGTGTCTTTTCTATATTTTTTGATTTTACTGGTTTGAAAAATAACCTTACGTGATACAAAAAAATAAAAGCAGATTTGAAATCAGCCCTACCCAATTACTAGAAAACAGTTAAAATTTTTAAATCAACTTTCAAAGTGTTGAAAAATGCAGGCCTGTGTTATTAACAAGCTCGCTAAAATCAGGTGTTAGTTTAAATTACGACAAAATGCCATTTCCAGTCTTCTACTTGGCCCTTGAAATAACTAATCAAAATATTGAACACAAAAATATCTAAAACTAAATTAACCTAGATTACGTATATAACGCTTCAAAGTACGCTCGTGGGCGATGAGTCATGGGTCTCTCGTGTCCGGTGTCTAGTTATGATATACAAATAACAAAACACTGTGCTTTGTATTTGTTTTTAATTACCATCATTTTTATATTATTATTACTTTTAGATTTTATAATAAATATATTCACATACAGGTACACACATCTACTGATTGCATACCATCCTTAGTATGACCCCTTGCTTTAGAATAAAGTTTATGCAGTTCCCATGTTTTCAAAATACACGTGAAAAATACTTATTGTTAGTTCTACAGAATAAAAGTTAATACTTAATACTTTTCTGGTTTCCATGCCGATAGTATAACCATTGTTTCTATTTCTCTTGACCCTCACTGTAGAGCACCTACTTAAAGTATTTATAAGTCAGAAATTTATTTTCTTGTTATATGAAAAAGAACTATACTTTAAGAAACGAAAAGATGTTTCGTATTAGGTAAGGCTTCTTTTAAGTATAAGTCTTGATTTATGAGAACGAGATTTTAAATTAAATAAAGAAATTTCTCATTGTAAATATCCATAATGTCGCAAGGTATGTTCGAGATAAGAATTATAGATTTTCTTAAATCCACGAAAAAAGTAAAAACGCGTGAATAATCCTTCAATATAACAATACTTAGAATTATTATTCTCGCATTTACATTTATCTTCGAACATTATAACAGTGATAATCCGCTTCTATCTACGATTGCACTTAAAATTGCAGTCTGCGACATTTCTTTGAATTTATATATCTTTCTCTCGAATGAAAGTGTCACATGTGCTCTCGAATTTTTAGAATGAATTATGTCACGCATTTGGATCGCGAATGTATATGTATGCACGTATACGTGTATTGCTAGGGATATACGCGCTATCTACATACAACAGCAGAAATATTTTGATTTATTCAGTTTAATTTAATCCTATGTATAGATAAATCTGTAACAGATGTCCGCAGATTTGTACGAATTATAAATTTAATAAAATTCAACTAACGTAGATTATAAACTTTGTCAGTTATTATGGAATTGTAAATATACTGGTTTTATTATACGAGGTGCATTTAAATTCTAAGGCCTCCTATTTTTTTTCTCCGGACTGGAAAGAGATAGAAGCATGTGCATTGTTTTAAAATGAGCGTGCGCTCGTTGTCTATACGTCACAGAGATGGCAGCACTGTACGGCAGATAGAATTGTAGCGGCAGCGTCGAGAATGAGAACTGTTTTAGATACTTAAAATGGCTACGTTTTCCCTACTTGAACAGCGTGCAATCATTCGTTTTCTGAATTTGCGTGGTGTGACACCAATTGAAATTCATCGACAGTTGAAGGAGACATGTGGTGATGGAGTTATGGATGTGTCGAAAGTGCGTTCGTGGGTGCAACAGTTTAATGAAGGCAGAACATCGTGTGGCAACAAACCGAAAAAACCTCGGGCTCGCACAAGCCGGTCTGACGACATGATCGAGAAAGTGGAGAGACCTGTTTTGGGGGATCGCCGAATGACAGTTGAACAGATCGCCTCCATTGTTAGCATTTCCGTGGGTTCTGTGCACACAATCCTGCATGACGACCGGAAAATGCGAGAAGTGTCCTCCAGGTGGGTGCCACGAATGCTGACGGACTATCACAAGGCTGCTCGTGTGGCATGTTGCCAAGCAATATTGACGCGCAACGAAGGCATGAATGGGACTTTCTTTTCGTCGATTGTGACAATGGATGAGACGTGGATGCCATTTTTCAATCCAGAAACAAAGCGCCAGTAAGCTCAATAGAAGCACACAGATTCACCGCCACCAAAAAAATTTCAGGTAACCGCCAGTGCTGAAAATATGATGGTGTCCATGTTCTGGGACAGTGAGGGCGTAATCCTTACCCATTGTATTCCAAAGGGCACTACGGTGATTGGTGCATCCTACGAAAACGTTTTGAATAACAAGTTCCTTCCTGCACTGCAACAAAAACGTCCGGGAAAGGCTGCGCGTGAGCTGTTTCACCAAGACAACGCACCCGCACATTGGGCTAACGTTACGCAACAGTTTCTTCGTGAAAACAACTTTGAAGTGATTTCTCATGCTCCTTACTCACCTGACCTGGCTCCTAGTGACTTTTGGCTGTTTCCAACAATGAAAGACACTGTCCTTGACCGCACAATAACCAGCCGTGCTGCTATTGCTTCAGCGATTTTCAAGTGGTCGAAACAGACTCCTAAAGAAGCCTTCTCCGCGGCTATGGAATCATGGCGTCGACGTTGTGAAAAATGTGTACGTCTGCAGGGAGATTACGTCGAGAAGTAACACCAGTTCATAGTTTTCGGGTGAGTAGTTAGTTAGAAAAAAAATCGGAGGCCTTAGAACTTGAATGCACCTCGTAATTAAAAATTAATTATTTATATTATTTAAACAGCGATATGCATATAGTTACCTAGATAAAATACATATATAATTTACTTGTTACATAGTTCCAAAGTTTTAACCACATGTTTTCTCTTTCTTCCAAAACTTCACAGAAATCACACATATTTTCGTTTTTTTGTATCCCTAATATTTCCCATTTCAACGAAATTTCATCCATATTTTCTTTAGAACCTTAAAATTATCAAATTGTTACATGATATATAGCCTTATAATACATTTGCATAGATTATAGCTGGTGGCAGCTACAAATCTAAATTAGTCCTAGGATTGGTTTTAGCAACATTTATATGAAATAATCCATAAACTTATATTTAATTTCCACTTTACTCGACTGAAGAAATCAACGTTTTGCATGAAAAATGTACAATATTAACAATAACATTGGTCTACGACGTTCCTGAGGCCATAGCTTTGATAGGTGACTTATTACCATTTTAGCATGTTTATTTCAGAACAATGTGCAATTTTGCTTGATCAGGTCAAGCCTTCATTCTATCGTAAAGAAATAGTATTCAATTGTTTTTATTCTCTCGTGCACACAAAGCAGCCTCAGTCGTTCTTAAGCTATCCGAGCGGTAGTACGTGTATTTTGATTTGAGCGCAAATGTTAGAATTTTCATATTGAACAGAAAAAAATGTAAAAATAACCCAGGCAGCTAATCGTAAATCAAGCATCAGGAGTTTTGTGAAAAAATGTACCCAGCCTACTTTGGAATCAAATTCGGTGATCAAGACAAGTTATTCGCACCTCACACATGCTGCGAAACATACGTAAAAGGTTTGCGACGTTGGAGCACCAAGAAACAAATAAGGATCTGTCCCTTCCCGAGAAATCATACTACTGATTGTTATTTTTGTATGACTAATTTACGAGGTAAGAATTTATAAATATTTGTGGGTATGAGCTCGGTGGTACGCAGCTGATATTGCAGTGTTGGTATTTGATCATAGAACAGTATTTGCTAAAATGGTAGCAGCCTTAAAAAGTCTCTTACAAGACTGAACAAAATGTCGTCAAAGAAGAAGCAAAGAAAGAATTTTATATAAATAACTTCCGATAATATTAAACGTTGATTTTGCTATCGGCTATGGTTACTACTAGTTTCTAAATCTTAACTATCAGACAATGTCATTTGAAAATATTCATGAAAACGACAAGCACCAAATATGTTCATAATGTACTGTATAGAGCAAAGATTTCTGACCTGGTGCTTCTAAAATAAACCTGTTATTTATCTATACAGTGCTTCTCAAAAGTCCCCTCCCCCCTCTTATCTTTGGAACGATTATACATACACAAGTGAAATTTGGAAACTGAATATTATAGGTTATAAACTTCCCTACTAGTGATGATAGATGACGAAATCGTCATAGATGACGTCACAAGGCCATTGTTACCAATAATTTTAAATGGAACGCTACGGCAAGCGACACCTCTTTTAAAAGGTATCGAAAAAACCTATTCAATGATAATAATTTTGTTTGTGTTTGAGGCAGTTTTAATGGCTCATTAGTAAACATGAAAATTTCAATTCCATTCAGTATGATATTAAATACAGATTTAAGAAACAGTATGTACTTAAAGAAATTGCTCGAAGTAACCTCCATTTACTTCCTGACAGTAAAATATCCTATTTTTAAACTCTTCTCGTACTTCTTCAAATGTGTCTGCGGAAACAGCATCACATTCTGCAACAATACGTTGTTTTAAAACGTCAATATTGTCAAGTTCAGTGGCGTAAACCTTCGATTTAAGGTACCCCCACAGAAAAAAATCTAAAGGTGTGAGGTCCCGTGATCGAGATTGCCATTCCGTTGAACCTCGTCGTCCAATCCATCTACCAGGATACTCCTCATGCAAATACCGTCTTACTGCACCGTAATAGTGTGGAGGAGCACCATCCTGTTGGAATGTTATTTCCAAATTGCCGAATTCATCTGGATTATCTTCCAAAATTTCAAGGATTAACGGTTCTATTGCGTTTTGCAACATCTCCAGATAAACCTCACCAGTTAAATTAGTATTTAAAAAAAGAGGTCCAACGATGTGGTTTCCCAGGATACCTGCCCAAACATTCACCTTCTGGGGAAATTGGGTATGTGTTTCACGAAACAGGTGAGGATTTGCGTCACTCCAATACCTCAAATTCTGTGTATTTACATTTCCATTTAGATAGAAAGTACTTTCGTCACTAAAACAAATTGTTTTGACGTAGTTTGGCTGTTGGTTAATTTTAGTTTCCATATTTTCACAAAATTCTAGTCTTCGGTCTGGGTCGTCGTCTGAGAGTTAATGAACCATTTTTAATTTGTATGGATGAAATTTGTATTTTTTCAACACCCTGTGTACTGTACTTCGACTAACTTCACAGGTAGATGCAACTTGAGTTGTTGAAGAAGTAGGATTAACTCTTACTTCTGCCAGTATATCAATTTTTTTCTCATCAGAAATTTATGGTCTGCCAGATCGTTTCGCATCATTAATACTACCCGTTGTTTCAAACTTACGAAGAAGCTCCCTTAAATAAGTCCTCGAAATGGGGCGATCGGGAAACCTCTCATTAAAAATGCGTTCTGCTGCATGAATATTTTGTCTAGTTTCACCAAGAATTAGGACCGCTGCTACTTTATCACCTAAAGCACGTACCATTTCGCTTCTTGAAGCCCTTAACCTTCCGTTAGGCGCGCTGATGTTTGCAACGTTAGTAGTCGCGATGGGACTGATAAACCCATGGTGTTGGTTTTGTATTTTTTCACTTATCTGTTTACCTTATGTATAGGAGATCCATTATATATAATATTTTAGCATTAAGTAAACATACTACTTAACTTTTATTAGAAAGAAAATAATATTTTATTACAATATACAATATAAGAGAACATTATACAGAATCCATTATTATATTTTCTGCGGTATTACAAATTAAGCAATTTCACAAACTGTTTTCACATGTTGATTCAAACATAGGTACACGTGACATTTTTCACATGTAAACTTGTTACGACAGTCTTTTTTAAGGGCTTGGTAGCAAGGCTGTCATCGTTTCCTTTTTGAGCTGGTAGGAACAGAAGCAGTTTTAACGTTATTAGTAACTACTTGCGGTTTATACTTCTTCAACATACTTTTCAGATCATCCGGTAGACTTGTTATTAGCAACCTCCTTTGTAGCTGCCCGGATAATAAAGTCAGAGCCAATTTTTTCAAATATGCCCGCCTATCTGAGTATTGATTACCATTCGCGAGAAAAATGACTCTTGAGTTTATTCCAGCTGTATTCAAAAGATGGTAAAAGATTACTATAGGCCATCTTCTCGTCGCTCTAGCCACATTATAACTAGCGCATAGCTTATCCACCACATCTACCCCAGACTTGGTATCATTATAATGAAGTATTATTTCCGGCTTTTTATGTATGTTATTAGATACTTCATTGGATGATACATGAAGACTTGATAATAGAACAACTGTCTTTCCTGCTTTTGGAACATATGATACAATTGTTTCATTTTTTGAAAAACCAAAAACGCTATCATATTGCTCACGACCTTTCGCTGTTACAAAGTTCGATGGAATTTCCCGTCTGTTCTTTCTTATTGTTCCTACGTATGATAGTTTCTTCTTTTCTAACTCTTGCACTAGACTCAAGCTAGTGAACCAATTGGCGGCCGTAATGTTTCGTCCAGATCCATAAATTGGTTCAGCCAACCTAAGAACAACAGCCTCAGCAGAATTGTTTTGACGGTATGGACCCTCGGGCTGCTGTCCGCAGTATAATTCCATGTTTGAAGTATAAAACAACTTCGCATCAGATAGGCAAAAAATCTTCAAGCCATATTTGGTAGGCTTGGGCGGTATATACTGCCGAAAGCCGCAGCGGCCTCGAAAAGCTGGTAACTGTTCATCAACTGTTACATTTTGACCAAGAGATAATTGTAGCTGACAATTACGGATAAACATTGTGAACATCTGCCTAACAGCTGCCAGTTTGTCAGACTTTCTGCGATCTTCTCTTGAAGCCCTCTCGTCAAAACGTATACATCTGATTAAAAATCTAAACCGTTTTTCAGACATCGCCATTCTAAACATGTTGATACCAAGGTCATCAGTTGCCCACATATCATGAAGGTTTTGGCGCCCACCACGAAAAACACCTGCCAGATATAGCAAACCAAAGCATGCTTTCATTTCTGTAATATCTGTGAGTCGGCTATCTCTTTCTCGGTGAAATTTATCTTTCACAATTTGTATATAATTACATAATTTGAAACTTGAGTGGGTAAAACCTCACTAAATTTGTATAATACAAAAGTATTTTTAATAATATAAAAAATATTATTAAAAATGGGGTGTGAAGAACACAATACAAGTTCATTTATGTATTTTTGAATGTTTCTATTCAAAAATACATAAATGAACTTGTATTGTGTTCTTCACACCCCATTTTTAATAATATTTTTTATATTATTAAAAATACTTTTGTTTTGTATATAATTGTTAGTATTTGTAACTATCAAATCTAAAGTATCGTCACTAAAGAAGAGTTTCCAGCATTCAATTTCGGTTTTAGCTTCTCTTGCCGCCTGTGTTACACCCGGTAACACTCTCATAATATTCTAAGGACGACTATGTGTCTTTTTCCAAGGCTGCTTTCTCCATTGTGTTACATTTTTCCCCGAAAACAAAAATAGTTCTAATAATAACGCTTCTTTTCTAGCGTGTAGCTGCTCACCATAATGGAAATGTGTATTATATAGTTCTAGATTCTCTTCATTTTCACTGTCCTCTACCTCATGATCGGTATCTGACATGACATCTCGCATTTCAACACAATCCTCTGTTTCTGAATCGTCACTTTCGTTGAAATCCTCTTCACCAAAGTCGTCATCATCGTAAAGTAGCCGATGTATTTCTTCTATATCGTTCGGATTTTCGAGATCAAATATGTTCTTGTTCATTCTAATTATTATAAAATTAACAAATGGTTATGATTATAGAGAAATAAATAACGTTAGTAAATGCGCAAGCATAAACATAACCCTTCAATTAGCAAATGAGGCACGCTTATTGAACGGCAAAAAAAAACAACATACCTTGTCGCAGTGGGTCTACTGGCCCCAATTGATGATCTACGACACAATTAGCTATCAAAAACACTAGCATCGATTGATGAAATCGAAATATTCGTGCAGATTCAGATAGGTTATAACGTACTGTTAGATGTCACAACGCGATATACACGTGGCTCCATCTATTAGAAAGTAGTTCGCTTTTCTATAAATGATGGGATTATCAGACCCATGTGCGACTAACGGAAGGTTAAACTATCGACTCACAACAGTTTAACAAAATAATTAAAATGTACAAAAATATTAAAACTACCATAAGCTGTAAAAACAGTGAGACGTTCTATCAACAATACACAAATTATTAAATGTACAAAAACTTGGACAATTACAAAAACGTCGAATATTGGAGACTCACAAAAACGTCAGATTATTTGACAACTAACCATAGGCGGAGCTTGAATTTGGAATTTTAGTATTAACTTGACAATTTGATGTTTTAAAACAACGTATTGTTGCAGAATGTGAGGCTGTTTCCTCAGACACATTTGAAGAAGTACGAGAAGAGTTTAAAAATAGGATATTTTACTGTCAGGAAGTAAATGGAGGTCACTTCGAGCAATTTCTTTAAGTACATACTGTTTCTTAAATCTGTATTTAATATCATACTGAATGGAAACTACCTCAAACACAAACAAAATTAGTATAATTGAATAGGTTTTTTCGATACCTTTTAAAAGAGGTGTCGCTTGCCGTAGCGTTCCATTTAAAATTATTGGTCACAATGGCCTTGTGACGTCATCTATGACGATTTCGTCATCTATCATCACTAGTAGGGAAGTTTATAACCTATGATATTCAGTTTCCAAATTTCACATGTGTATGTATAATCGTTCCAAAGATAAGAGGGGGGGAGGGGACTTTTGAGAAGCACTGTATATCTAATTCTTTGCGTTGTACGCCAATAAGTCCAGCCAACTAAGCACAATGCTCTTTGTACCACTTCCAGTAGATCGCAGCTCCACTCTCTTTGTCTTGTGTCCTTGATAAGATCTACTACCCTCCTCATGAGAAATTTCAGTACCCTCGTAGAATTCCAGAGTTCTCTTCCGAAATGTTTATCTTCAGTTCCGTTCAGTTCATCACACGTGCATATTACATCAAATCTAGTTTCCTCCTATTGTTCACATCTCCTACTCCTGAACTTGCTAACCAAGCCATGTTGTACAGATGCCTCCATAAAAGACAGTGTCCAGATATCGAACCGATAATAGTTTTAATTTCTATTTTACTACGAATTTGGTTGGCTAAAAGCCTAGCGTTCAGCTCCTGTAGTAGGATCTTAGTATGGAGTTGACCTTCCGCTTATTTTTGTTTTTGTTTCTGGAGTCTCATCAGATTCCATTGCCATCTTTTGTGTTTATTTAGTTTTATATCTCGGTTCATTCTGCTCTCCCCAACTACGTGAGAAGTATGAAATCAATGCTCGTAGATCTTCCATTACGGGCGCAAGACGTAACTACAAAAGAGTGCCGCCTGGTGCGCCCAGGGGAACATTCAAGACCACATATACCCCAGTGGCCATTTATATTTGATCACGTTGTCTTACACCATAGTTTGGGAGAGATGGTCCGCGGTAACAGCTTTCGCTAAGGATTAGAAGGTTTTTAGGCCTACCCATTCCGCTTATGACTGCCACTAATCAGGTTACCCAAGAGAGGTCTGTCCGTCTCCTTATCCGCCACCTAGAAACACGCTTGGTGGGTAGCTCAACCTCTGCGGAAGAGCTCCGCGAACCAGCAATAAACTTGCTAGTTTCTACTTTTGCGAAAACTTTTAATGTTTTTTTAATGATTTTTTTTATATTCAACATTAATTTTATCATGAAAAAATATGCCCAAAGAGCAAAAGATTTTAAAGTTTGATATTTTTCTTTTACCATATTTGCCAAATACATTTCTAATTTTACACTATTCAATAAATGCATTATATACTATGTCATATTGCTGTTTAGATTTCGACGAAAGTAAATTTATCTCTACTTGCTGTTTCTTCAACATTCTCGTAAAACACCTTCATCTGAATTCATATTTTCAGAATTTACGTTTATAAGAACGCGTTTGATAAGTGTATAACATTTAACAACTAATTATATTCTATAAGCTATCATAAATTTTTTCATATTTTTATGGGCACATTTTCTATTAAAATTTTGAACTAATTCAAAATTATATTCCTAGAAACAAATACTGCACAATACGCATAATGAAACGCTATTTTATTTTGCTAGTAATTTTCCCCACTCGTTATCGCAAATCTAACACGGCGAAATAAAATCGCATTTTAAACGCTTTCGTCGTAAATAACTATTTGGAATAAAATATATTTATTTTACGTTTAAGCAAGTTACTTTCCGCTTATATAAATATATAAATAAAATTTCTGAAAGTGTACTGTATTGCTAAAAAAGATTTAGAACTAATTCAAAATTATATTCGTAGAAACAAATACTGCACGATATGTACGAGGTGCATTCAAGTTCTAAGGCCTCCGATTTTTTTTCTAACTAACTACTCACCTGAAAACTATGAAACTGGTGTTACTTCTCGACGTAATCTCCCTGCAGACGTACACATTTTTCACAACGTCGACGCCATGATTCATTCCATGGCCGCGGTGAAGGCTTCTTTAGGAGTCTGTTTCGACCACTGGAAAATCGCTGAAGCAATAGCAGCACGGCTGGTGAATGTGCGGCCACCGACAGTGTCTTTCATTGTTGGAAACAGCCAAAAGTCACTAGGAGCCAGGTCAGGTGAGTAGGGAGCATGAGAAATCACTTCAAAGTTGTTTTCACGAAGAAACTGTTGGGTAACGTTAGCCCGATGTGCGGGTGCGTTGTCTTGGTGAAACAGCACACGCGCAGCCTTTCCCGGACGGTTTTGTTGCAGTGCAGGAAGGAACTTGTTCTTCAAAACATTTTCGTAGGATGCACCTGTCACCGTAGTGCCCTTTGGAACACAATGGGTAAGGATTACGCCCTCACTGTCCCAGAACATGGACACCATAATTTTTTCAGCACTGGCGGTTACCCGAAATTTTTTTGGTGGCGGTGAATCTGTGTGCTTCCATTGAGCTGACTGGCGCTTTGTTTCTGGATTGAAAAATGGCATCCACGTCTCATCCATTGTCACAATCGACGAAAAGAAAGTCCCATTCATGCCTTGGTTGCGTGTCAACATTGCTTGGTAACATGCCACACGAACAGCCTTGTGGTCGTCCGTCAGCATTCGTGGCACCCACCTGGAGGACACTTTTCGCATTTTCAGGTCGTCATGCAGGATTGTGTGCATAGAACCCACGGAAATGCTAACACTGGAGGCGATCTGTTAAACTGTCATTCGGCGATCCCCCAAAACAAGTCTCTTCACTTTCTCGATCATGTCGTCCAAACCGGCTTGTGCGAGCCCGAGGTCGTTTCGGTTTGTTGTCACACGATGTTCTGTCTTCATTAAACTATCGCACCCACGAACGCACCTTCGACACATTCATAACTCCATCACCACATGTCTCCTTCAACTGTCGATGAATTTCAATTGGTGTCACACTACGCAAATTCAGAAAAAGAATGATTGCACGCTGTTCAAGTAAGGAAAACGTAGCCATTTTAAATATCTAAAACAGTTCTCATTCTCGACGCTGCCGCTACAATTCCATCTGCCGTACAGTGCTGCCATCTCTGTGACGTATTTACAACGAACGCACGCTCATTTTAAAACAATGCACATGCTTCTATCTCTTTCCAGTCTGGAGAAAAAAAATCGGAGGCCTTGGAACTTGAATGCACCTCGTATAATGAAACGCTATTTTATTTTGCTAGTAATTTTCCCCACTGATTAACGCTCATATCGCAAATCTAACACGGCGAAATAAAATCGCATTTTAAACGCTTTCGTCGTAAATAACTATTTTTAAATAAAATATATTCATTTTACGTTTAAGCAAGTTACTTTCCGCTTTATTTATTATATAAATACCTATAGAAATATATAAATAAAATTTCTGAAAGTGTACTGTATTGCTAAAAAAGATTTGTAATTCGTGAATATCTTAAATGAAAATAAATGTTTTAATAACGGAACATTTTTTGCTTCACTTATACAGGAAATTGATCAATAACAGTAAAAAATTAAATTACTGAAATTCCCGATGACATCCCTATATTGTTCGTGCCGGATGGATTCATTTAAAACTTTTAATTAAAGTTAGCTCGTTGTCACAGCTTACTTGGATATACGAAAATGAATGTCTTTCGTCTCTCAATTCGTAATTCTTTTTGTGATATTCGCGCATTTGGCTTTTGTTTGAATTTCATTTGTTCCACTAACATCGTCGATCCTTTTTTTTAATACCTAAGTTCCGGTTTCAGATTTGTACACAATGAACAAAAAAGATACGAATGCAGTTTTTTTGAGTTATTCGAATGGATTTGAAAGTAACGTTTAAAAAAATGGTATAATCAGTAGGGAAATTCGTGGATGTAATCATTACATACCAAATACTTCACAGAAATAAATTACGGATTATGAAATTCCATTAATATTCGTAAGCAAATATAACGATTTTTAAATATATGTGTGGTGTTTTAAGTAAGTAAGCTATGAACGTTCTATCTCAAAATCCCATATGACTACCTACCTCACGTGAAGTCATCACCAATGGCAATAGAGAGGGGCGTAATTTTAAGAATGCATACATAAACAGAGAAAAACACTGATAAGCAGAGAGCGGACTGAAGTTATAAATAACAGCCCCACTATTTGCTTGCTCTATGACATTCGTCGAGCAGGTGCTGCTATTTCCGTCATATTTCTACTTGCACACGAATTACGAGATATATTTAAACAAATAAATGTAATTTAAAAATATAATTAAACATTCTTATATATGTGAAGCGTAACACAACTCAGTATCACTTTATATATTTATTTCAACTTATGTACATAAAATTAGTATTCTTTAAGATGGTCATTATTAATATTTAGTTTAGAATTTTAAGTCATTATTACTTATGGCTTGTGGGCCTTATTAAGATTATCATATTTGTTTTAATTGATAAATTTACTACGGTATTATTCATTGTTACCCTTATTGATTTTTTTCCTTGTTTTGATTTCTTGTTGATCTTTAATAAACTATATCTTCTTATTATTATATTTTGGGTGTTTTATTATTATAATAGTAATAACTGTCCACGTATTTACCTGTGATTTGGTTAACTTACTATCGACGGTGCCTGTGTTCACTGTACCGGCTTGAGAGCACAAATACGGTGGCAACTATTATAAAAAAAGAACCTCCCCTCGCTCGCCTCTTAACTGAGATGGTCTCTCAGCCGAATATCTCCGGGGCAATCGTGTTATTGGGGTAAGTTATTGAATCAAGTTGGTTTTACGTTTGTGTAGGAAACCTTTTGATTGAACTCGTTACATATCTCAAAAAAAGCCAATGCAGAAAAGGAAGTGTAAATTATTGATGTTAGTATCTAAATGGGAGTATGCACTCAATAAAAATTATTTTATAAATGAAAGTTTCGTTACTATTATATATTAAACTTTAAAATTACTTTTATAAAGTTTAAAAATGCGTTTTTGGTTAAATTTGAAACTAAAATGATTATTACATGAATATTAAAATAAATACATTAAAAAATATTATACAATGGTTTAAAAACTTTCTAATTTTAAACACACTTTTTTAAATTTTACAATTAATTGCTGAATCTTATATGTAGGTTACTAACATTAGACATAAAAGAACTATATCACCATGTTCAGATGTTTATACACAAAGGAATAAATTCTGACCTTTTCATAATTGAAGCTATTCTATTTGAGAAAAATGAGAACACATGGCATCGTAAATATGTCAGAATGTTCTTTCAAAGCGAAGGAGAAAATATTATGGGTTCCATAAAGTTGTGTTATTTTTGTTACATACTTTTCGCGAAATTTATTTGCATCTTATATCGAAAGACGTAGCAAGGTAGAATATTTTATCTCACTAATATCTTATGACAACATCTGTATGTTGCATGTACATATATAATGTTCATAATGTATTTCTTTGCAGTCACATGACCAAATGTAAGGTATAAGAATACCTTAAAAAGACTAACGTGTGTAGTATTGCAACGCGTATTTGTGTGTGTTAGACAGAAATAAAGTACAATTTGCAGTTCGCATTTGAGCAGTACGAACTGCAAAGAAACACTTTATGAAATATACAATGCATTCGTAAAGTAGTGGATAAATTCAATAAAAATTAAAAGGGAAGCTTTTCTTACGTGAAACTGAAATATACAGGTGTCTCTAAAAACCGATGTGACCTATTCTTTTTTTAATATAAACACCCAGGAGACCAGGACAAAAAGTACATGTGTTTACGATACTACCCAATCACGAAAAATATTAATAGAGTTGTTAAAGAACGAGGTCTCCAAACTTTTCGGTCCGAAAACACCATAAAAAGCCTCCTAGGTAATACCAAAGATAAGGTTAATTTTGATTTGAAATCAGTATATACGAAATTAATTGCGACGATTGTAATTTAAAATATATAGGTCAAACGAAACGCTCAATAATAAGCCGGTATAAAGAACACATATCACATATCAGATTTAATAGATCAGAAAAATCTAGGGTAGCTTATCATGGTCCTACGCACAGATAACAACTTGTCGGTTAAAGGGTTAAAACTTGTCAAAACCATCAATAACACCAGAGATCTCTACGCATATGAAATCATTCATATCGTTAAAAATAAAAGTAATATCTTGAACTTGTACAAAAGCAAAATCGCAAGTTGTCATTTTTCATTCTTAGAAAAGAGGCAGAAAAAGTCGAGGGTCGATAATGGATAGTAAACACATGTGATGCCGTTTTTTCTTAAGAGAAGTAAGGTTTGTCGTAATTTTTAGTTTACGAATTTTATTTTAAGGTTAGTGTATACATGGACGCCAGTAAACTAGTTGCGCGTTTATATGTGTTAGCTTTACTGTGCGCCATATGCGACACCTTTAATTAGTGGTTTTTACCTACTGATGATGACAACTTAGTTGTCGAAAGATTTATTTAGGATACGATTACTAATTGTGATAAGGGTTTTATTCCTTTTTTAGGCATTTTTTGTTACAGAATTAGAAAGAAGAGATATTTTTACATACGACAAGGTAATTTTGGATGATGTTTACGTAATATTATCGTAAACATTAAAAATGAAAACATATTTCTAATTTTTAATAATAAGCGCGAACCGCTAAAGCGGCGGCGTTCCATCCTTAGAAGATTTAAAAGCACGAATACGCCAAGAAACATTACCGCAGATGTCATCGACAACATTCAAAACGAAATTTTTTAATCGCCTTGACTATTGTCTGATTGTTAACGGTGGTCAATTTAAACATGTAATTTAGATGATTATATTTTCGTTTTTCACATTATAAAGAGGTGGAAGGAGTATTTCGAAGAACTCTTAACGATAGAAAAGAACAATGACATAGGAACTAAAGAAGAACAAGAGAATATTAACGAAAATAACGAACAAGACGTAGAGATAACAATAGAAGAAGTGTCGGAAGCCGTGAGAAGATTAAAAAGGGGCAAGGTGGCAGGGCACGATGGAATATATACGGAGATGATAATGAACCTAGGACCGAAAGCTGTGGAAATAATGGTAAAGCTACTAAACAAAGTATGGAGAGAGGAACAAATACCACATGACTGGGAGATAGGAATATTGATACCGATATTCAAGAAAGGGAATAAACGGGACTTCGCTAATTACAGGGGTATTACTTTGCTTTGCACGCTGGCCAAACTCTATGAATGGATACTGACCAAAAGACTAGAAAGAACAGTGGAAAGACAGTTAGAAGATTCACAAAGTGGTTTCAGAAAGGGAAGAGGAGTTCAGGACCACATATTCACACTGAAACAATTAATAGAGAAATGTACCAATGACAATATATATGTGGCCTTTATAGACCTCAAGAAAGCCTTTGACAGCGTGCCAAGGGAACTAGTTTGGAACAGTCTAAGAAGGAGAGGAGTCGGGCAAAAATTAATAAACTGTATTAAAGCTGTATATAAGAACACAAGAAATTACGTTAGAACCAGGAACACAAGATCTGAAGAATTTGTAACGACGGAGGGATTAAGACAAGGAGGCAACCTTAGCCCAGTATTATTTAATATAATAATGGATGATGTAACAAAAGAAGCGAAAATGAAAGTTAAGAAAATGAAGGTGGGATACTACAACATGGAACCGGTAGAAATAGCAGAGAGCATATTTGCAGATGATTTGGTGATTTATGCGAAAAATAAGCTCAACCTTCAGCGCAATCTAGATATATGGGCAGAGATGTTGCGAAAGAAGAATTTAAAAATAAACGCAGAGAAAACCAAAGTTATGGTATTAGGGAAAAAAGATGATGAATTACAAATAAAACTTGACGACACTAAAATAGAACAAGTAGAAACATTTAAATACCTGGGGGTGAAAATACACAAAACAGGAACAATGGAGGCAGAACTGAATGACAGGTTAGATGCAGCATCAGCACTTTATTACTCCTTGAACAATTCGTTCCTGAGAAGAAGAGAAGTGTCAAGGAAAACTAAGACCTCAGTTTACAAAACTATATTTAAGCCCGTATTGATATACGGAAGCGAAAGTTGGACATTGACGAAACGAATGGAAAACAAAATACAAGCAATGGGGATGAGGTTTTTAAGAGGAATAATGGGAATTAGTAAGAGAGACAGAGTAAGAAATAGCAAAACAAGGGAAGAACTTAAAGTACGGATGCTGAAGGAAGATATACAACGAAATCAATTAAGATGGTTTGGATACTTGACAAGAATGGGAGAGGAGAGCACAATAAGAAAAGTATGGCAAGCAAGAAGATATCAGAGAAGACCAAGAGGTAGACCTAGGAATTCGTGGGACAGCGAAGTGGAAGACATATTGAGAGCCAAGGGAATGTCAGGGAGAGAGGCGAAAAGAATGGCAATCAACAAGAAAGAATGGGCAAGGATGATATACGGAACGAAATTAGAATAAAATAATACTGATAGATTCTGATAGGCTGCACTTACTGATTTAATGTACTGTAACTTTAAGGAATTGTTTGATTTTTGTATTTAACCTTAACACCTAACGGTAAATAAGGTATTGATAATATATATATATATATATATATATATATATATATATATATATATATAATAACTTCGTGACCTTGGTATGATATGGTAAACCTAATCAGTAGGCGATTAAAGGTCTTTCGGCGGAAAACGTTAAGATGGCATAAGTGTGACCATCGTCGACCGAGGTAGCCACTAAGAGTGTTCCCTTAGTTGCGATGAGCAACCCCGTACAGGGTGCGCTTCGCCTGTCTGCGCCTTGCCTCGTTGGGGCGGGGGTCAGACTGTCGAAGTACTGCACGGAATTGTAAAGAAGTTGTCGGGAAAGGGTTGGCGGCCCTACGCAACGGCTGGTCATCCGACCTCTCTAAATTCATGCGACCGATCACTAAACACACGCACCGACATACAAAACCCTATACTTACGCTCTCACACAAAACCACACACCCATAGAGAGAGACAAGCTGCCAGCAGCAACCAACACACAAGTTCATACCCAGAAGGAGACACAAATTGCTAGCAGCGAACAACACATATTTTCACACCTTGTTATCTATTTTTTGGAATACTAAGGCATGATTTATTATTATTACTAGAATGTATCTTTGAATAATTTAAACCATAGCAATTTAATTACTTGACATTTATATCCTGTCATTCATATTTTGTATTCTTTTGATAAAGGCGTATACAGCCGAAACATGTAGAGTTTTTTAAATACATATATTTTGAAGTAATATACAGACCTTTAATCGCCTACTGATTAGGTTTACTATATATATATATATATATATATATATATATATATATATATATAATGACATTTATATCCTGTCATTCATATTTTGTATTCTCTTGATAAAGGCGTATACAGCCGAAACATGTAGAGTTTTTTAAATACATATATTTTGAAGTAATATACAGACCTTTAATCGCCTACTGATTAGGTTTACTATATATATATATATATATATATATATATATATATATATATTTGTTTTTCATGTTTATGATAATATTACTTCAAAATTTCCTTATGTAAACATCATACAAGATTACCTTGTCGTATGTAAAAATATCTGCCCTTTCTAATTATGTAACAAAAGTGTTTATATTTAAAAAAAATGAGGTCATATCGGTTTTTAGATATTTCAGTTTCACATACGAAAACTATAAACTAAAAATAAAATATACGGGTCTGAGAGTTTTTTGAAAAAGTTCCCTTTTAATTTTTATTGAATTTATCTTCTACTTTACGAATGCACTCTATATACTGTGATAAGCAAGCCCACAACCATGTAAATATATGTTAAATAAAAAAAAGATATTGTAATCAAATTTTAGAGACGAAAATTAAGAATGAAGAGTCATCGTTTGAAGTATTTTTTAAATATACAGAGTGTTAAGAAAATGTAACGTACTAAAGTTATACTTTTTAAAATTGAACATTTAAATTTAAGTTGAAAATAGTATATTAAAACACAAGTTTCATAAGGCACCATTTTGTGGTACGAGTTTTCTAAAGAACGAGTGCGACAAAATGTCTTATGAAATGGGTTTTTTATACTATTTTTTCTATTTTGCATTTTTTATATTAATAAATTTAAATGATTTAATTCAGGGATTAGAAAGTTCAGAGATTTATTTATATATGAAGTATGCAGTTGGTCACAGTGACACTTGATATTTTCAAATTTAAATCTTGCTATCCGCGAAATATTATTTGTTAATTTTCACAAACATTACTTGATATTTTATTTAAAAATATAAACATGAGTGACATAGAAACTAATATATCTTGTTGTTAATTGTATTCATGTGTGTAGCATTTTTCTTTTCTATGTATATCATTCTGTCAAATGTACTTAAATTCTTAAAATCAAGACCATTTTCCTCCAATGCAAGAATATCTGGTTATTTAAAAGTTCTAATTATGATTGACTATTCATAGTTTTTTTCTATAGAAAAAAGGCCCTATCATTCTGTTTCTACAAATACCAGCCCAAACGTTAGATAGTAGATAGTACATATTGTGTTGAGGTTGGTAAATGATAAATTATAAGAATTCGCTGTTTAGTTAGTTCAAACACACAGTCCAGAGACCTTTACAAAAAAGTAAACGTAGTATACAAATATGCCTTTGTTTCCTTTTTATTATTAGGCTGGTCATTCATAAAACAGATGTGCAATAACAAAGATTTTGTTTAAAGGTGTTGTTGCATGTTTGCTTTACGTAAACACATCCATCAATGATAAATAAAATACCTGCACTTGAGCACTTGTGAAATATTGAAATAACGAAATAAATGAAAAACTTTTTCACAAAAATAGTTTTAATAAACTAAATGTACATTTTGTGTGCTCTGCACACATAATCAGTAGTACTGTTTAAGCATAATATCTACGAGACAATATATACATCATACAGATACAGGTCATAACTTCAATTTAGATAATGTTAGTTTAGTTAAAAAAGCAGTAATAGAAATTTAGACATGTGGGAAGCCATATACATGAAAAAATACAAAAATTATCTTCTAAATAATGATATTTCACCCCTTAATAATAAACTGTTAGCACGTATACCGACATCATTAAATACTTAAGACATCTCGTAAACAGGTACTAAATTCTCTATTCACATTAATATTCTATATTGTTAATCCCTAATCCTTTTGCTGTTAGTCCAACTCGATGCTTTGTTTCATAGATATTCATAGATATTTGGTATTTCTCCATGAACTCATTCTCAAAAATTGTATTAGTTTTACGATTCAGTGTAATTTTTCATTAATTAGCTTTCAAAATAATAAAATAAAACAATTATTATATAATTTATATATATATATATATATATATATATATATATATATATGCCGGTTTAGAACGTTTTTCTTCGTTGTCCGACACCTAACTTCCATCCTCTTCTATCGTCACACTCCTCTGGTGTGAGGTTTCTTTCACTCATGGATCTTTGTATGCTCTTCTGCCATTCCAGTTTCGGTCTTCCCCGTTTCCTTCTCCCTCTTGGGTGCCATTGCATTATTGTTTTGGGCCACCTGTTATTTTGCATTCGTTCTACGTGTCCGTACCAAGCAAGTTGTTTCTTTTCGATGTCTTGAACTATCGTGCCTTCTATTCCCATTTGTTGCTTTATATAGTCATTCCTTATTCTCTCTCTTCGTGAAATTCGCAAGGATCTTCTAATGGCATCCATTTCAACCGCCTCAACCTTCTTCCTTTGTCTATCTGCAATCTTCCAAGTTTCTGCTCCATATAGAAGGCTGCTCTTTACCATAGTCTCGTATATATTAAATTTTCTCTTCTTTGTTATTTCCTTGCTCCATAGAATTCCATTCAGGCACCCGATCACTTTTTTTGCTTTGACTATACGTTTTTCGATCTCTCTCACATCTGTTCCGGTGTTGTCGAAAGTTATGCCCAGATATTCATATTCCTGACATTGCATTATTTCTTGACCATTGTCGACTTCCAGATTTCCGTCCTGGTCCTGGCCAATACACAGATATTTTGTTTTGTTTATATTGTTTATATAATTTATTATTTTCAAAATGAATTACCACAAAGTTACGGCTACCAGTATTAATTTGCTTTCACCCTACCTCTAATATTTCTGTATATGATGTATTTTCATATTATATATTGTCTCGTAAATATTATGTTTAAACATACTGATGAGGTGTGCAGAGCACACGAAATGTACATTCACTTTATTAAAACTATTTTTGTGAAAAAGGTTTTCTTTTATTTTGTTACCTCTTCAGATAGCCGATTACAAAATATTAAATTAAATAGATTTTCTTCGTCCAGTATCTCTTAATCGTTGACTAATTGTACAAAGGTAGCTCTCGCGGGCAATTGTCTATTAGGTAATTGTTCCACATATCGTCGCCGAGCTCTTGCAGCATTTTGTTCGCCCGCACCATATATTAAATCCGTAAATACTAATTCGTTATTATTGTAAGCCATATAGATGACAACATAAAAAAAATAATATAATGATACAGTATTTCCCATACGCAACTTCAGTGGTTGGTACAAATACGAACACCAAAGTTTCTGCGGTAAATGTCTTAATTTAATATGATACTATAAGCACAATAGCGCCATATGTTCGACAAGTGAGTCTATTGTTCATAGGTCAGCATTTTTCCTTTAAATTTAAATAACAGTCGATGGCATTAAACGTAGAAACCGCGCGCGCACACTCACGCACACACACACACGCACACTTACACAACATAAAAAAAATAATATAATGATACAGTATTTCCCATACGCAACTTCAGTGGTTGGTACAAATACGAACACCAAAGTTTCTGCGGTAAATGTCTTAATTTAATATGATACTATAAGCACAATAGCGCCATATGTTCGACAAGTGAGTCTATTGTTCATAGGTCAGCATTTTTCCTTTAAATTTAAATAACAGTCGATGGCATTAAACATAGAAACCGCGCGCGCACACTCACGCACACACACACACGCACACTTACACTATGCATGCAGACCGTCTTAAAAACATTTTCCTATATTGTCTTCTTTTTTTCAGCATTTATTTGAAAACTTTTTTGACGCGATTTTTTGGTAATACATTATACAGGGTGGGGCACGGCAATCGGATGTTTTTGAAATAACAATAAAATCGTCAGTTTTTGCCTTAAAAGAAATTTATTGGTAGGATTACATACGCAAGAATTTAGCTTCATAATGTGCGGAAAATTACTTCCAGCATGTGATGTCCGTTTTCGTTTACGCAATGTTGTAGTCGTTCACGAAAATTGACTTCCACTTTTTCCAGCAGGTTTCTAGGAATTAGATTAACTTGTTGACGTTTCGCTTCCTTCAGTTCTTGTAACGTACGAGGTCTACCCCCGTAAACACGAGACTTGAGGAACGCCCATAGAAAGAATCACATGTGGACAAGTCGGGAGACCGAGGAGGCCATAAAACATCACCAAATCTCGAAATGAGATGATTAGGAAACAGAGTACGAAGAACAGCAATACACGCTCTGGCGGTGTGTGCCGTGGCTCCATCATGCTGAAACCATAATTGTAGAGGATCCAAACCTCTTCTTTGCAATTCAGGGATAAAATAGGTGTTCACCATATTAATGTAACGCGCCGATGTTACAGTAACGGTAACATCGATTTGTTCAAAAAAATAGGGACCGATAACGCCAACCCTCCCCACTGCGCACCAAACTGTAACCTTAGGACTGTGCAGCGGTTTTTGATGAAGCTCTTGAGGATTTTCGACAGCCCAATACCGACAATTTTGTCTATTGACAGCCCCATTAAGGTGGAAATGGGCTTCATCACTCATTACCACCAACATGTTTTCGTTCTGCTCATAAAGTGTAAGCATTTGTTGGGAAAAATTCACTCGTTGCTGGTAATCCCTTTCATTCAATTCCTGCACAACCACTATTTTGTATGGATGCAAATGTAATTCACCATGTAAAATCCTTCTTACAGTACGATTACTGATTCGCAGTCCGGCCGAATGAGCCCGAGTAGAGCGGCGTGGGCTTCGCAGTATCGCTTGTCTAACCTTTTCAACGCTGTCTGGAGTGCGCACTGTACGTTGGGATCCGAGCTGTTTTATTTTGAGTATTGAGCCTCGTGTTCGAAGATTATGAACCCAACGTAGGATTGTGTTACGCGTGGGGACAGAGTCATTTCGATTAATATTGAATCCCCGACGAAATTCACGTTGAACCGTAGTCATTGATTCACCACTTCTAACGAAAGAATCATATGCAAATATGCGCTGTTCTAGCGTCCACGGCTCCATGACAGTAACTGACAGTAAAATGCTTTGAGTCAGGGAAGGTATCCCCACCTGTCAAATGCCCTTTCCTTTTCTAATGGTCGAATATTATGCATTCTAAAAACATCCGGTTCCCGTGCCCCACCCTGTACAATTTGGAAACTTTATACCCTCCAAAATATGCATACGAGTGATCAAACATCCTGTATAAACACCCTTCGTATAAATATAAACGTCACAAAATAAAATTTAAAAAAGACATGTCCGAGAACAGTTGAACCAAGCCCCCCCCCCTTCAAAGTGTTAACAAAGCTAACATTCTTCTATTTAGAAATGTATAGCAAATACGTCGCAATATATTAATACCACAAAATTTTAATGTAAGTAGATTTATTATACCATCTCTTATCTGTTTTAACATTAAAATAAATTTGACAGTTTTTGAAAATGATACTATAGATAATACCGAAACGTCAAATTAACTATTGTTTTAATTACCCAGCTACTCCCCCCCCCCCAAAAAAAAAAAAAATATTAATTTTATCTTGAACAAGAAAACAGTTTCAATTAAGTTCTAGGGAAACTATGTAGATATTAAAGTAACACATCTATTTTATTTCTATATTTAATGTATAGAAACATATTTTTGGAATCAAATTTCATCCAATTATATTTTTTAATTAATTATCTTATCAAGTAAAAGGGTTGTAAAATAATTTAATAGTCATAAGAGTATTTAGAGAATGAAGGACATTCAACACTTTACCGTTAAAATCATGTTAATTAATATCTTCCGGGCAGGACTGATGACACTGACACGTAAATAGCTTCAGTATTATTAAGCTAATTCCTATGGTAAAGTTGACTCGTGCATAGTTTATACATTATATCAATACAGGTAAACTAGAAACCACATTAATGCAATTATTAGAGTGATAGTTCCAGGAGAGAAGCTTTTGATAGTGTACTTGATATAATCTAATTTATGTACATGTTATACATTCTTGAGAATTATATATTA
The DNA here is from genome assembly GCA_935421215.2 of Melolontha melolontha. Classification (NCBI taxonomy): domain Eukaryota; kingdom Metazoa; phylum Arthropoda; class Insecta; order Coleoptera; family Scarabaeidae; genus Melolontha; species Melolontha melolontha. The sequence goes on from OW285239.1 coordinate 135,476,012, forward strand.
TTTTATAGTATTAATAAACTATTATTATAGTTATTACTTGCTTATATAGGTTAGGATTTTTTTTTCTTTAAATTACACGTTTCATGCAGTACATTAAAAAACGAGTATAGTGATGCCAAATGTTTTATCACTAAAGCTGGGATTATATGAAAATGCATATTTATTATTTGTAGATATGTTTACCAAAATTCTTGCAGATCTTAACGGATTATGTAAAAAGAAAGCATTTGCGACTACTTTTGTTTTGCATATCTTGCATATAAATACTGTTTTGAGCATATTTCATATAAAATTGCATATTTGTTCACATTTTATAATTTATTTCTAAAGTGCGTCGTAAAAACTATATAAAACCATTGATTCATAATATGTGGAGCAATCGGGCAAAACCGGTTAAATCCATTATAAGCAATTTCGTGATATTAATGAAAAACATTTATTTATGACACTCATATATTTAAACAATAAGTAACCCGTGTATTCTATAGAGCTTTGCAACTACACACCAAACTACAAATTTCAATTTTTTTTTTCCACTCACACTATAGTAATTAACAAAAATAAAATGGATTTATCGTGTTTTGCTTGATTAGAAATGGATATACAGGATGACTTACGGGAAACTGACGGTTTTCAAATGAACATTACTCAATTGTTTTTCAATAAAGAAGAAGTTTATTTTTACAAAACGAAAGATTAATATTTACCATTTAATGTAACATTGTCATTTATGGAAAATTATATCACTCAAGTGCCCGCCGTCCGCTTGAATACAGATTTCAAGTCTCTGCCAAAATTAATTCACAACTCGTGCCAATAGCTCTTGGTCAATCGCATACACCTCTTCTGTAATGATATCTTGCAACGCAATTAAAGTACGGGGTTTGTGAGCATAAACACGTTCTTCCAAGTACTCCCACAAGAAAAAGTCCGGCGATCTTGGGGGCCACGGCACGTCACCGAAACGAGAAATGAGGCGCCCAGGAAACATGTTTCTCAAAACTTCCACTGATGCATTTGCAGTGTGTGCTGTGGCACCATCCTGCTGAAAATAAACATTTCTGAGGTTTATCTGTCTTCTTCGTAGTTCAGGTAGAAAAAACGTATTTAACATGTGAATGTAACTCTCCGAATTCACGGTCACTGTAACGCAATTCTCATAAAAAAAATACGGTCCAATAACACCAAAAGTCGCAACCGCGCACCATACAGTCACACGCGCGGAGTGAAGAGGCCTTTCACGGGTAATGCGAGGATTTTGTGGGGCCCAGTAACGAAAGTTTTGTTTATTTACTGAGCCATCCAAGCTAAATTGAGCTTCATCGCTCATTATCACTATTGGGTTTTCCTCAAACAACACTTGCATACGTACGGCGAAGTCTTCGCGTTCAACATAGTCCCTCTCGTTGAGCCTCTGAACAACCTGCATTTTATGTGGGTGAAATTTCAAATCCAAACGCAAAATTCTTCTCACAGAATCACGGCTTAACTGCAACTCACGTGCATGTCGCCGTGCAGATCGACTTGGGCTCCTGTTCATTGCCTCTCTCACTGCGTCGATGTTTTCGGGCGTTCTCGCTGTTCTTGCAGGGCCTGGCGGCTTCTTCTTTGCAATATTCCCTGTTGTTCTCAACGTTTGCACCCATTTCAGGATTGTATTGCGGCTTGGAACCGCGCTATTCCGGCGGAAAATTCGTTGTATTATGATAACTGATTCGCCATTTTTGACAAAAGTATCGTACGCGAATATGCGGTGCTATATTGTCCACTGCTCCATTGTAACTGAAGCGGTAAGTCATGCCGACGCGTATGACCCCTGCACCTTCTTCCTCCCACCACTAATGCCTTCATATTATCTATTTTAAAAACGTCAGTTTCCCGTAAGTCACTCTGTACCTAGCTTTGTTTGAAGAAAGAAAGAAAAATCGGTATTTATTGGATACTACTACTTACCAGATGCAATTAAAAAATTAGAAAACATTTTATTAATGTTTCTTAACAGTCCCATGGAAAAATATAACAAAATAAAATTTTATTCTAAAACTCCAATAAATAATTTTTTGGATATAAAATTTGATATAATATTTAAATATGTACGCCAGGGTCATCCTCAAGACAGTCGGCCACATTCTTCATTGTCACTGTCTTCGGGCTCATCACCAACTTCAGACAGTATTCTTTTGTACCAGCTCAAATTTTTGTCTTCCTCCCATTTAGCGCCAAATTATTGTTTTATTAGGTGAGGAATAGTTTTTATTATTTTATGTGGAAGATTACGACCTAAGTCAATTTCTTCTAACTCTATTGGAATCGCTTTTCCTTTCTTGATTAAGCTATGGTGTTTCGTTCAAAGTAATAATGACACTGACAGATATTGGCTTTTTTCAAAGTGCCATGTAGATGTCATCTTCATTAGGGACTTATAACACTGCAGTCATATTTCTGTTGCAGGCATCTTTAGAAATGGATTTATCCAGTTTTGGTTGAAATGCAAATTTTCTTTGATTTATCCAGTTTTGCTTGATAGGTTAGGTTGTGAACCTTAGTTCCAACAGCAAATATTGCGTTTTGCTTGATTCTGGATCCACCAATGAATTTATCTGACTGCTCTTACTAGCTTAGTTTGTTTTTCATGTAAAAAGGATTTAACCGATCTTGCTTGATTGCTCCTCATATATTAAAATTGCACTAACAGTCCGCATGAGCATTTCCGTAGACCGGGGATTTCCAAATTTAAGTTTATCAAGTTGGGGAAGCTCCAGTAAATCTACGAGCAATGAGGTTGACCTACAGGTCAGTCATATCGTCAGTTGTGTTTAGTTAGTTATCGAAAGTATATGTGCACGTAAGTTTATCTTGTTACTTTTGATATGTCGAAATCATATTCACATGTGTCGATCTGGATGAAAGATAATCCTGAATTTTTAATTTAAGTTAATATATTCATTAAATATATTAACTTAAATTATTAAACATTTATATAGGTACACTATTTTCAGAAAAAGAACCTCTCAGCTATGGCTACTTTTGCCTTACTAAATATCCAAATTTAAAAGTGGGCGCAGCTCCTAAGGCTTAAAGAAATAACTTTATTGGGAACTTTGAAGGTTCCAAGTTTTAATTAACTTAAATCCTTGAAAGATTTAGTTAATTAAAGAAAGTTAAATAAAATAGTTGAGAATAAAAGTCTTATAGATAATAATAATGTAAGTATTGCAATAAAATTGTAAGTTAATATTTGTTTCCGTTTAATTACATATTTTTAATACCTGCAATTAATTTTTGTAGATTCTATGCGACGAAAAATTTCAATTAACGCAGCATGTAGGAACTGATTTGCATAAAAGAAATATTAAAAATTATGAATTTATGAAATTAAAAATTCACCACAAGCTACTCTGAATCAATCATTTGCTTCAACAAGTAAAAATATAGAACAGAATAGTTTCCATTATCACTTCTGTAAACTGTCAGTTCCTAGTCGCTCAACTACAAGAAAAAAGTATATTCATCTATTGTTTGCGGAAACTATGATGCAAATCATGAAAACAATAGGTGAAAATTATATTTATTTCGTAGTCGATGAGACAACAGACAGTTGTGGACATTATATTGCCAATTTATTCATTGGCATTTTAAATGAAAATTCCGCCGACCAATTCATTATAATTGGCACAGAAGAATTGGCTAAAACAAATCACTTAACTATAGCAAGATTTATAAACGTTTATTTGCCGAATGCCGTTCCAAATGACAAGCTATTACTGATGTTATCGGATGCTACCACATATACGAGTATGGTGAAGTCAGCACAGAATTTGAAGATTTTTTACCCGAATCTGATACACGTAACATGTTTAGCCTATGTTGTTAACAGAGTAGCAGAAGAAATACGTTACACATTTCCAGATATTAATTTATTGATCAATTTGACAAAAAAGAATTGATTAAAGCACCGTTGAGGGTTCAAGCATATAAAGATAAGTTACCTGGTCTGGCACTGCCACCATAACCCATAATAACAGGATGGGGCACGTGGATTGACGCCGCTGTATTTTATGCAGATACCTTTGAACAGATAAGAGAATTCATTCTCTTTTTCAAACGACTCGATACCAATTGCAGACTGCTAAGATATACTAAAGAAACCGCAAATGCGCCAAGAGTTAGCTTTTATCAAAGCAAACTGTGGTTTTATTAGTGAACCACTACGGAAACTTGAAACTCAAAGTGTTGAACTTAGTGAATCGATAGTACTGATTCAAACTTTCAAAAATAAAATTTATAATGTGAGAGGTATCATAGCAGAGCGGTACAAAATTAAATTAACACAAGTTCTAGAGAAAAACGAGGACTTTAATCAGCTTGGTAGAATATCCAGGTGTTGCAACGAAACTACGATGAAACTATTGAGATGAGTCCATCAATTATCTGCAAATATAAGCATGCGCCAATTACATCAGTTGACGTTGAACGAAGCTTTTCAGCAGACAAGCTATTATTGACGGATCGCAGAAGATCATTTTTAGTTGACAATTTAGAAAAGCTGCTACGATCACTGATTGCCGAGCTTAAAATATAAATTTAAAAAAACCAAAGAAAACGCTCCTCGGAGCAGACCCAGTCTCGGTCCACTAAAACTGCCCCTGCCCGTTCTCGCCAACGTCCAACGGCCCACCCGGCTACTGAGGCTGCCTCAGCTTAGGGGGTGGGGAGACCCAGAGGTAAGTGAGTAACTAAAAGGTTGATATAGGACGCCACCGAATTTCTGCCGCTGGACGTCGCAAACTCGTAAACTTGATAACAATATACGATAAAAAAACAAAAAAACAAGGCAAGTAGGGTGGGGCAGAAGGCCAGCTCCGCGACCGAGACTCGTTCCACTCTCGAGGATCGAGAGACGAGGAAAAAGAAAGAAAATACGGTGTTTACAACCGAACAACCTATTTATTATTCACACAGTATATGTTTAAAGATACCAACAAAAAAAAAACAAATAAAAAAAATTGAAATTCAGGATTAGATCTTGCGGCTGAAGGCCAGACAAAAGTAACGAAAAAGATTAATTAATTAGGAATAAAATTATATGATTTGAATGAAACGTTAGGTATAATAATTTACAGAGCAGCTGAGGGCCTTAGTACGCCATAAAAAAAAACAATACCTATTCTTTCTTATTGGTTCACAATATATTACAAGTTCAACAATTCGTTGTAATAAAACGATCTTTAGCTAGAACATTTTCAAATTCAAATAAGATTCTGCAAAATGTGTAATTGCGTATAATGAAAGTATACTAATTAAATGGCCAAAAATATGAAATACAAACAAATAAAGTGTAAAAAAAATATTCCAATTAATTGGCAAAAATATTAAATACAAACAATTAAAGTGTTAAAAAAAAGTAATCTAATTAATTGGCAAAAATATGAAATACAAACAAAAGTGTTGGAATAAATTTATGTTTAAAACGCAAGGTCATATAGAAACGGCAATAAAGAAAAGTTCTTGAAGCGAACGTAAAAGATATAAAGAAAATGACCAACAAAAAAGGAAGGTCAGACGACACAAGTTTTTCCGTTTGGAAAACACCTGGGCGTAATTAACGACGATCTGTTAAATTAATAATGACAAATAATTTATATGAATAATAAACCAAGAAATTTACAAATGACAAGAGGAAAAAAAAGTACGAATTAAATTCTTATCTGGTGGTTAGATCGGCGTTCGTGTCCCTTCTCCCTCCAGACAAAAAAACGTCGCTTGCGGGAATAATCGGGTGGTGTTAAGTTATTTCCCAACCGTCGGATACACCATCAAATATTGCGTTCGATGGTTAAAATAAAGCGATGATTTTTTAACGTGTTACAAGTGTATTTCTTCCTTTCCCAACACTTTAAATTCTCCCAGGGAGATATCGCATCTAGCGAATAATTTTTAGATATGTTTGATCGATTAAAAACCCTCACGGGGCCGTAATTACAACAAGAACCATACGGCTACATCGATCGATATCCGTGTTGGGTAAAGAACGCAACTTCGTTCAGAGATCGATGGCTAACAACCAAGTGTCGAGAGCCAGTTTCGTACTTTTCTTAACAACGAAAAAAAAACGAGCACTAAAGGTCAAGGAAAAAAGAAAAAAACTTGAAAGAAATTAGATATATATTTAAATAACGAATAACGATACCTATACAGGTAGGTTCGTTGGAAATGGAAGGAAATATATTGAAGATATTATTAATTAAAATGACGAAATAAAGTAATAAAACGTTAAGCGTTACGGACGCGTAACAAAGCATTTAATTGTAGATGTTTACAATACTATACAAAGGCAAATAAATACAAAGAGTTACATTGTTCGCCTTAATTATTCTTATTATGATTATACATGTATTTTGTAAAGTTTGGAATAAAATATTGATATAGTAGATATTTGTGGTATCTCTAAATTTATATTGACATTATTTGATATTTTGACAATAATTTAGTTGTGTAACTATCACTTAAACTTTCGATATTCTTGCAAATTTTAATAAAATTTTCATCGAACTTTATTCATCACTATTACGTCTGAATTCTTTGACAACGGTTCTAAAGTAGTAGTGCGAGAAATTTTTTATTATCTAAAAAAATATTTCACCATTTTAAATCGTGCAAATAAAATAAAAAATCCTATTTCATCATGGCATGATTTAACTGCACCAGATATGTATAAAATAATAGCAAATTGATATTTGCCGGGTCGAGGGAAGGTATGGACAGGCTAGCCGCTAAGCGAGGCTGGCCACATCTTGAGACCCGGTAAACCTTTTTGTTGTCCTAGTTCACACGATATTGTTTATCCAATACGAACAGGTATACTTAATGTTATTTAGGAAATTATAGTTATTACTGTCAAAATCACATTGTCATTATTTGATAGATCATTTGTGTTGACATATTAATTTGTCCAGCATGAAAAGAAGTTGTAGGTGGAAATACTTAGTTATTTATTATTTATAGCAATTTCTATAGAATACAATCGATAGTATTGACCTGAAATAAATGTTAAAAACAAGATTATTTAAAATACAATGCGGAAATGATATGCCTTGTTTAGGTAAATTAGGAAAGTCAAGTCGTTGAGATGGATGAACTCTGATTATAAATATCAGAAATATTAATTTTAGTTAGGGGTGCTTCCAAAATACTGTTGATGTTTATTTTATCTTCAGTGTTTAAAATTTTTCTTGCGACAGCTATTTGATTAGGTATTGATTCTTCCACGTAGCCTTCAGTTACGCTGGTGGACTTCCATCCACCGTGCCTTTTCAAAACTAGTATGTCTGCCCCCGAATCATCTAATAGTGTAGCCGAGACATTCTGCGTAGACAATGGCCAATATACTCTTTACTATTTGGCATATCTAGAAAAGTCGCTATTTTGTATGGTATTACCCCAATTGTGTGATGACCTACGATTAGAGCGGCACATTTTCCTTTATTATGTAATAACTCAATACACGGTCATGTGTATGTGTAACACTTTGGCAAGGCGATAGCCTCGGCTTTAATACAAAACATTAATGTATTATACAAACACGGCCTTACTCCGTATTTGTTACGTACACAAGGCTATGCATCAGGGTTATACACTTGTTTCTAGAAGCAACTTGTAAGTGACACAAGAATCTTCTTTGGTATATAAAGGTGATAGATTAAGTTAGAGGGATAGTCACAACCAGTCAGTGGTACGAACTGTGGATACATCATAGTACCCCCCTTCTACCCTGTCTAAGTTGATAGAATTATAATGTATATATCTTTGTAAATACTACCGTTATCCATTTTTTAAGTGTTAATTAATTATAGTATGTAAACCAAACTTCGTACGTGTATCATTTGATTCTTCCCCAGCCTCGAACCTGCACAACAATGTGGCTGCACAAACGGCCCACATTACATGGCGATCTTTGCCAGCCCTTAAGGGCATAGGACATTACATGGCGATCCAGACTTAAGGCGATTCTGCCTTAGGGCTTAAGGCCCCACATTACATGGCGATCCAGCCTACCTACGGGACATTACATGGCGATCACTGCTAGTCGCTTAAAGCCGTAAGCGCACATTACATGCCGATAGTGCCTACCTACGTCATAGGACCACCCTACCAGCCATTTAAGGTTGCGGGAAACCCGTGGGAAACCGGAACGAACCAGCAAAGAAAACGGACTACGCGAATGGAAGAAATCATCTCCATCTCCTGCCAAGAGCAAGCTGAAGCCACTCATCAGGTCGGCCCACATTACATTACATGGCTACAGAAGCTCTATACCACTTCAAGAGAAGAAACATGCAGGTATTTTTTTTTTTAGAAATAAATTCAAGTACAGACAGTGTAAAAGTGAATGACTTTCGCATATATAAACTGTGTACATTTCGTTAGTTAAAATGTTTATTATTACTTTAATGCATATACACAATACGTGTATTAATAATTTCGGCCTTCGCAAACAAAATGCAGAATATGCAAACAGCGTAAGCACCGTTTCGTTTCTTAAGGTCAAGTTTATTTATAATTAATACAATGTAATTTAGAAATACTACATAATGGCCGTACATTTCAAATTTAAAAAAAAAACCTGTGGCAATTTTGTTATTAACGCAGAAGTTCATACACATTTAATTTTTTTTTTAGGCCGCCTATATAAAACAGAGAAAAATATGTTATGTTTTTCTTCACAAGTTCATTTACGTTGTTAAATGCATATATATAAAATGCAAACGTTTTCATTTATATTTTTAAATAGGCGCCGCTTAATGAGTATTATATTTCATATTGTTTATAAACAAAAGTATAAGCAATAACATGTGTATTTTAAACTTATCGTGAACTAATAAACATCGATTTAAAATACGTATGTACTTACTAGTCAGTCTACAAGGTCAAGTGCGTAGAAAATGCACGGGCATTGTTTATTTTGTAAACGATTGCATATTGACATTGACCGGAAATTATTGTCAACACATTCAAAGTTCGCAAACAAAGAGAATTAATATTAAATAAGAGATCAATATACGAGGAGTAGTATATTAATTTTATTTGCAAGAATTCCGAGAATTTTGTCACAAACGCCTTAGAAGTTGATTCCAATGATGTAATGGTTAATAACGGGACAACCGATAGCATCCTAATCACGTCAGGAGCTCAATAGACGACAGAGACCTATCGATTGTACCTTTACGAGACCAACAGCAGTGCAGTTTCCACCAACTCCATTACGGATCATCTTAGAGTTGTGGAACTGTCGAAAACGATAACCAACCGAATCAGACGGACTTCAAGAGTAGAAGAAAGGCAAAGAAAACTCCAATTCGCCCCTAGGTCGTGAGGAAGCAAGCATGCGCTTCCAGGAAATGGTCTGACACAATGAAAAACGCTCTCATAATTTTTTTTTAAGAGAAAACAGTTATAACAAAAGTGTGTTTTGTTAACTGGTCTCTAGGTTTTCTGTATTGAAGAAAAGGCTTACAGTATAAGGGCATTTCCGCTGTACGAGCACCCTTACTGTAGCCAGAATAAGCTTCACAGGATAGTTCTGCGCAGAACATGACATACACGGAATATGTGTTGTCCAGGGAAATACACGAACGAGTGATTTCCAAAGTAATTTTTCCCATGGAGGGAAATGGAAAAATAGAGAGTCGATTTATGTTAAAATAAGTATGGTTAAAAAGGGAGCACAAAGAATTGGAAACAAACAATCAAGTACAAGAATTGAAACCACAAGATCAAGCATGAGGAATCGAAACAAGAACCAAACGCGGAAAAGAAAGACAAGAATGGCGAACTGCGAAACAAGGCTAGTATTCTATATAAGTTACACATGATATAGAAATAAAATTTAAAAAAGTGAACAGACTAACAAAATTGAGACAGTGTACAACGGCCCAATTATTTTTTATCATCTACCATTTAAATTTACAATTTTAACATTACCTTTAAAATTTATCATGTACCATTTAAGGGTTTTTTGCGATTTATTACTATTTATATTAGACTATTTATCATTTTACGATTTACAATTTAAGATTTACTATGTACCATTTATCATGTGATATTTGATAACGATTTCGCTTTATAATTGTAATAGGTTTCAAATCGTTTTAATCTTAGTAACTTTAATAGTACAAGGGTTTTATTGTAATTTTGTAATTTCATTAATTTAATTAATGTATATTATATTTTCAAATAGAAAATAAGGAAAGTAAATAGATAGAGAGATTCTTGGTAAAAGAAAAACCAAACACACTCTGTTGGTTTTCCTTTTTCCCCAATGGGGCAGGTGTAATAACTCAATACACGGTCATGTGTATGTGTAACACTTTGGCAAGGCGATAGTCTTGGCTTTAATACAAAACATTAATGTATTATACAAACACGGCCTCACTCCGTATTTGTTACGTACACAAGGCTATGCATCAGGGTTATACACGTGTTTCTAGAAGCAACTTGTAAGTGACACAAGGATCTTCTTTGGTATATAAAGGTGATAGATTAAGTTAGAGGGATAGTCACAACCAGTCAGTGGTACGAACTGTGGATACATCATAGTACCCCCTTTCTACCCTGTCTAAGTTGATATAATTATAATGAATATATCTTTGTAAATACTACTGTTATCTATTTTTTAAGTGTTAATTAATTATAGTATGTAAACCAAACTTCGTACGTGTATCATTTGATTCTTCGCCCAGCCTCGAACCTGCACAACAATGTGGCTGCACAAACGGCCCACATTACATGGCGATCCTTGCAAGCCCTTAAGGGCATAGGACATTACATGGCGATCCAGACTTAAGGCGATTCTGCCTTAGGGCTTAAGGCCCCACATTACAATTATGTTAAATAAACAATCTTCGAGAATTCATATTTTTAGGCCTTAAATTGAAATATTTTTTATAAACTGATATATATCAACATTAGCAATAACAAATAACAGGTTTTCATAAAATTTTTGTAAAAATAATGAATAAACATTATTTTTACTTAGAAATTAAATATTTCGAAAGGTTTTCTCTTTAATGTGTTAATTGTTAGTTTAATTGTGTTAAACCTAGGCAGCAAAGGATTGTGTTAGAAAAAATATTACATTAATCTGATAGTTAAATTTTTGAACGACGTTTCTAATAACTGGTGAATGAACTGCCCTAATTTAATCTCGAATTATATTCTTAAATACGTCAGTATTCTCTAGTCTGTTTGTACTTTTTAAATAACCCCGTAGAAAATACGCCCCTCTTACTAATTAATTTTTCTAGAAAAGCATAATTCAATAAATTTTGTACAGTTGAGTAAACTGAAAATGGGCGAGAACGCCATCTTGTTGAAACCATAGATCGTCGTTGGGTAGGTTGGGACCATTATCATGTAGGTATAGAACAGCGAGTGCAGAAATTAAACGATTTTTTAAAAAGGTTTGAGTCCCCAATTCAAATTGCCATCAATGAAAAAGGCTCTCAAACTACGATCTCTGACGATACCCGCCCAGATATTCACTTTTTCTAGAAAATGGGTGTGTATTTTCTATGATTGTTCATACTACTTTTACAACATAAATCTAGGTGATATTTTAACTTCATTGTATAATTTTTTTTTACCCAATTAATAAATTGTATACTAGATTATGATTGTACTGTGTAGTTACTTTTTATTGTGATTACTTGATGTAGATAAAAGTATTAAAAAATATAAAACTAAAGCAGGAAAATGTATTAAAATCGTATGAAATACCGATAACATCAACCCATTTTTTCAATTTTTCCGCAAGCAATTACTAAATCGTATTGGTACAATCGGATCGGACAAAACAAACATATTTCATGTTCTCTATTTTAATCATGTTCTCTATTTTAGACATATAAATACATAACATGAACCGCTAACGTTGGCGATGTACAAATTTAAATTAATTTAGTTTTCGTTGTACAACCGTTGTTTAATTTTCTCCTCGAATATGAAAGCATTGTCTATATAAATTGTAATTGTTAACATCTACAGCTTCGCAGATTAAATTTCATTTCGATAGATGCCTGATTGTGATTTGAGAATTAATTAAAGGCATTATATTAGAGTTTGACTAAAGTTGAACTACAAAAAACTGAAAACTATTTCTTCGCCACTAAATGTCTGTTTGATATACTCGTAGATACCTTGTAATTTTTACATACTACAATAAGTTCTTATAGGATTTTCGCGTCACCTCAATAATATCGTCTATAACGAAATAAAACAAAACACTTTTTTCACAAAAATTTCACAAAAAGTTTTAATAAACTAAATGTACATTTCGTGTCATCAGTAGTACTGTTTAAACATAATATCTACGAGACAATATATAATATGAAAATATATAATATACAAAAAAATTAGAGGTAGGGTTAAAATAAATTAATGAAAAATTACAATGAATCTTAAAACTAATAAAATTTTTGAGAATGAGTTCATGGGGACATACCATATATCTATGAAACAAAGGGGCGCATCGGGTTGTTTCATAGATCTTTGGTATTTTACACACAGAAAATAAATCGCAAAAATTAAATTTACTGGAATTTATGGAAATTTTGAAACATAAAAACACAAACCTTTTACTTAATAATCAGGTAGATTTCTGCAATTCTCCTTTATTAGGCCTATTTTACAACTGATTCTCTTATTTATTTTGGTTTTTCCGTTTTTTATGTTTGTACTCGGTCAACTTGGGTCCATTTGTGTAATAAAATTTACATCTTGAATAGAAAGTGCCTATTATTGAACCATCTTTCTGAGTATAATTATTTTTTCATTCTAATATTCATTTAAGTTCCATAAACTATGAAAGTATTGGCTTAAAATACGATTCCGTTATTAATATTATTTTCATATCAACATATCTTAAGTAGAACTTCATACTGAGTTTGAACAGAAATTTAATTAGGCCGACAATTCATTTTATATTAAACTGAAAGAGAAAAATATAGTCAATTACAAAAGTTTACGTAGGTTTACGCCATATATTGAATTTCTTCAGTAACAGCGTAACAAAAATTAGATAATTAGATGTGGTTGGCTCGTTGCCGTAGTAGGCTATATTCGGCAATAAAATTCTTGAATCTCCTCCTTACATCTTTCATATATCATCCACGCCTTTTCCTGGCGTAAGTGGATTTTAGTATCCTTGCTGATCTGTGAAAATATCCATATATTACTTGATACTTTTTAAATTCCCACCCAAAATTCGCTGTTCAATATCTACTTTCCTTCTCCCATCTCGATTTAGGATACTTCCAATATAACAGAACTCTTCGACTTGTTGAATTTCTCGACCGTTGACGTAAACTCTTTCCGTCTGATCCTCATTTCGTTTTTTTTTTTTATATTTAGATAACAATAATAATAGTAAAGTAATTTGAAACATTTGAGTAGATAAAAACTCACCATACCTTCACAAACATATTTCAAGCTAGCTAAACTCGGCAATGCTTTGCTGTGGCTCAATCTGATATGAAATGAATAAAAGTGTTGTAGCGAACATAGAGTCACCGAGAAAACACATCATTCAATTAAATATCCTGCCTTGCGCTGCTGTGGCTTTGTGGAATAAAAGGAAACGAATAAAAAAGGTGTTTTTCACAAGAAATAATTTTTTATTGTAAATCTAGTGAATTTATTAAATTTTTTGTTTGTGCGTTTAGTTATTTAATATAACATCTTATAAACCATGGAACCTGCTATTTTAATAATGTTCTCGTCACTTGGGTTTTAACACTTTGTTGATATTACCTCAAAAACATCACCCTTCAAATATCTCAGTCTTATCTAATTTCTTTTAATAACATTTGTATCCTATATGTTCTCTTTTTTTCAATCCTATTTTGAATAAATACAATAGTGTTGTATTCTCTTAAATATTTTATCTTCCTTTCTTGTGGTCCTTTATTTTTGGATTTACATCACTTTATTTTTAACTTCTTTCTGTAACTATAACTTCTCTATTCCTGTTTTCTGTTACTTTTCTTTCTCTTTACACCTGTTATTAAATTCCTTTTACCAATACTATTCTTATTGCAGTTATAATTTTTCGATTGACAGTTTATTACAAATATATACTGGACATCTCACATAGATTGCGTATGGAAGAGAAAAAAAATATTTTGTTTTGCATAAACATCATTAACCATATTATAACTTCAATCGCTAATATTTTTCCATTAATTAAATCTTCACGCATAATAAAACTTTTATAATTATCTTAATTTCTTAAAACCTCTTTAAAAATTATTAAAACTTGCATCCTGTTGGACCTGAAGGATCATCTCATACTTGAAAGCCCCCTCAGCATATTCTCTATTATATTCATTTAGTTCAACATAATTAAAATCACTCTTATTGTTATACATTCTCGATAACGCATCAGCAGTAACATTTAGTACTCCCTTTATATGCCTAATTTCAAAATTATACTCTGACAATAACAAAGACCAACGATACACTTTATTATTTTTAAACCTTGTACTCAAAAGTGATGTCAACACAGCATGATCTGTTTCTATTATGAAGTTCTTACCCAATAAATAAAATCTAAGCTTTTGAACTGCGTGTTCTACAGCTAACATTTCATTCTCACTAATAGTATATTTAATTTCGTAGCTTCTTAAGATTCGAGCTATAAAACAAATCGGTTCCTCTATACCTTCATTAGTAATTTGGATTAAAACTCCACTAATTCCGACATCACTAGCGTCTACTCTTAATATAAACTGTTTATTAAAATCTGGTAAAATCAAAACTAACTGGTTATAAAATTCTTTCTTTAAATTCTCAAACGCTTTCATTCTTTCATCATTCCAACTAAATTTATCATTCTTTTTAATTATTTACATGTCTGTTTCATAATGAAACAAAAGCATTATACGTGCATTAACGTATAGAAATATTTAAAACCTTTTTGTATATTCTTTTTAAGCATTTCATACAATGGTGCACTTGTTTGTGCCAGGTATGGGATAAAACGTTTATAATAATTAATTATGCCTAAGAACCCTCTTAACATTTTTACATTTTTAGGTCGTGGATATTCTTTAATTATCTCCAGCCTACTTTGATCCACACTGACATATCTAGGATTTATATAATACCCTAGAAACTTTATTTCACTTTTAAAAAATTCACACTTCTTAATATTTACTTTTAATCCTTCGCTTACCAATATTTCCATTATCTTTCTTACATGTTCCAGGTGTTCCTGATAATTCTTACTATAAATTAAAATATCATCTATATAATGTACAACATAATCTTCGTAAGGTTCCAGTATTTGTTGCATAGCCCTTATTAACGCCGCTGCAGAACTGCTTAATCAATATGGTACAGTCCTAAATTGATATACTTTTCCATTAACCATAAAGCCACAATATTTTCTTGATTCCTTTTCTAATGGTACCAATCAAAAAGCACTCCTCAAATCCAATTTACTATATACTTTTGCATTGCTACATTTCGACAATAATGCTTCAATTGTTATCGGAGTTTCAAATTGAGCTTTCGTTCGCTCATTAAGTCTGCGCGCATCCAAACATAATCTAATGTCTCCTGACTTCTTCTTCACCACAACTAACGGATTTACATACTTCGTTTTGCCTTGTTCTATTATTCCATCTTGTAACGTCTTCTTCACTTCCTCTTCTATCCGTTGTTGAATATTCTTCGGAATGGGATAATCTTTTATTTTAAAAGGTTTTGTCTCATCTACTTCTGACGAATGTCTATAATTTCTGGCGATACTTGTTTACTAATTCTATATTATTCTTTATTATTAATTTAACTTCTTCTTCATATTCTTCATTGCAATCTATTTTCAACGAATCAATATCTTCGGGAAATTCCACTTCTCCATCATTTTCTTTCTCCATTTCTTTATCCATTATCTTTCATATACTCCATTTTCTTCCATATTATTTATTTTATCCATACAATTCATTTTCTGCATATTATTAATATGTACATTATACTCTTATCCCTGTTTACTCTGTCGTGCCCCTCTTCATGTATGGTAATTACTGGACCTACTCTTTTCTTTGCTTCCTCCAAAAGTTGCTCACTTCTTTGCTGTACTGCTATGATATCTTGCTTTTCATTTGACAATTGCAAAGAGTTTATGCCCCTTATTAAAACTTCTTCTTGATTTGCATTATTTAACGCCATTAATTTTCCCATCATCACATCCACCTTTTCTTCCATTCTTGTCTGTCTTTCTTGCATTTCTATTAATATGTGCATTATACTCTTATCCCTGTTTACCCTGTCGTGCCCCTCTTCAGGTATGGTAATTACTGGACCTACTCTTTTCTTTGCTTCCTCCAAAGATTCTTGACTTCCAGTTTCTTGACTTGGCTTCCTCCATTCTCCTCCTGATTTAATTATTGCTTCCATCTTTGTGATCTGTTTTTTGCTTTCAACCAATACTGCTTGTTCCACACCAACGTTGGCCTTGCCAAAAATATATGCTATTTCTGTTCGCCCCACGTTGGGCGACAAAAATATGCTATGAATTGTGGTTTATATATTTACTGCACCACCATCCACAACTAATCTACCCAACTAGGATACTCAGCCAGTTGATATCCAGCAATGAGACTTCTTTCTTCTCAGGGTTCCAATCAGAAGAACGTGGAACTGTAATATCATTTAGGCGCCAGTGCGAATGTCTTGACAATGTGTATAGTTATTAAACAATAAAAGTTACTTATTTATTTATAAATGCGCAGTAAAAGGTTTATCAAATTAAACGAGCATAAGATAAAATTTAAATGAATATTTAATACAAAAAAAAAAACAAAAAAAGAACTATCTTTATAGAGTATAAAGATTGTGTATTATACAATTTACAAAGAGGTAAAACAATCCACTGAGTATGACCGCTACGTGAATTAAAACTTCCTCTAATGACTTCCGATCAAACTTAATTTAAAAAAATAATAAACATTATTTTTAATTTCTCCCCAGAGAACTAACCTGTATTCCCAAACTGATTTCCCAAACGAATAAAATTTCCAGTTATAATTTTTTTACATAGAAATTTTAAAAATATTCTTTATTATTTAATTCTTCTAATAATAAATCTCTTAATAACAATATAGAATACAATATAAATCTCTTATAATATTAATCAAAATTTTTACGATATAAAATACAAAAAAACTTACAGTTTTTAAGGAGACTCACAAGACCCTTTGTTAAATCTTAAAAACCCACAAATATTACGAGAATAACAACTCTCTAACAATATACGGGAATTGAATAAAAGATACATCAACCAATATCCAATTTTCCCCAATATCCAATCCAACCCAAATTTAATTAAATATATAAAACTATATATTTTTTTGAGAAATACAACGTTCTTGTGTATAGATATAACTTAGTCTGCCCCTCAACATCACCCGCAATCGCTTTCACATTAAGACGACCTTCAAAAATACAAGTTTTTGCTCACGCAGATTAAAATACATTTTCAAAAATATACACTACAATTCAAAAATAATTGTACATTCATTTTAAATAAATTTTAAATATTAATTAGGAAAAAATCCATAACAATATGTATAGCTACATCCAAAACTTTGGGTTTTGTATTGCGAACCTGCAAATTCTTTCAAACTGTGTCTTTGATAAAGACGTTATACTTTGGTTTTGTTGTCAGCAAACGGGAATATGCTTCACCCGTATGGTCACCGCATTATATTTACTTGCAATTGTTTGTGGAAAATGTGCAGCGACGTTTTCTGAAGTATTTGTGTTATAAAGTTGATCATGTCTATCGTGAATGTAACATCGACTATAATTCGCTGCTGAGAAGACATGATGTTCAGTCCCTTCAATATCGTCGCAGGGAGCAATATTTCTATGGAGACTCATTCATGGAGCTATTGATTCCGCACTGTTACTTTCCTCTGTTATATTTTTTGGTTCCTCGATTGTCCTCTCGGTCCTGTCCTGCATTTGCCTTACCAATTTCTCAGAAACAATTTGCTGCTCCATCGTTCTCCAATGACAACAATGTGCCGCAGTGCTAATGCAATTTATAGCGACATTTTCTTTGATCCATTAAACAATTGCAGTTTCTTTTTCGTGGATTATTTTTCTTTTTAATTAATCATTAATTTTTGTTATTGTAGATAATATTTGCTATATTTTTTGTATTTTGAAATTTCATGTATGTATACAAGGTGTCCCGTAACATTATGTTCAAATTTTAGGAGTGTAAAGTAGACTTAATTTCAAGTAGCAAAAACGCAAAATGTGTATATCCATTTTCATTTGTTTCAAAGTTACAGATCTATGAATGTGATTGTCAGATCATGAAAAAAAATGTAATCCTAAAGTTAATATAAACTAATTTTATTTAAAGAAGTTATACGATTCAATAACAGGCCTGTGATTTTTAACGTCGCATAATAAAATGTTATCCTAAAATAAATAAACACGTGTCATAGTGCAGACAGTAATTTCTTGGAGATCTACAAAAAAGAGTACTGGAAATTGATTTATGATAAAGAAGGTTTTTACTTATTTCGTAAGTGCTGAACCATGAATATCATACAATAAACAAATGTTCAGATGACTGTTAACATTGCATTTTTTAACAAAGGATTACATTACGTTTCAGATCATACAACAGCTTATTAGTGAGTGGACATGTTTTCTTTATTCAAAACGCCTTACCGATTTTCTTCCCAAGAGTATGCGGACATGCATTTTGTGTATGGCTACTGTAACCGCAGTGCACGTCAAGCAGTTATTGAATATCGTCATCGGCTTCCCGATAGGCGCATTCCTTATTACAGAACGTTTCTGGAAGTACACAGACAATTTCAGGAATGCGGACTGCGTGATTATCTTTTCGACCGAGGAGTCAATTTGCCAGCAGACTTAGAGGAAGAGGCAGTAGCTATTGTTACAAGGGATCCAACTCTCATTGTACGTCGAATCGCTAGACTACTAGGAGTGCCACGAACGACAGTTTGGCGAATTTTAAAACTTGAGAGCTTATATCCATATCACTATCGCAGAGGCCACGGTGTAATGGGACACATTACGCCCATCTTATTTCAAAGCAGTTATATCCATTTGTAAAATTTTAAAGAATATTAAAATTACTTTATTTAAACTAAAAAAGTCGGATTGTATAAATTTTAATGCTTTTCCCGCCATTAAATATTATTGCAAAACATTTCGCAATAATATTACACAAGTATTTCAATCAGCTCCTTCTATGCCAAATCATCATTTTGTATAGTTAAGTGTGTATAGTTAGCCATACATAAACTCTATTAGAATAATCTAGTGTCACATATACGAATCGTTAGAATCACTGTATTGCATCATCCACGAAACCAGTATGATCAAGAACTCTATAAGGAAGCCGGGGAATCACCAAGAGAAAACCGAGGTTCGGACGCATCAAGTAAAGCGAAACGAATCCCTGGACAAAAGTCAGTCAAACGAGTTAAACGTGCTGCCCTTAACGTGATAATAAAGTGAGGAAATACTGCAATAAAAGTACTTGGCTCAAGGGAGTCAACCTAGTAAAACGTGCGACCCTATAAGCAAGCGTAAGAAAGGGATAACCGCATTTTATGTACTTAAGTACAATAACTACAAAGTGTAGCAAAAGTATCACTTGCCTACAAGTGCAGTCATTTAATTAAAAGTGAATCCCACGCTTAATACATCAGGGCTCTTGTCTGGAATACCCGGCACCCTGAGGCGTGAAGAAACAGTGTTAATACAGTGAACAAGTGCATCACCCAGAAGCACCGAGTCAACGATAAAGTAAAATGGCCATTAGTGCAGCGATGTAAAGGTTAGTCTTTATACATACTGTTTATTAATCTGATCAGACTAAACAGTTCAAATCTCTGTTAAATTTACTGTATCTCGCCCCATATGTATATTAGTATTTAGTAAACTTTTCAGAATAACCCTAAGTAAATTTGTAATTAATCATATGTAAATTAACAAGCTTTATTTATCAATATAAGTACATTTAGTAATCATTTGTTCTTTTATTTAAATTCATGTAATCTAAGCTTTACTGGAAAAGCATATTAAACAAAAAGTATTGATCGAAACATTTTTTAAGTAAAAAAAAGAGGGATTCATTAATTTTCACCTTAGTTTTCATACACGCTCTGAGAGAGAAAGGCGTAAGTCGCATTTCGACTTACCCGCGTTATTTAGAATCTTTTTCTATATCTCTCCGCTATTTTTAGCTAACCGGCAATTTTAAAAGTACAATTATACCTTAGAGGGGGTAATCCTCTTGGCGCCCGACAAAGCGGTAATTGAATAAGTCAATTACTCAATATTCAACTTTAATCTATATCTCAATATTTAGGATAACTGCGGCATTTAAGTATTTTCAGCACCGAAGTTATCAGTTTGTACAGCAACCTCGAATCCCTCGAAGCCCGGGACATTATTAATATAAACGTCCAATGTTAAGGGTTAATGAGGACTGTTGCAACGGTTTGCTTGAGGCAGACCACTATGCTCGTCTAGTTTATTCTATCTGGATATTAAGACAGTCACGGCTTCATTTTAATTTCTGCAGAACAGTCCTCTCGACAGATGAATCTACGGTCACGAGAAGTTGTGTTATAAATCTGAGAAACCTGCACAGGTGGTCGTCATAAAATCCTAGAGCTATACGCCCGTATAAAGTTCAACATGAATTTTCTTTAACGTTTGGGCGGCCCTAATCGATGACTTGTTGATTGGTCCTGTCGTTCTTCCTGGGAGGTTAAATGCGAACAATTACCTTCAATTTCTTATTGACGAACTGCCAGGTCTTTTAGAGGATGTCCCACTGAATGTTCGACGAGACATGTGGTTTCACATGGATGGGACACCACCACATTTCGAAATTGCTGTCCGAAATTGGGTTAACGTCAATTATCCAAGATGGATTGGTCGAGGTAGTCCTGTTACATGGCCACCCAGATCATCCGATCTTAATCCCCTTGACTTTTATTTATGGAGGTACATTAAAAATTTAGTCTACCCACAAGTTTCGAACACAAGAGAAGAGTTGTTGGATCGTATTCAACTAGCTGCCGAGCAAATCCGACAAAACAAGATAAGTACTTCTTCTGTTGGCTTACGGGCACAAGCCTGCATTCAACATGGAAGTGGACATTTCGAAAATATTATTAATTGAACTTTTTTAAATAAAATCAGTTTTTATTGACTTTAGGATTACATTGTCATTTCACGATCTGACAATCACATTCATAGATCTGTAACTTTGAAACAAATAAAAATGGATATACAAGTTTTGCGTTTTTGTTACTTGAAATGAAGTCTACTTTATACTTCTAAAATTTGAACATAACCATACGGGACACTTGTATATATTTTTTCAATTTGTCCTGTAATTGTTAACCATTGGATAATAAATTATTATTATCATCCCCAACATTATTAAATAATAACAATATTTATTAAATTTTCCAACAGAAATTCCGAGAGAGATAGTAAATAACAAAATAATGACAATCATGAAAAAAAATTGAAAAAATAAACTAAATAGTAATATATACTATGATAGTACTTCAGAATTATTATTTTTATTCAGCAAATAAAATAAAAATAAATTTTAGTTATATTCTGCAGCGGTAGGAATTTAGTTCGTACAGCGGCGTAAATGCCTGGCAGTATAATGCACACATTCTACATAACTCTGTTATTTCACCAGCATGGTCGTTATTCGTTCATAACTTATGAAGCAGCTATGCAATTTCGTAATTTTGGCTAGTTTTTATTTCGTGGTGTACAGATTCGACATTTAAACTCGTCGAATATTCATTAAATTTTTTTACAACTTCCTCGCTGTCAGTTTTACATGAACAGCTATTGACAAAGGTATTGTAATTATTAGTATATTTAATCACATACTTGCTGAAAAATCGGAGACTGTGGCTTTTAAGTGAATAAAATATTAAAAACCCTTACCACAGTAGAATTTAACAATTCTATTTAACTCCTTTGGCCGGGTAGCCATATTAACTGAAAAATCGGAGACTGTGGCTTTTAAGTGAATAAAATATTAAAAACCCTTACCACAATAGAATTTATTTAACAATTCTATTTAACTCCTTTGGCCGGGTAGCCATATTAACTGAAAAATCGGAGACTGTGGCTTTTAAGTGAATAAAATATTAAAAACCCTTACCACACTCGGCCCCGTCCAAAGGAGTTAAATAGAATTGTTAGATTCTATTGTGGTAAGGGTTTTTAATATTTTATTCACATACTTGCTATTTAAAACCGTTGAATAACTAACTTTCATAACGAACAGTGCGTGTTTTGGCCTTGGTTGCAGGAATTTCTAGGGATTTTTAATTACAAGTTTAATTTGAAACTTTAATCTCTGATTATTTAGTTTAGACTGATTTAAATTACCGCAAATTCCAGATAAATCCCTATTGAAACATACAGTTAACCATAAGAATTTACGCTCATCCCAACAATAATTAGAGAAAACATTTCGTTCGAAAATGATAATGAAATATGTATATCTTTATTTAGAAACAAATTAATTCAAGATATAGTATTTGGAAGATTTGGAAACACCTATTTGTTTTAAGGACATACGTGAGAGAAAAACCAAACTTTAGAAGTTATTGTGCACAATGTAGCTATGTACGGGCTTGAGATTAGTATATTGTTTTCAATTGCACAATAATTGAAATAAATATGGGGGTATTCTCCTAATAATAAGTGCTTATTTCTTAATTTGTAGTGTAACTCTTCGCTTTACATGAAAAGGAAGTGTTTGTATTCTTGGGGTGCGTCAAATATTGGAAAAACTTCGTTAATTGAACTTCTTGTAGACCGGAAAAATTTGCAATTTGTTTTTTATCGAGGTGTGGGAAGATTTTCTATAGAAGATTTTGATTATCGTGATCATAAGATTATAAACAATTTTTGTCACGTGCAAATCGATCTTACCGTTACAAAAATAAATCTTCGAGAGTCTTACAAATATTCTCTAGGAAAAAGATTTGTTTGTAGCATGCGTTTTTATGTTTTAGGAAATATATTCACCTAGAGGTATTGACTACAATATTCTATAGAGAAAATTAGACGTAAATTATCTAATATAACATTTCATTTTTATTTGCTGTAGGAGGACCACTGCTAAAATTCGCGGAAAATTGTGAAATAAAACAAATTACGCTATCCAAATCGCTTTACTGTTTCTCAAAATACTCCCCTTTAAGATGTATACACTTTTGCCAATCTTCAAAACACTTTCTTCATTCTAAGCGAGGTATCTCCAAAACCAGTGATTTAAATTCTTAAACAGCCTCTTCAAGCGATGAAAACCGCTTTGCGCGCATTTTATTTTTGATATTTCGGAATAAGAAGAAGTCATTTGGCGTTAAATCGGGCGAATATGGGCAATGGGTCATTAATTCGATGTTCCTGTTGGTCAAAAACTCGACAGTTTATCGTGCAGTGTGAGCGCTTGCATTGTCATGATCAACAATGATTCGTCGGTTTATGTTGTTTTTTTCTGACACTTCACCGATAACTGCCGGCAAATAAATTGATGTATACCAGTCAGCATTAACTGTTCGTCGATCCTCTAATGCAATAGTTGCAACATGACCCGTTTTTCCGAAGAAACAAGCAATCATTCTTTTCGAAACGCTTCGTGACCGCACCTCTTTTGTTGGTTTAGGTTCATTTTGAAACACCCATACAGTCGATTGCTGTTTAGTTTGAGGCTCATATGAATATACCCAGGATTCGTTACCTGCTACAATGTTATATACAGAAGTTGTGAACGACTACAATCAAATTTTTTTAACAATTCCCTGCACCACTTCACACATGCCTATTTTTTTTCGTCTTTTAAATTTTGAGGGATCTAACGACTGGAAGGCTTCCTGACATGTAAATTATCGTGCAAAATCGTATGTATTTGTTTCGCAGCAGTGCCTAAGGATGCCTCTATCTCACTGTATGTCAAATGTCGATCTGATAAAATCATTTCGCACAGCATCGATATTTTTCGCAAAAATAGAGGTGCATGGACGCCCTTCACGAAGATTGTCACCAAACGTTGGTCTTCCACGCTTGAATTCTGCGAACCATTTGTGAACCATAGTTTTGGATGGTGCTTCATTCCCAAATACCGAACTAATCTTTTCCACAGATTGTTTTGGTGTCAACGTACATTGAAAATCGTAAAAAATCATCACTCGAAAATCACGATTCAAAATTTTAATTTTTGACACAACTATTACTTTGTTAAATTCTGTTGAAACAAAACTGTTCGGTTTTAGATCGAACTGTCAACTGAATTATAGGTTAAAGATGTCAAATTTTACGAATATGATAATTGTGGAATTCTGGCAATTCAGGGAGTACTTGATTCCTCGAATTTTAGCAGCGACTCTCATATAATAGCACTGACTGTGATAACTTGCTTTTTTTTGTTTGCGCAGCCGGCTTCCCGAATTTCCTCGGCGCAGGCTGCGACAGCAAACAATTCGGCCTGGAAAACCGTAGTATGTTTCCCCAGACATATCGATATCTTCCTTCCAGGGCACATTCCGCATATGCCTGCACCTGCCCCCTGACTAGATTGTGATTGTGATCCATGAGTGTACCAGGTGCCGGCACCACAATCGATCGAGCGACTTTTTGCCTGTTCCCTGGTCGGTATAAATATGTTCAGCTTAGCTGTAAACATAATTTCAGGTGCCATACTGTCCACCGGCATTTGAAATATCGGCTCTTCCAGTATAGTTCCTGTGATATCTGTATGGCTCCCTACAACCTTATTAGGACACCATACGTCATTGGCCTTCAGCCTCAGTATCGCAGCCATTGCCTCCGCCTTTATAAATAGTTCCAGCGGAGGGAGACCCACCATGGCCTCCATGGAAGCGGTTCCCGTGCTTTTCATAGCTCCCGTGATTCCCAACAGGGCCTGTCGCTGGAGAGTCGTGAGGAGCCCCACCGACGATGTCCGCTCCGTCCTCCTCCACCAGACAACTGCCCCATAGGTAATCGTTGGTCTTATTACTACTGTGTACAACCAGTGTACCACATTTGGTTTTAGTCTCCAGGTCTTGCCAACAGGTCTTCTGCATCTCCAGAAGAGCTGCGCCGCCCTGTCTGCCACTTTGACTCGGTGCCTGCTCTAATTCAGTTTCGCGTCAAGTGTTATGCCTAGATACTTCACTTCATTGGCTAGTTCTAACTCTTGTCCAAACAGCTTTACGCTGCCCAGATCATTTAGTTTTCTCATGTTGGTAAAGGCTACCAACTTGTTTTTTTGAGGATTGACAGTTAATCCCTCCTCAAGGCACCATCTTTCTACAATTCGCAGAGCGTTTCGAATGATGCTCGCCACTGTCCCCGGGAATTTCCCCTGGGACACTATGACAATGTCATCGGCGAACTCCTGCGTCCATATTCCCTGATCATTTAATGTCCTGAGGAGATTATCCACTACTAGACTCCATAATAGCGGTAACAATACGCCTTCTTGAGGACACCCTTTTGGTGTCCTCATGGAGGTCGTTTTGTTTTGCATTTGGGCATGAACTACTCTGCTACGCAGCATGTCATGAACCTAGTTGCATGTGGTGCTTTTTATTATTCGATCTCTTTACGATCGAATAATACAAGACGTCGAGGTGTTATCGAAAGCTCCCTCTATCCAAGTGCAAGTGCAATTTCGTTGTAGTGTAGGCTCCTTTCGAGCCCTCTCACCAGGCTATGCAGGGCACCCTCACCTGACACATACACCTCGTATTTTCTAACGTTTACCTCAGGCAAAGGCACGTGTTTCTGTCTCAATAGACTTTGTCAGTTTGGCTTGTGAAGTAAACTTTGTGGATCGCCTCACAGATATAGCAAATATAGCAAATCAGCTGGCACCAGATAATCTAATGACATTTGACGGACAAACGTGACTACGCTGAAAACAACAATTTTCTCTCATCCAGTTATACCGGTACAGAAGGGAGAAAAATACGTATATAGGAGTAAGACCACTAAGGTGGTTTGCTCGCTATCTGAAATTTGTTTTACATGGATAAAAGCAACAATAAAACGATAAAAGATAGGAAGTTGAAATTTTATGTATAGCTCTAGAATGGTAAAATTAACTTAGTTAAATCGCCATTTTTTTAAATTTTTTTTGTAAAAGTGAATTTGGAAACATAGCTTTGCCTAAATGGAAAAAAAATATCATTTTTGAATCTCAAAACAAAATAACTAAAAAGTAAAAAATTAATTATTAGCTTGTTAAAAACAATTATAACTAAGAACCAAGGCATTAGTGAAACATAATATAGGTATGATACGGCGACTCATTGCAGGCGTGACCTTATCTCGGCGGTAAGCTACATGTAGAAGGGTCTTGTTAAGATAAACCAATATTTAATTAAATCAAATTAAAATATGATTTTGAGTTTAGATTATAATGACTTTCTTTGCAAGATTGTTTACAATTAATTGGAAAACATGTTGCGTTTTTTATTTGTATATATGTACGAGGGATGTTCAGTATTTATTGTCCTTAACATATAAAACAATATTATTTTTCACCATAGTCACCTTAAAGACACTATTCCACCTAACATATTTAAACCTTTTTGAAAAAACTCAGTGTCTTGATCACAGAAGAATTCTTCAATTGCTGTCATAACTTCGTCATCGCTATTAAATTTGGTGCCGCAAAAACTTTCCTTTAGTTTTGGAAATAAATAAAAACCACTAAGAGCTAGGTCAGGTGAGTATGGTGGATAGTCCATCAGCTCGAAACCTGCATTGTTAGTTGCACTTAACGAAACAAAACCCTTATGCACTGGAGCATTTTCCTGATGAAGCAAAATTTCACGCGCCGACTTTCCTCTTCTTCTTCCTTTGATGCAATCACAAAGTTGATTAACTAGTGTAGCGTAATACTGGCCCGTGATTGTATGTCCTCGTTGAAGGTAATCAATTAATAAAATTCTCTTGGCATCCCAGAAAATGCCTCCCAAAATAATCTTACCCGCCGAGGGTTGGACCCTAAACATGCGTGGTGCTGGAGATCCTCGATGTCGCCACTCCTTGCTTTGGACTTTCGACTCGAGATCGAAGTGGTGAACCCAGGTTTTATCAACGGTAACAAAGCGATCCAGAATTTTTTTGGTTCACTGTTAAATAGTTTTAAATTCGTGCAGTCGTGACTCTCGCTTTTGTTCGGGTATCAACATTCGGGGTACCCATCTTGCAGACACCTTATGAAGTCCCAAATAGTCATTGATTATTGTTCCAATTGTACCGTTTGAAAAGCCTGTTATCTCTGCTAAACGTCTACTAGTTAACCGCCGATCGTGTTTAATCAAGTCACAGACACGATCAGCATTTTCCTGAGTTCATACAGTTTGGGGCCGACCAGCACCTTTTGCATCTTCGCAAGTTATTCTTCCATATCGAAATTCTCGAGACCAATTTTTCACCACTTGATATGAAGGCACATCATCCCCAGTACACTAACTATATCCCCATAAATTTGTTGTGGCGCTAAACCTTTCTTTTGCAGATACTTAATGACAGCGTGAAGTTCGTTTTTCTCCATTTTTCAAAATCTTTGAACAACTTCTATTTTAACTCATGGCAACTTTTAACAAATACAGCTACACGACCCAACTTTGGCACATTGTTTGACAAATAAACAACGAGTGAATGGTGTTGTTGTGTAATGTTTATTTTAACGCCCACTATACTAAGGACAGTAAATACTGTACATTCCTTGTATATCAATTTATATTGATGAAGCAAAACTGAAATGCAGATATTTCATCTTCGATGCATCCAGTTTGGATATTATTTCTACTAAGATATTAGGAATACTTTTGAAACCACACCTTATCATAATCTGCCAATTTAATGTTAAAAATTCCACTTCTATTCTTTTGTAAGGAACATTGTGTACGATTGTCTGTACATTGTGCTGTTTCTCTCTTTACTGTTGGTTTTATTGTTAATATCACATTGCAGTCTCACCTAAGGAAAAATTTAAGATTTCTGTGCAACGCCCCTTTAAATACTTGTGTTTGAGTTTCCGGGCAAACAGCCTTAACACGATGCCAGATATCAGCAAATATACCAAAGAAATTTAAATGAACCAATATACATATTTTTGCCTTCTGTACCGGCATAGGTGGACGAGAGAGAATCGCTATTTTCAGCGTAGCCTCTTTTGTCCGTCAGAGGTCACTAGATTATCGGGTGCCACCTGACAGGGCAAAATTTAATATATCTGTGGGGTGATCCATCAAACTCTACTTCACTAGCCAAACTGACGAAGTCTATTGAGACAGAAACATGTGTCTTTGACTGAAGTAAACGTTGGAAAATACGAGGTGCATGTCCATGTGTACAGGTACAGATGTGTGTAAGGCATGCCTGTTTCATTTGTAACAAATTCGTAATACGTGTTTAACGTATTGATGTACTCAAATTCCTTTGCTATATCTGCTGCCATCTGGCATCGTGTTAATGGACTTACACCTATATACGTATTTTTTTCCTTCTGTACCGGCATAGCCGTATGAGAGGAAATCGCTATTTTCGGCGTAGTGCCTTTTTGTCCGTCAGATGTCACTAGATTATCTGAAGACACCTGATAGGACAAAATTTGCTATACTGTAGGGCTATCCATTAAACTTAACACGTGTCTCTGGCTGAAGTAAACGTTAGAAAATACTAGGTGTATGTCCATGTGTACAGATACAGATGTGTGTATGATGCATGTCTGTTTCATATGTATACAGTGTTAGTAAAAAGTATGGAGCCCTCTAGGTATCTCTGCAACTGTTCATTCTTTTTAAATAAAATTGGGCATACCTTTGTAAAAAGATTCAAGGATTCTAAAAATAATATTAGATTTGCTGTGTCACTTCTGTTGTACCGGAAATAGACATTTTCCAATTTGTTATTTTAAATGGAACAACGTGTATATTTCTACATTTATGAATGCTTTGTTTAATTCCGGATACAGTAAACCTTTATATTGCTATTGAGACCAAAAACATTGCATCTTGGAAATCAGTTTTCATTAGTAACACCACAAGTCATGAATGAATTAGTAAAATAGCTAGTTTACAGAAACAATTCCTTTAATCTCGGGATTTTAACAATTTATTCATTTTAATAAAATGAAAAAACAATTTTGTATTTTTTTCTTCTTTAGAAAATATATTGTTAGTTGTTTTCTATCATTTGAATAATTCATTAGCAAATAATGATTAAACACCTTGCGTTTGAATAACGTTTCTATATAGTGTTCATAGAAGTTTCTCAATAATTAGTTCGAAAACTGCAAAAGTCATGAAAAAATTATTCAGAAGAAAGTTATTTGAATCTTCTTGATTAATATTATGCTGCGTTAAAATATATAGAATTCTATTAAAAAAAAATTACGTTCAAATGACCTACACGACGATAACTAAATGTAAAACTAACTACGTCATTCTATAGAATTTAAGAGGTAAACCAACTTTCATTTCTAACATTTATTCGTAAATATACCGGGTGAGGTGTCTGTAAACTAAAATCGTGGACAGCCGGTATATACATATCGAATCTAAAACAATTCTAATTCTATACGCTGAACTGTAATCAATACAGGTTACAATTAACTTCGTTTTATCAGCAAATGTTATATCTGTTTGCAAGCGGGAATATTCCTTGTATAATTGGATTATATCCTGAATTTAGGTCGAATATAGTAACCATACTATTACTGCACATAATGCATCCATTAGCTGTTATACGTGCCTAAAATCCTCAAGAGTATTAATTGTCAAAACTTAATGTTAGAAGGTACTGTTTTGAATGCACACTAATATCGATCGTTATATATAATTTATCTATACTCAATCATTAATTAATTAATGGGTTATGAATTAAATTATGAAATTTTCATAACGATCGTAATATCTTTGTGATTGTGTTTGTATCAATTAATGTTTTATATGGTTAATTTTAGTTGCAAATTTTCAAAATATTCGTTAAGTAGAAACATTAATGATTACAATTTAAAAGCTAAGGAAAGTTTAAGGGATAGGTGGAGGAATCTGCATAGAGATCGGTTACTGAAAATATTACTCAATACAGTTTTAGAACAAATAATAAAAACACGTAATAAGCGACAAACAAAACAAGAGGCGTAAAAAAACTAAAGACAATAACAGTACAACTGAAAATTAATAAGAAGAAAATCAAATATAGAAAGGAATACATCATTAGTTAAAATTTATTTAAATATATCCTACATGTATTCAACTGAAAAATTTGTCTAGTTATCTTCGATATACTCTGAATATTTTGAAATATGTTTTAAATGATACTTAAGCTGCTTAGCCTACAGAGCGTTGATGTTTTTGCGTTTTCATACATGTAGTATATATATATATATATATATATATATATATAAAGATAATTATTTAGTGATCTTTGTATGTTATGGTAAATTCAATTTGTTGGCCATTTCAGGTCTGGTTTTACTTCAAAATATATATATTTAACACAGTCCTACACGTTTCGGCAAATGATACCTTTTTCAAGGAATATAAAATATAAAAATATTTTTATATTCTATATATATATATATATATATATATCTATCAGCATTTAATTATATTTATATCCACTCACCTTTAACTTTACCAGACACCTTTAAGTTTCGCTACAATATATATATATATATATATATATATATATATATATATAATATTTTCGTGACTTTGGTATGATATGGTAAATTAATCAGTCGGCGCGTAAAGGTCTGGCTTACTTCAAAGTATATATATTTAAAACAACCCTACATATTTCGGCAATGATGACTTTATCAAGGATATAAAATATAAATGACAGAATACAAATGTCAAATAATTGAGTTGCTATGGTTTAAATTATTCAAAGATACATTCCAATTGCATGATAATAATTTATAATAAATCATGCCTTAGTATTCCAAGCACCTTGCTATCTGTTTTTGGAATACTAAGGCATGATTTGTTATTATGCAATTGGAATGTATCTTTGAATAATTTAAACAATAGCAACTCAATTATTTTACATTTGTATTCTGACATTTATATTTTATATCCTTGATAAAGGCATCATTGCCGAAACATGTAGGGTTGTTTTAAATATATATACTTTGAAGTAAGCCAGACCTTTAATCGCCGACTGATTAATTTACTATATATATATATATGTATATATATATCAGTGGCGGCTCGGGGTGGTTCACATAGGGAGTGCATAATTTCAAAATTAAAAAGTGTAATACAAAAACGCTTACCCAATCCTTATAAATTTCACCGACGTACTGTTCCAGACAGGTACTGTTCATTGTAGAGTTTGTTTTGAGGGAATAGTAAATATTACACTACACAGTTTAATTACATATCACGATAAACAAAATCCATTTTACGTGTCTTTGACTTGCAGAACAGTTCTATCACTTTTTCATTAAAGTTTGGGAAATCATTTATACATTCTTTTTCACAAGATAACATAGTAAGGGCATTTAATCTCTCTTCTTTCATTGTATTTCTCAGGAAAGTTTTTATTCTCTTCAGCCGTGAAAACTGGCGTTCCGCTTCGGACGTTGTCATTGGGATTGTAATGACAATTTTTAAAAGCGTAACAACTTCATTAAAGGTGTTGCTTAATCTATCCAGCAGAAGACCTAGCAGACCTACAGCACCGTCTTCTATATTTTGCCTAAATTCTTCTCTAGAATATAGAACGCTTAATTCAATTCGTAGTCTGCTTTTATTGAGGCATGGATAAAATTTTACTGCTTCTTTAAGGCTATCTTCCGAAAATTTTTTTTGAAAAGAGGAGAACTGTTTAAAAGAAATTAAGTTTGCTAATATTAAGTGCCCTGTATACCGAAACCTAGTTTTTATTTCTAGCAAAATAATATCGCACACTTCAATAGTTTCCCTCCTTCTTTGGCTACCATCAGTTACTCTTCGCCGCTTTGATGGTCGAAGAGTCAGTTCTGGGTCATTTTGTTTAACCAACTGATTATCTGTGTGAGCTATTTCGGTTCGAATTTTTCCAATAGCGCGTTCAAAATTATCTAAATTATTCTTGATTTTTAATGCATCTGTATTGACATTTTGTAATTGATTAAACAATATGTCCACATGTGGCATAATTTTATGAAAGAAAGTTAACCAATAGATAAAATTTTCCTCCTCTAAAATTCGCAAATTGGCCCTAGCTTCATGAATGGTAGTTTGTAAACTAGCTTCTCCCTCGATTTGTTCTAGAGCTTCAATTGTTTCTTCTCGGTGCTCATATATTGTATTCACTGTCCTAGAATTGAAGTTCCATCTTATTTTTGAAGAACGAGGTAAGCTTTTTCTCTGAAGGAATTCTTCCAATCTTGCAGCTCGTTGTGGTGATGTAGAGAAAAATGTACATAATCCGTCAGATTGGCAAAAAAATTCTGCAATTACTACTGCTCGATGTAGCATGTGACATAATTAGATTTGTCTGATGTACATAACAATGTACAAAATTAGCCCTTGGATACTGGTCTTGGACATGTCTTTGCACGCCGTTAATAGCACCACTCCTGACTGCTGCCCCATCATAGCTCTGTGCAATCAGTTTTTCTAGGTCATCAACATGCAAACTAATTTCGTTAAGGATGGAGGCAGATAAAGAATTAGCATCATGTCCACTAGGCAGAAGAAATTTCCAAAATCTTTCGACCGGTCTCGCGTTCACAATATATTTTAAAACAACCACCAACTGAAACTGATTGGACACATCTGTGGTTTCATCAGCTATCACAGATATCAAGTCGGTTGCTTTAATTTCACTGGCAACTTGTTCATGATACACGTTCAACATTGCATCAAGCAGCTCATTCTGTATCGTTTTTGATAATCCCTTAAAAACCGGTGCTGCTTCGATGTGATCTCTGAGCGATTTATCCAATTCTGCCGTAAAATTTATCAATTCCCGAAAAATGCCCTTGTTATTCGACGTTTGTTGTTCATCATGACCCCGAAGTGCCAGTTCAAACGCGCCACAAAATCTAATGCAATTTATTATTAAATTTAGCACATGCCCATTTTTTGTTACCTTTTCATTGTGTTGTTGAATTGCTTTTCTATATGATGAATCTAAAACATTCTAAATGTTATTTTTTACTAACATTCTTAGACTAAATATATTTTTCAAATGCCCTTCGGAATTTTCATGTTTAATAATTTTAGCACTAAGATGAATTAAGTCTCATATTCCGTTCTTTGACCAAGACGGTTCACCACCAAACAAAAGACACGGAAAACAAAACAAAGTATTTTTAATTTCACACCCACAAATCCAATCACTTTTCTGATAAATATTCATTTTGAATTTTCTTATAACGTCTTTACCTTTAACAGATTGTTTATTTTCTAAACATAATTGAGGCATCGGCCGTTTAAGATTTTGACTGCGATTTTTTCATTATACGTTAACGCGAAAACGCGTTGTTCTCTAAAAAAGACACGGAATTATTGTAACAACGCCCGAGCGCAGTCTGGTTCAGTTGCTCCAACGCTATGTATTCTCCCCACCATCAATGTAATGTTAATGCCTTAACATAGCAAGAGTTGGGATTTGCTCAGTATATCTGTGACGATGATTGGTGTATGTACGTTGGTAGCGTGCCACGTTCCTCGTCAATAACTATGAAAGTATGAATACATAATAAATAAATACTTTCACAGTTAGTCACCGCTTGGTTTGTCTTGTTTCATAACTCCAGGGGGTGCAATTGCTCTCTTGCTCTCATTAAAGAGCCGCCACTGATATATATATATATATATATATATATATATATATATATATATATCAGTGGCGGCTCTTTAATGAGAGCAAGAGAGCAATTGCATATATATATATATATAAATATAAATATAATTAAATGCTCATAGATTAATAATGAGTTGGGCGCCCTTATAAATTTCAAATATAATATTATCTCTAGTTCTAACAGCTAATAGGTAGCAAACAGTATTAATAAATTTTATTTCACTGAGCATGAATAAATACAAATACCACTCTAACTGTCAAATTGTAAATTATAACTCTGTGATGTTCAACAAATAAATAACACATAAACTAATATTGTTATTTACAATATGCAATATCAAATGGTAAGTAAAAGTTATGACCATTTTAAATGGATAAGATTCTTTATTTTAGTATATCTAAATGATTATTATTTCTTAGTTAAATCAAGATACCTTTTTATTATATTTAAATCTGATGATATTCAAATGAGCAAAATTACTTTTAATATAATAAAGGACCTGGTATTTGTTGGGATAGCAGCAAACACTAGGAAAAGTGGCTTCTACGGCTTAAGTCTTGATATGCAGCCAGACGGGATAAAATGATATGCTTGGGTAATTCAGATGATTTTCTGTTAGGCCTGTTACGGTGTATATTATTATTGGTACTTCGGATGCGGTTCCAGGTAGGTTTAAAACTTTATTACGTTATAAAAACTTGGGCACTCAGGTGACCTTCACCAAATGATGCTATCGAGAATATCTCGTAGAAAAATGGTTTTATGCGTATAAAAATATATTCAAATGTTAATCTAACAACTTATGCACTTTTCTAACCTGTTTTTAACTCCAAATTTATATTTTAAACTAATTTTATGTGAATTTAAGACAGACAAAAATATTTGTAATGCAACAATATAAAATTCTAAAAACCAACGCTTTGATAGTCCTTTGTTTTTCAAAGCCTTTTAAATGCAAAATTATCTTGATTTTCACCTTGACAAATATTGTTATTTGAATATAATTTTAAGTGTAGAAATGGTTTAAATATGTTTATAAAATTAATTTTGGAATTCACGATTTACATGAGTGTGTTTTAGATGGTAGGTTATGTTTGCAGTGTAAATACAAACAAATCTTATTCGCGGCTTTTCTATTTTAAAAAGTGGGCATGTCTAAACTAATGTCGATACAAATTTCAATGTAAATAAATTAAATATCTTTTTATTATCGCGTTATTGAATTAAATGACTTAAATGAATGATAAAAAAATGAAAAGTAAATTTAGAAATAAATATAATTATGCCTAAAATATCAGAAATTGTCGGGATATAAATTTATTAACACTTCGACGTTAATTTTCACAAATCGCGTCCGCATACCGCAGCATTTCAAAATGTTTTGTCCTTATTTTAATTTCCATCTTTTTATTCTCAGGCGACTTTAGTATACTGATAGCATGAATTATAACAATATATATATATATATATATATATATATATATATATATATGAATATATATATAACGTGCCTTTATAAACTTCCCTCATTAGACACGGCCATGCTTCTTGATATTGGTTGGTGACAGTGCACGTAATCTGTCACAAACGTATAATTTTGGATGAGCATGGCCGTCTCTAATGAGGAAAGTTTTTGAAAGCTTGTTTGATTTAAGATACCGCAAACGTAGGCCGTACATTACCAGAGTAAGTTATCAAACAAGTTAATACCGCGAAATTAATTGTAAAATTTATTTTGGAATTTTTTATATTTTATGTAGATAACTTTTCAGTCATAATATTCATTAATTAAGTTGAAAATCCGAAAATGATACTTTTTTTGGTTTGAAATAACTTTCCGCGAGAATCATGTGTTTAACTTTGTGCGCATATGAAATTAATCGACATTTAATGGAACAACAACATCATTTTAGAATTAATATTATTTATTATAAATGTTATATAAATACGTATTTCACATAAACTTATATTATAAGAAAAGATAAAAATTAAATACCTGTGGAAACGCAATTTTGGTCATACGGAGGCCGAGGAGAAAAACAACAGAAAGTTGGCGTCTATTGGGTAAAGAAATTTTTATAACACACGTAGGTATAAAAAGTGCAAATTTTAAAATGAAATAAAAGTAGTAAAAAAAAACAGAACATTTACATAGAAGAAACATCAAAGCGAAGATAAAGTATTAGCACAACCTTTAAACCCATAACTTGTACCGCATATCTGATAATAAATAATTTAAACATATCTATATGAAATAAATATTAAAATTCTAATCTTAAAAACTTACCTGCCACATTTTTATTTCTATTTAATTTCAACTAAATCAGTGTACTTGAGTTATATTCTCTTTGATATACAGTAACTGTGAATGCTATATTTTTATTAAATAAATAAATCAAGGTTTGATTTCCCAGAATCGGCTCCTGCAGATAAAGATCATGCTCAACTAACAAACAACCCATATTTTAATCAATATTACTGTTAATTTATTAATACCCTGCGTTAACCGGCGCAATTAAAGGATATTGATATTTATCTATTGAAATTTATTACCGCATATGCACAAGCAACTTAAGCGACCTCTCATAAGGTTTGACGGAATCTGTTCAACTGGACAAGGTAGGTATTGTTTGGTTACATTTCAACTATGACTGACTGTGTTATACTTATTGTCTAGTTTTCATTTCAAAATAAAACTAAAGTTCTTGGTGACCGTGTTTGGAACTTAGCCATAAATGATATCAACTTTTTTTATTTTAAATGAAGCACTCTATATATTTTTACGAATTTCAATAGAACTTTCTCGGAGTTCAGCATTTTTAATTAAATATCTTTGGGTTGTATGCCCTCGGGCGACTTACAAACCCTCAACCCAGAGGCTCTCGGCTTTGTAAGATCGTCGTCCTCAGGGCATAAACATCTACTAAATACCCTTGATACATAAATAACAATTTTATCATTCCTCCACCTGATGAAGTAATAGTACGTTGAAACAACATCGTAGTGGAATACAATAAATATTTTGAAACTAAAATCTGTACAGTGTATTTATTTATTTAATGATAGTTTCAGCAACAGTCTCTCTCAATAATCAACTTATTTTTTTTTCTTTATTAAGATTTTATAGCGATATATGAAAACTTTTAAAATCTTTCGCGCAAACTTTTCACCAAACTGAAACTAATACGAGCGGTACATATATATTTCATGATATAATTCGGAGGAGAAATATGAAGGGCCATAAATAAAGTAATACCAGCACGTATCGCCCTCGAATGGAGGATATTTTAGCAACAATTGGGAACACTTAAGGTAAGTTACACCTATCTAACTCCGGGAAGAAATATATAGGTAATGTTATTAATTGTAAATGACGTGTGCCTGCCCTACGAATTCTCGTATATGCCGACCTCACGAATGATTCGAAAATTTTATAGATAGAAGTTATTTTTCATTTCGTATACACAAGTTCGTTAAGAATGAGAACTTTAGTTTAGTTAATCGAGAGAATCTATTTGATGGAAAAAGTAATGCTTTAAATTATATTAGTTTTACTACAATTAATTATATGATTTTCTAATTCGTTCTTTTCCAAGTATTAACTGGGCCTTCCTATTCTCCTTGCTCGATTATTTTCGGAGGATATCCCCAACATCCCCAACGCATCTCAATTTCGTGTCTTAATTGTGTTTTCTATTTATTCTTCTCCTGTCCTCTGCCACAATTTTTACTTTGTAATCCTTCCGACAACTTAATGCAAATTATTTGAATATGTTTTTCTGTACATACGAATTTATTATTTTCTTTATTTGCAGTTTCTAATTTTTCCAAGTCTCTGCGCCATAGATAGGTAGATTACTTGAGATGGCTATAGAGCCTATTACACTGTAACCTTTTCAGATCCATTGTGGTCTTTTTAAGTAGAAAATTTTAATTTACGACATACTTCAAAATGTTGTCAGTAAATCACATGCTACTAGATTGACTTTTCAAACGAACACTTGTTATATAACAAGTGTTCATTTGAAAAGTTAATCTAGTAACATGTGACTTACTGAGAACATTTTGAAGTATGTCGTAAAGTCTCGTTAGAGTACATTCTCCTAGTCTTATTCCTCCTTTAATTGGTCCTAACAGCTTTTAGAAAAAGTGCTGTTTGACACTTGGGACACTTTAACCAATGTTGTATATACAACTGGTCTATCTCAATGGCGGTTCTTTAAGCTTTAAGCCTCTACAGTACAAATCTCTTCCCTATAGTCACTTACAAACGTGTATTACGTATGTGTGCGTTCGACAAGCGATGAGTGGGGACGCACATAGCATGTATGTACAGCTCGACCAAATCATCGTGATAGTTGCGCGGTAGCAAAACGTATAGAGCTGCTCGCATCGTATTGGCGCGCTGCTAATTGCCGGTCTGATATTGGTTGCTCACTAATGTATATAAGTACGTATATAAGTACGTGTACTCCACCCACTCTAATACAATATGCGCAGACCGGCCCATCGCTATCACGAGGTTTTGGTCGAACTGTATGTATGTACTGTAGATCAGTTTGGATGTAAGCACTAAGCACATACATAGTATAAACGTCGATGAATGTGGAACTACCGTCAATAATAAGGACTTTATGTAATAATAAACACAAATAAGTGTGGACTTTTTGGAAAATTTTAATATTTTTAACGTTTAAAACAATGTCAGATATACCTATAACAATAACAATAAATAAAGCGGCAAATCATAATAACTTCTATATTCTATACATAATAAATAAAGCTAGAATTAAAAAATAAAAAGTAAACTATTTAATGTATTGTATGCTCAAAACGGTCTCCTAATGCAAACAAGCAATGTCCTAATCTGTCATAAAAGTTTTTCTGAACATTAAAAATCGTTTGCGGTTGAATATTTAGGATA
This sequence comes from Melolontha melolontha, assembly GCA_935421215.2. Taxonomy (NCBI): domain Eukaryota; kingdom Metazoa; phylum Arthropoda; class Insecta; order Coleoptera; family Scarabaeidae; genus Melolontha; species Melolontha melolontha. The sequence goes on from OW285239.1 coordinate 135,514,870, forward strand.
GATTCAACTATTTTCGCCCGTAATTATCGTTTCAAACGCAATGGTACGTTGAAAGTTAATTTGAAATACCCGTGCAATTTCTCTTATGCTGCGACCAAGATGATACTGTTTTACGACATATTTTTTTTGTTCAAGGGTAAAAATATCCATCGTGAATACGGACTATTCGCAAAAGTTGAGCAAACCATCCAACTTCACAAGTAAACTGTAACTAATGGCATATGGCATGTATGCATCGCTTCGTGCGTCCCCACTCCTCACGTCTTGAACGCACACATACGTAATACACGTTTGTAGGTAACTATAGGGAAGAGATTTGTACTGTATATGCTCCTGCTTCTGTTTCGCCAGCCCCTATGTACTAACCTTTTAAATTCCAGATAGTTCTTCTGACTGGATCTCCCATCGCATATTAAATTCACTTGCTCTACAGTGTCAATCCTCACACCTTACGTTTTTATTAAAATAGATTATCCTGGTTCAGTCTTGCCTTCCTGTCCCGATTTGAGCATTACAGCTTCAACATTCTCTAGATTTATTCCCTTAATTGGACGTAAGTGCTTGAAGAGAAAAGCCTTCTTGATGCCCGGGTTTTTTCTAGAGTTGTATGACTACTTTGCATGTGACTGATGAGTGGGCCCCGACAATGACTCTTTCAGTCTGTATGCAGTTCTTTTCCAGTTTTGTCAGCGCTGCACTCTAGTGTTTGAAATTCCAGATCGAATCTTTTTGTCGGACATCAAATCCACTCCCTCTACGATGTTAACACCCCCACAGCCTTATGTATTTACTTACGCATGATTTACGCATGAGTATTTGCTGCCTTGCAACTTTAGAAGTTATTTATTTGTACATTGTGGATACTCTTTCCATTAGTACCAAGCAAAATATATACCAGAAACCCAGTTGGCAGGATATGGCTTAATAATATAGGATTTCACCTGATGCCCCAGGGAAACTTAAAGACAGCACCTTAGTTTAGGTTTAACTGGGATTCCTCAGGAGTACTATTGTCCATACTCATATATTAGCTGTGAGCCCAGCACTTAAGGAATTCTGCGGCATATAACAGAATTTTTTTGGCATTGTGGCCTAAAAATTTTAAATCCGCTTTTAAGTGTGTGACCATTTCTTTGCCTTCAATATGCAATTTTCTGTCAAATGTAGCCCTGCGTTCTTTGTTAGATACATCGTGTTATGTACACAGATTCTTCTATTCTGTAGAAGTGGTAAACCTCCCTATTTTTCCTATATTTGTTGTTTATTGACAGCAACTAGTCTCTATTACTACTCCACATACTTTTAATTTATCACTGAAAGGTAAATATTTATTTATCTCTGCCTTCTCGCTATAGTTCGTTGCAATATTATTTTCCAGCGGAGCAACAATATCAACAATATACGTTGCGCTGTATCATCCCTTAATGTGATAATTATATCTGAAATACTGTAGTCTCATCAGTTATTATTAGAGACCGGACACATCGGGCTGAAATGGAAGTCATTACGACGGACGATATAAATAGTCTACAGCATCTATAAGTACATCACGTTGTTGAATAGCATTATTCATTCGGTTAACTGCACATCTATTTTTTGTGTGCGGTTAACCGAATGAATAGTGCTATTACTACTCCACATACTTTTAATTTATCACTGAAAGGTAAATATTTATTTATCTCTGCCTTCTCGCTATAGTTCGTTGCAATATTATTTTCCAGCGGAGCAACAATATCAACAATATACGTTGCGCTGTATCATCCCTTAATGTGATAATTATATCTGAAATACTGTAGTCTCATCAGTTATTATTAGAGACCGGACACATCGGGCTGAAATGGAAGTCATTACGACGGACGATATAAATAGTCTACAGCATCTATAAGTACATCACGTTGTTGAATAGCATTATTCATTCGGTTAACTGCACATCTATTTTTTGTGTGCGGTTAACCGAATGAATAGTGCTATTCAATAACTGCGTGATGTATGTACTAACAGATGTTGTAGACTACTTATATCGTCCGTCGTAATGACGTCATTTCAGCCCGATGTGTCCGGTCTCTAGTTATTATTTGACCGTTCCAGTATAATCGAGAGTTTTCGTCCTCACATACTGAAGTTGCATCATATTTGTAATACGGCACATTTTCAGAATAGGACAAGTGTTTCTGTATGCAGCCGATGTATTATTTTGGCTACCTTGTTGTGTCTCTCAATATATTGTTTAGGGGCAAGTACAGAACATCCCCCATCAAGTGATTAAGTGTTACTTCCTTATCCGCGCACACTTAGCATATAATATCAGATAAACTCTCTTTAAGGATTTGTTTTCGTAGAAACGCTTTGGAATAACTTGATATTCTGAATGCCGCTATAAATCCATCAGTTACCTGTATACAGTAATTTTTGCAACGCTAAGTTGTCAAAATTTTCTATTTCAATCGTCGACAGATATGTGCCATGGAGAGATTTACTTTTTCATCTCCCTCTCTCTGTTAACACCCATTTAAAATCCTTGTAGATGGATTGAATTGTGTATTAGCCAATTTCAACGGCGCAAAATTAAACATTTGAGCAATTTCATTATGCAAGCTACTTTTTTCGAATTTTCCAAAAATTATTGTTATCAGTTACTTGCGCTTAATCCCTGGTACAAACCCTTGGTATTTCCCTATCTCCTCTTATTACCCGATGGAACCTTTCAACCGTACTATGTGAGTGATGAGTGCTGTATTTTTAGATTCCACTCTTGTCTTGTGTTACGACCTAAATTTTACTTACCTCCATTTTTTTAGCCCGCTCTATATTTTACTTTTCGTGTACTCAGAACCGCAGAAGGTGAAAGCTCTGAAAAGTGCCGGTAAAGTAATGCACTTATTTTTTTTTATAAATTAGGGGTTATTTATGATCACATTGTACCTAGAGAAGATACAGTTACTGAAGAGTACTATTCTAATATACTTCGAGGAACCCTAAAGACAAAATTAAAGAAAGAATGGCCGCTTTATCAGGACATCGGTAGGATCCGGCATCATGACCTTTGCTCTGGCCCACAAATCCGCGATTTGTCAACAAACACTTGAAGTATTAGGGGTGGAAATTATGGTTCACCCTCCCTACTCACCTGACCTTACTCCATGTGACTTCCATTTGTTTCCTGCAGTCAAAAGAATATTGAGAGATCGAAAATTGGGATCGAATTTAGAGGTCAACAATGCGGTGATGGGAATACTAAAGAGACTTTCAAAAAATGGTTTCTCAGATGTTTATGACAAGTGGACAAAACGATGAGACAAGTGTATTGCAAAGAATGGAGAGTACTTTTAAGAATGGTTGTTGACATATCATTTTTGTAAATAGTTAATGTCAACAATGTTGTATAAGCGTGATATTCGTAGAGATATTTATCAGTTGTTGGACAAGTACCTAAACGCGATATTGTTAGGATCTACAAGGAGCACGGTATTTTGGTTTCGACAGTCTATCAGACAATAAAAGATTGCCAGGATAGTATCCCTTGTATCACTTTACCTAAAAGTGGACTACCCAAAGTTTTAAGTCGACTTAATTAGCGATGGTTGATTGAAAGAGCAAAAGAAACATTGGGAATGTCAACGCGTAAGTTATCTCGAAGATATTTCACGCTCGACTGTTAGTCGAACATTAGCCAGAAATAATCTAAATTATAGTAAAAGAAGAACGGCTCCAAGAAAGAATTCCCAGGTGTTGCCGTGCTTTGAGACGCATTCATTTTCGTGATAAAGTTATCGTTATAGACGGTGAAAAATATTTCAAGTTGTCCAACTCGGAGATAAAAGGTAATGACGATTTCTATACGGACAATGTACAAGACGCTCCTAGCAATGTTAAATTTAAAGGGAATGTCAAATTTAAAGATAAAGTTTTGGTGTGGTATGCCATGTCAGAGGCTGATATTTTACGGCCGCATGTTGGATGTGATCGAGGTGAAGCCATCAATACAGACATTTACATATTAAAATGCCTTACAAAACCTTGAAATTTAATAAATACACATCATCTCAACGACAAAATAATTTTTTGGCCTCATTTCTTGGTCTCATTTGAGCAGAAAGGTATATGATGGTGTTTGAGAAGCCCAAAATGAGGAGCAGTTAAGACACAGAATCTTTCAGAAAATTCGAGAAGTCGACGTTGCTACCGTCCAAAGAGTATGGGTCAAATTACGTACGTCAAATTTCGTAGAAGAGCATCGTCCTTAATCCGTTATGTAAATGTTATATTTAATAGAATTAAGGCTAATTAAGAATAATATTGTTTAATACAAAAGTATTTTTAATAATATAAAATATTACTAAAAATCTGGTGTAATAGAATTAAGGCTAATTAAGAATAATATTGTTTAATACGAAAGTCTTTTTAATAATATAAAATATTACTAAAAATCTGGTGTGAAGAACACAAATGCAGGTTCACTATTAATATTTTCTGTGAACGTGTCCGGGGTCCGGGGGGCGTACCGATGAGCTTGTAGAAAAGCGAAATACGTATCTACGTCTCTGGGGATAGGATATATTCGGACACGTTCACAGAAAATATTAATAGTGAACCTGCATTTGTGTTCTTCACACTAGATTTTTAGTAATATTTTATATTATTAAAAATACCTTTGTATTATACAAAACTGGTGGGGTTTACCTACTCATGTATGTTTCAATTATTCTGAATAATATTGTTGTTAAAATGTAAACGTTACACCTCCTCGCGTAACAGGGGATAGACATGATGATTTGACCTTCACTTCCTCAACGTTTAAAGATAACTGAACAGGATATTCATCTCGAAAATCCCGAGATCCGAATCCGTGAACAGGACTCTCAGTTGTTAAAATCGTTAATCATTTTATACTAGTTCATAGTTTGATTTATTTGGCAACTGTAAACTAATAGTAATATAAATTTCGTGGTTTGAATACAACCATATTTTATATATCCGACAAATGATGAAAAATATTGTAATTTTATACATCCATTCTTCCATAATTTATATATATAGCGGAGACAGCAGAATATCTCTAGTAAAAACATCGGCTGTTTAAGGACGGTATTGGGCTTGTTTTACTTGAATATAGTGTCATTCCTGTCTACATCGCTGCGAGCACATAAAATTTATTATAGAATGTCAACAGTCATTGACATCAGTATGTGGCGTTTGGATGGTGCGATATTAGGGTGGAGAAAACACATGTAAGATTTACGACCCATTAAAATCTGAGTGAGGCGCTGCGGACGGAATAGTCTCAAAAGACAAAAGAAAATCTGCGTATAAGGAACGCAAAAACGTGTCTATCCAAGGACAATGGAAATATGCTCAAGCAATTTACGAATACGAAATTTACAGTGTTTTCTGAGCCTTAACTGAACACAAAAGGATAGCAATTTTATTGTGAGGAAATTAGGGTACATTATTATACACGATTTATTCAATTTATTTTCCGCTTTGAACATTTTTTACTTCATTTAACTTTATAATAATTATTGATTTTATACTTTGTATTTTCTAAATTCTAATATACATTCAACGAAGGGGCAAGTATATTTACAAATATTTCTTTTTTCAAAAACTACCAAAAAACTAAGTGTAGTGTTTAAACAAACGTAAATTTCCTTCTCAATATGAACATATTAATAAGAATGATTTCTTATTATCTAGCTGAACCAGAAAATACTTTGCTATTGTTAGATTTGGGTAAATGAACACAATTGAAAGTTTGATATCAATTATTATATTTAATTAAAATTAGATATTTAGATATTACGAAACTTCACAAAATTTAACCTTCATTTTATAAAAATAGTGATAATATAGTAATATAGTAAATAGTATAGTAATAGTAAATAATCCAATTATCAAAACAAAAAGCACTCTAGCTTACTTCTGCGCATGCGTAACAGAATTTCTTATCTCGCGAGCTTCATCATTAGAAGTACTGTTTCGTGGCGCCATCTATATTTAAATAGTAGTACTGCTGCTATTGATATTGTATTATTAGCAGAGAGCGGACTGAAGCGATTGAATGACAAATTGCTCCGAGCTTCATCATTAGAAGTACTGTTTCGTGGCGCCATCTATATTTAAATAGTAGTACTGCTGCTATTGATATTGTATTATTAGCAGAGAGCGGACTGAAGCGATTGAATGACAAATTGCTCCGATAAAACGTTGTGGCGGTCTCAGGTATAGTATGCATGTTATAACACTATTTGCTTGCTCGATTGCATTCCTCGAGCAGGTGCTGTTATTTCCGTCGTTATTAATAATACATTGTGACTATTCATTCATAAATTCTATTCTACAGTAGCGTGTAAGACGGAATATACATTTATATATAATTTCGTTAGACTTCATTCAAATAATCGCTTAAAAATTATATCCGCTAATTTCCAAAGCGTATTCTCGTATTTAATGCTGTTATACATGCATATACATATATGTATTCATTGTTCTTAAGATAGTATATTTTCTATTTTCTTCTAGAAAGCATTGTTTCTGGTTTCGCTTCTTTCAGTGTTATTTGGTTACAACTTTTAGTATTGTAAAAAATCCGTTTTATAATGTTATATTGTTTATCATATATTTTTTTATAAATATTAAGTTTAATTTACTACCCTATTTTTGGAGTAGTTTTCGTTTCTTCTTTCTAGTCCATTTCTTTCTGTTCTTAGTATTTCTCGTAGGGTAACCATGGTAGGATGGATTAGAGGCCATTAATTTAATAATTTACTCACGTTATCTCAAATGTCATTATTTTGGTTTTAAATGTCAGATTTGAAAGTTATATTTGTAAATCTTGTAACTTGTTTAATTTAGATCTTGACATACGAAATTATATTATTTAAATATATTCATATACATAAATTTGACCTTTTTGTTTTATTTCATGTATTTATAAGTGTTTGTCTGTGTATCGAGAACTTACTTCGAGACCCTAGAAATTGAGTAGTTTTCAGGCTTAATAAATATATTAACCTTTTTTTTCTTTTTATATTATCACATTATTGTCACCTAAACGTGAGGCTTTTCTCTGCTCTGCCTCTCAGTATTATATCAATATATATATATATATATATATATATATATATATATATATATATATATATATGTGACAGCGCATAGAGAAAGGGACCTAAGGGTAAAAAAATCAATTTTCACTTTTTTTTTTTTTTGATGTGGACAACATCTGAGCATCGAATGAGACCGATCCCATGCCCCAAAAGTGTTCCCTCCCAGAGATATGCGCGTTTTATGAAAGTGAAGTCGACGATTCTAAGCGCAAATAGAAAGGGACCTAACGATAAAATTTATTTATTTTCATTTATTTATTTATTTTTTTCCTTATGAACAATTTCAAAAAATAGAAAAATCATTTTAATCGACGGTTCTTGCGAATTGGTTCCTTAGAACTTGACGGTACCGGTCCTTTGTTTTTTTTCGATTTCTTCTTAACGTCTGCTGCCTCCACTTCTTGAGGATTGTCCACTTCCACCGAATCTTCCTCTTCGTTTCCATTTCCAGAGACCAAAGGAAGAGGAGCAACCGAATCTTTTTTTGAATCGTCAAAACATAAACCCCGGATCTCTTTATACAAGTACCATTGACGCTTCATCGATAACCCTGGTGACGGAATTATAATTGGTTTGTCATCGAAACTGGTATTGTTACTCAGATGTATGTTTTCATTTATGCTGGCTGAATTCGCAAACAGTTTACATTGCACTGGTGACTGAGCAATAAATACAAAGTGATGATACTTCGATATTCCAATTAAAGTTTTATATTTAGTGGAGAAGTATTCGTCCCATTTTCTCCACTCAACAACAGGCTCACTTGAGTTTGGAAGTCGAATAGGTACAGGAACATTAAATCCATTACGAGATGATTTTCTAACACAATCAACTACATCCATGAAGCAGTCGACATTAGTTTGGGCATATTTTGATTTGAAAACTCCGAATAAACGATCAGGTGAAAACTTTGTATGTCCGCTTAACAAAAAGTTCAATTCAACTGACTCACATCTGGAAGTATCGACAAGGTGTTGTAAATATCGTATCATCGCATTGTTTTTATTTTGTGAAACACAGTTATCAGCGAATATCACTAATTTTTTAGTTGAATGCACTTCTCGTAGGTAGTAATCAAGCATTGATATTACTGAATTCGGACCTTTTCCAATGGAATCGCTTTCGTCAATACAGAAGATGTGTTGAACATTTTGACGTTCGTTTGTAATTCCGAAAATTGCTGTTTTGCGACCTGATTTAAAGTATGCAGTTCCTATTTGCTGTGGACCCGACGGAAAGCTAACATTTTGAGCATAATCCATAGATATTACTAGATAATCCTCCTCTGGAATACCTGGATACATGGCATTTGGATCAGGCTTGACTAATGTTCTCAAGTCGTTATAGTACTCTCGCTGAGTGCTGGCAGATTGCAAATGATCAGAATACACCTTCAATGCTGCTTCTTTTTCAACTTCAGTAACGTTTACTGTATTAACAGCATCTTTTGCAAGATTTCGACACAATTCGCACAAATCGTATGCCGGCTTCATAGTGACGATGTAGGGACAATATTTCTTCCACAGCGTTTGGAAAGTGCGAAGTTTTACGATTTTACCAACCGGTTCGACGCTGTTGGTGTATCTAGTGTAAACAGAAGTCTTACTTTCAGTAGTTGGAAGTTTCAATAAACGATAATCACGATGATTTGGTTGACGTCCAGGTAAAGTGATAGCAACAGTTTCAGCAAAACGGCAGATAAATGAAACAATTTCTTTTTTTTCCAAAGTAGTTAAAGCATCTGTACGATTAATTTTATTCGTCATGCCATGTTCGCGTGGATAAACACCATTTTTGTCCTAATGTTCGATTAGATTTTTGTAGCGTTTAATTACCATTGTATACAGGAAGAAGTACATATCACGGCATATCGGCAAACTTCGAAAATAATATATCTGATTGTACCGTTTCTTCATAGCTCGCGATCGATCACCAACTTTTGACCTGAGCATTGCATCGTCACGGTGAGCTGCCAGATGTGCGAGAATAATTAAATCTTGGGATTCCTTATCTAAATTCATGAAAGACGTACGAAAATCCACAGCCATCTTCTTAGGGATCACTTCATTGCATTGATTTGAATAACACGGAGGTATTTTTGAACTATACAGTCGCGCAACTACCTTTTCTTCGCGTAAATCAAGATCAGATTTATCAAGGTACATATTATCGGTATCATCTTCAGAGTCACTATCCGATAATTCTGAGAAGTGATCGTCATCATCCTCGTCATCAGGGAAGCGATAAAGTAAATCTACTTCTTCGAATTCGTCCACCATTTCATCCTAAAACAAAATTATTTTCGCGAATAACATAATAAGGTTATGTGAGAAAATTTTCGTACTAACAGAGTGATATTCACGATTTAAAAGAATTATAAATGAGTATTTATTATAATTCACAATTAATAATTTCAGAAAATAAACCTGGATTCGAAAAAACGCGAGCAAAATTCATATCAAACTCATGGAAACCGCGCGCTAGGTAGAAAACAGTAAAAACCAACTACACAAAACAAGAGGTAGGGACGACCTACGCGCGTTTTCAAGGTTGACCAACACGTTCCTGACGTCATGAGATGTGTCGCTTTCAAATGAGACCAATACCAACACGCTCAGTGATGGTACACCAAAGATACACGTATTTAAATCTTTAAAATGGCTCTCCTGAACAAAACCGGTTTTTACCCTTAGGTCCCTTTCTATTTTGCGCGTCACATATATATATACAGGCTGGGGCACATAAAGTGTTACAGAGCAATAGCACTCAAACGATTAATCATATCGAAAAATGTTTCAGACAAAAGTTTCAGTGTTCGGGAAGGCGGTCATACTGGTCCGCCCAGTTTTTTGATCGGTGTAGGCGTAGAAGCTACGTCAATGTCAACTCCAATTTTTTAAATGGAACCATGTATTTTCTTTTCAATAACATTATTATAGATTTTAAGACGAATTCAGCGACCTATAACACAAGGTCATTCTAGTCACGCAAAGTATGATAATAGTCGAAAAATCGAAAAATATCGGAATAATCAGCATCAACTGTCAACGCATACGGCTGTCAGCTAGTCACGCATTACCTTCTATTGTGAGTACATCGGATCGCGAAAATGAACGATTATCAAGAATATTTTGATATGTTAATGGTGCTGGGGGAATGCCGCAAACATTACAGAAACGCTGAGCAGTTGTACGCGGCTCGTTATCCGGACAGACAACAAAAATCGCACATGGCATTTAAGCGATTATCTGACCGTTTCTGTCGCTTCGGTACAATGAAACAAACACGAGCCAAACGTCGACCGATTGTTGATGAAAATGCGGCTGCTATTTTAGCTTTTACTGCACAAAATCCCCATGCGGGCACCAGGCAAATGGAAAGAGAGAGTGGAATTAGTCGGCGATCTGTATTAAGAATATTATATCAACACAAATTACATCCGTATTGTATGTCACTGCATCAGGATTTGTACGGCAATGATTCCCAAAATCGCGTCAATTTCTGTAACTGGATTCGTCGAAAAATGCACACGGATGTTTCATTTTTGAGTCATGTGCTTTTTTCTGACGAAGCTAACTTCACAAATACGGGAAATGTGAATAGACATAACATGCATTACTGGGCAAATGCGAATCCTCGATGGACGAGAACTGTACGATATCAACATCCGTGATCCGTTAATTGTTGGGCCGGCATTGTCGGTGATCACGTCATTGGTCCACATTTTTTTGAAGGTCACTTAAGTGGGCAAGTTTACGCAAACTTTCTGCAAAACGTACTGCCCGAATTACTGGAAGACGTGCCCTTGCTAGTTCGCATAAACATGTGGATGCAACACGACGGTGCGCCATCCCATTATGCTCTATGTGCAAGACAAGTGATGAATGAGATTTATGGTGACAAATGGATAGGACGTGGCGCTACTGTTGCTTGGCCACCTCGTTCGCCATACCTAACACTAATGGATTACTTTTTCTGGGGTTTTGTCAAAGGACACGTAATGGCGGAAGCACCTACCACGCCTGACGACATGAGAGAAAGAATACGCCGAGCATGTACCGAAATCACACCACAAATGTTGGCTAATGTTAGACGGTCGTTTCCTCGGAGAATTAACCACTGCTTACAAGCGGAGGGTGGTCACTTCGAGCATCTTCTGTAGGTAGACCCAAACCAATGTTAGTGGATCCTTTGATGCTGAGTATTCCGATATTTTTCGATTTTTCGACTATTTTCATACTTTGCGTGACTAGAATGACCTTGTGTTGTAGGTCGCTGAATTCGGCTTAAAATCTGTAATAATGATATTGAAAAGAAAATACATGGTTCTATTTAAAAAATTGGAGTTGACATTGACGTAGCTTCTACGCCTACACCGATCAAAAAACTGGGTGGCCCAGTATGGCCGCCTTCCCGAACACTGAAACTTTTGTCTGAAACATTTTTCGATATGATTAATCGTTTGAGTGCTATTGCTCTGTAACACTTTATGTGCCCCACCCTGTATATATATATATATATATATATATATATATATATTTCTGCGCAGGATTAATTATAGATGGTAAACGTTCGAAGTTAACGATCATAAAACTTGGAGAACCAAAATAAGTATTTTGTTTTAAAAAATAGCTGGTGTCTAATGAAATTAGTAGAAATAATGAACATGAGCTCTCTAAATATCTCAAGGGTCGTAAAAAATTCTTATTTGGCAAGAAATCTAAGTTAGTTGTATATATATCATGATTAATCTAGGTTAGTATGATTATATTTATAAACTTATCGTACACACAAACAACTTGATTGAGTATTTTAAGACTCTGTTTATTAAGTCAATCTTATCTATATGAATTGAATATTTAGCTAGATAACAAATTATTCAGTACAAACAATGGATTAACTATTCTTATCGAAACATAATTTATAATGATTATAGGTTATATGTGGATTTCTTTTGTAGGTGGGAAATTACATGAATCAGCTGATATGTAACAAATATTTGGATACTTAAACTAAATAGGCTCTGGTAAATCAAATAACGCTTAAAATTGGTGTATAACTTCCCTACTTACATATTTTAAAATGATTATTAATGGAACTTTCATCTACTTTCGGTAAGTTTATATTAGTCTGTTTATTTAATAAGATAATTTTTGGAAGTGAATCATATAATGCAAACTTAGCTCAACATTTCCTTTCTAACTTCATGATTTTCGTCTAAAGACGCCTAATCGCGACGATCAATCTTGGTCCACCTGATGTTCAGCTTGAATATTGACCGAAACAGGAAAAACTGGTCACGAACCTAACAAATCCTTCAGGCGTTGAGTCCCCCAGAAAAGTAAGGTAAGCTGTCTCCTATGTTGATCCAGGGTGATCCGATACCATTAGATTAAGTACAGGTAAATGTTTTCACATTTGTAACTTTAATTTTCCTGATTTTTTAAAAAATTCTTCTCTTTTAAAACATAAATAATTTTTTTTTTAAAAAATCCAAAATTCTTCCCTTTAAAACAACTAAACTTTTTAATAATTTTTCTCCAAATTTTATAAATAACTAACCATAGTGACCCAACAGCGTTTCCTCTTTTTGAAGATCATTGGTAGCTTGAGTTATACAGATTTTCCAAAATATTTGACATTTCAAATATAATTTTGATCTTTGATTAATATTATAACTTATTGATATACAAATAATTTTCCCTTCTCATATAATCTTTGACATTCAAATGTATCAAAAAATAACTATATTTACATTGTCCAATTACTTTTGGATAATACATAGGAAAGTCATATACTTTAAAATTTAATTATAGATTTGACACTCCATGTTAGTAAATATTCAATATAAATATGATATGGTCTTCCACCTTCTAAGAAATCTCATGCCTATATATAATTAACTAATTAAAATGAGTGCTTTCAATTTTCCCTATGAGGATTAATATTATAATATATATATTCAATACCAAATTATTATACATAGTTATGGAAGAAACCTCATAATTTTTCTATGTGACAAACATTTAAATGAAGTAATTCACAACTAATTCACCAAAATCCCAAATGGCAAAAATATAATAGAATTTATGACAATTGTAAAATGTATAGAACACGTATGTATAAACAGAGATAAGATGTAGTATATTGCGAAACAGTCAATATGATAGACAATTTCAGAAATTATATTTAAAAAAGTTCTAATTAACGTTCAAATACACATAGGTATACATATGTAGATAGTAAAAACATACGTAGTTTTAGATATATATGCGGTATGAGATACCGCTGCTTAGAAAAGCAAATTTCCTGGCAGCACTATCTGAGAGTCATACAACCTACCCTTCCTTGGAATAATAGCACTAGTTCTGAACTAATTGCACCCTGTGAGTCTGTAAATTTTCCACAAATAAAATTTAATCATACCGATCGGCTATTGGAGAATGCTTCGGATAAACATCGATGTCTATTAAAAGTTAGATTCATCGTATCGTCGTTGCCCACTGCGGATAAGCGAGAGATTAAATTGCTTTTATATTGATTGCAGGAAAATGAATCAAACCTGAGATGAAAATGTATTTCTATGAAAATATTATTTAAAAATGGATAGGATTGCTATTAAATAAAAAAAAATTACATGAACATACCTAGACTATGTTTTGTACATATTACATACATTAAAATAGTTTTAGTTTTCCGTATACATATGCGCACTTATATAGGATTTACTTTAATTAATAAAATAAAGGAAAAAACCTTAAAAACCAATTATGTAAGGTGAAGTGGGGTAAATGCGAGGTAAAATTTCACTAGTGTAACTTTAGATGTCAATGAAAATGATATTATTATTTTAAAAATTCTGTAAAAATTAGCAAACGTTCTTTGGTCCTTAACAAAATGATGGCTATAACCAAACAAAGTGAATTAATTTTTAGGCTATCCGTTTTTAATTTTTTTTGAAACAGCGTTATTATATCACAATTGCCCCGCGAGTTGGGGTGTATGTGATAATGGATTCTCTCCTGGTGTAGCGTTTCCAATAGAAGCATCTGTGGGGCAAACGTAATAAATATAATATTTCTGCGTATTTTGGTTTTTAAAATATTTTATTTCGTAAAAAAATAACGGAATTATACATTTTTTTAAAAAATATAAAAAATATTAACATTTTAAACTAGCAGAACATACTTATTTTTATCAAAATTTAAACATTTAGAAACACATTCAAGGTAACTAGAAGATATTATAACCATTAAACTTCACTGAAAAAGTAAATCCCGACCCTCTTCGATCCTCTGTTGGCTGTGGAAGGATATTCTATATACTTGCGCTGTCTGCCAAGTCTTCATCTTAAACATTGGGCCAAACAAATTTAGATTTCTTCGAACTCAAAAACCTAACAAGCCATTCTTCATACTCCCATTTCTGAATAATTTTTCCCACAAAGTGTTTCAAACTTTTTTTGGTAGCGTATTGTACTAAAACCCACTTATCAACTTCGAGAGTATGACATCCATTGGAATTTACGCTTTATTCTAAGTTTTCTTCATCTTTATCTGAATCTTGATTAGCTATTGATTCGTCAGTTGACTCACTAGACGAATCAGAAATACTTGTTATTGCTTTCTAACGAGTTCTTTTCTGCTTCTTCTGTATTTCCGCGGCCCCGTCTTTCGGTGCAGTAATAACTTGAGCTCCAGGAGCCAACTTTCTTTTTGTTATTTTTGTTGAGGGTTGATGTTGATTAACGCATTGTATCAAAAGGTTTTCAAAAGTAACAGTTTCATTTGAAGGCACAATATCGTCAGACTTTGTCGAAGGGCCTGGTATATTGGAGACACGGACAGAGGTTCTCTGATTTTAAGTATTTTGGAACTGAATTTATGGGTCATCAATATTTTCTGCAGCGCTGTTAGTGACTATAGTATTTTGGGAGTCCCATCGTTTTAATGCTTCGATGTCAAATTTTTCTCTTGCTACGACTCTGTCATCAAATGGCACAATACCGGACTTTCTATAACCACTAATTATTACATTTGCCTCGATGTATCTCCACGTTTCTGCAATAAGTATTGAAAACTACTTTTTTGGTAGTTTGCGCCCAACATTGTGTCTCTGCCACGTAACCAACTTATTATCCCAGGTTGTTTTTAGAGATTTAAATACGGAAATGTCGAGGGGTTGCAACAGGTGAGTTGTGTGAGGTGATAATTTTAGAATTGTAATATTTTGTCGCCTAGCCAAGTCAATAATTCGAGTGCTGACATGTGAGGAATGCCCATCGTATATGATGAGTACTGGCCTCTGTTCGCCCAAGGCAGGAATAACAGTGTTTTGTATGTAGTTGAAGAAAATATCACCACCCATCCACCCTTTTTTACTGGCAGTGTACGACATTCCAGGGAAGACATCGTCAGGAGCTTTCCATTGGTCCCAGACATTACCACCTTTAAAAATGATTAACGGTGGACCTTGTTCTCCAGAAGCACTGGCCAATAATGAGACAGTTGTATTTTCACGACCGGGAGTACCAGTAATACGTGAGCAGGGCAGTCCTCTTTTGCCGACAACTTTTGTTTTACTAGGATCTATGGCGAAACTACTCTCGTCAAGGTTTCAAATTTGAGAAGGCGCCTCTCTTCAAGTTGTAGTTCGGTTAAAGTTTCTTTCAGAAGTTTAAAATATCCATAAATTATGAAAGAGTCAGTGGCTTTTTTCTTGCAAATTCTATAGATTGTGGTATCTTCAGACTTAAACCATGCCTTTTCTTAAAACCAAGAAACCAGTCATTCCCTGGCATGCCATTTTTAAATGGAGTATTTACAAGTTTATGCTCCTTTACAAACTTTAAAACTAGCTGTAAAGCTTCCTTTTTGGATACACCAAATACCCACTTCTCTAAAGTGGTAATCCCTCTCGCTAGTTCAAACTCTTGATTCCAATCCAATGCAGTTGATCTGCCTTTCTTTTGTTCTTTTGCGCCCCGAAGACCCTTTAAACGGCTGTAAATGGTACAGTATGGAATTTTATAGGTTTTGGAGGCTTTGTAGATAGTCACTCGACCCGCTTGTATTTCCAGTATAGCTACTTGTAGGTCTTCCGCGGAGTAAACTGGGTCATCACGCTTTCTTTTATAATTACGAAACATTTCGATCATTTATATGAGGTAAATGTAATATCCATAGGGGCAAATGTGATATGCCGTAAATCACATTTGCCCCGTTGTATCATTTTTAAGGGACAAATGTAACATACGGTGGTATAAAGAAAGACGCAAATACCTCATGAAATGTAACATTCACAATATAAATTACACAGTTTTTCCACGTCAGACCAAATTTTTGAACAAGCTGGCTCTAAAAATTCCAAATGCTTCTGCGAATTCAAGAAACACCTGTTGCACTCGTTCTCTAACCTCAAATACGTAGTTCCACGAATAAACAGCTGATTCAATAGTCGGCCGGTAAAGTCACATTCCAACAGGCTTAGAGAGATCAGGGATGTAAGTTTTGATAGTGTTTTGCTCAAGAAAGCAGTTTTGATGGAAATTTCGACCTGGTATCACATTTGCCCCATTTTGACAATTACCCCACTATACCTTATTTTATTTGGAAGACGAAAAACCTGACAATTACGGCCACCTTTATATAACGGCGAATATTGTTTCTTTTTTGGTGGCCATTATTGACAGGTTTTACTGTAATAATAACAGCAATAATAAGAATTCCAAAATATTATTAATTGTTTTCTCGTACTTATAATTTAAAATTCGATAAATTACTTAGATTTTTCTATAATTTATTACTTTTTTATAGTTAAGTCTAGTTTTTATTTGAAAATATAGGATGCCTATTATCGGATACTGGATATAAGGCTTAATCAGTATCCGAAATTAGGAATTGACAGCGAGACCAGATAACGATATTTAACTATTACGCGGTACATACTAGCAAAATAAATGATGACACATATAAACTACAATATAATAGAATCGTCGGGTAACCTGGAGCGCCAGTCTACGGATGGCTATCCCAAAAATAAAAATTGGGACGCTGGGGCACCGTTATTCTAAAGAAAAAAAATTCCTTCAAAATGAACACTAACCTCTAATGTTACGTTTTCGTCCAAACACACATGAGACATCTATTTTTTGGCCATTATATAGTATTGTTGATCTAAACTAATGCCATTTACATTTATATTTTCTGTATATGCGCCATAATTAATCGTTAATCGTGCAAATAAACGCAATTGTAAATTTGCTGTTAAATCGAATTATTATGTCAACTGATGTAAACAAAGGTTTGCTACATAACCACCAACCTATGTATGGAAAAATTTTACTGCCTCAATGTATTTCTGTGTTATACCTGAACAGTAAAATTAATATTTGTTAACAAAAGTTGGTGCTTCTGTAGTAAACTTTACATTGGTTGACATAATCATTCGCTTTGACAGCCAAATTTCCAAATGCGTTTATTTAGACAATTAACGATTAATTGTGGCAAATATACAGAAAATATACATATAATTGGTATCAGTATAAATCAAGAATACCATATATTGGCCAAAAATAGATGTTTCATGTTTATTTGGACGAAAACGTGACATTAGAGGTTAGTGTTCATTTTGAGAGAATTTTTTTTTTTTTAGAATACCGGTGGCTCAGCACCAAAAACTTTATTAGGATAAATTGATACCCTAAGGGTCCTCTAAACATCCCAATTTTTATTTTTGGGATAGCCGTCCGTAGCATGGAAGCTCCTCGTACTAATCTTCATGATTCATGATACTAGTATATTGATTATTAGAGCAGACCAATTTCCGTGCGCGCCATGTACGCCGATGTCAGTATGATTGTATTGCATCAGAACTAATAAAAAGCATTCAGTATGTGTTTGGTACTTGCTTAGACTGCATGTAAGTGTAAGCATACGTAATAAAATGTCGTCGACACATAAATCGAGAAAACGACCGTTGTCAGACGAAGTGAATAAGTTTATTATGGATTTCCCGGACTTAATATACGATGGCTCAAAAATTAAATGTTTAGTATGCAATACATATCTAATGTGTTGGTCAAAAACACATTGTAAAGAACACGTAAGCAGTTCGAAGCACAATAATAACAAAATTAATCGACAACTGTTTATAGATGAACTATGAGTAACTATGATTGTGTTTACACTGCCGTTTACCTTGTTAAGTAATGATTCATTTATTTCATTTTGGAATAAATACGCGAATCAAACATTACCGAACACGTCAACGTTACGAAGGAATTTACCATCTGTGCGTAAACAGGTTGAAAATAAAATCAAAGCCGAACTGAAAAATAAAAAACTGTGGTTATGTGTGGACGAAACAACTGACAGCAAAAAATAATATGTAGTTAATGTGATGGCGCGTAATATGGAACCACATCAACCAACGTCTTCAATTTTATTAGCATCCAGACGACTAGAACAATGTAATGCCGAAAGAGTTTCAGAGGTGCTATTAGATACTTTGGAAAAATTGAAACTTTCGAAAGACCAAGTATTAATGTTTATGACGGATGGTGCCGCAACCATCTGTTGTATACGCCGGTCTCTTAGAAAATATTGTCCTAACTTGTTACATATTACTTGTAAACTCCATGCTCTACACCTTGTGGCAAAACAGGTTCGTAGATGTTATCCAGAGGTAGATGCTTTAATATCGAGCACAAAGGCAGTATTCCTGAAATCTCCAAAACGTATTCGGAAATTTCACGAATTGTGTCCCCATACCCCTGAGCCACCACAGCCGATTCTGACACGTTGGGGTACATGGTTACGGGCAGGGTTTTACTATCATGAACATTTTGAAAAAATTAAGGACGTGGTTTTATCATTCGATCCGAAAGAAAGTGCAGCTATCAATACAAGCCAGAAAAAATTTCAAGATGCTCAGATTAAGATGGATTTACAAAGTATTCGTGAGAAATACTTGGGAAATACTAGAAGAAGCAATAACAAAATTAGAAAATTCGTCGCTGTCGTTAGAGGAATCACTGCAAATCGTTAAAGATGTTTACGCAGAACTGTATGCTGTAGAAGACGCAAAAAGTGAAAGTGTTCTAATTAAATTTGAAAGTGTTTTAGACAGAAATGCAGATTTTGACACCTTAACACGTATTTGTGGGGGCACGTCTACAGATGCGTTAAGTTGCTTAAAAAAGTATTTTGATTATGCGAATATAACATCACTAGATGTAGAACGCTCGTTTTCCGAATATAAACATATTTTTTCCTCACGGCGGACATGTTTTTCAGAAATAACCTTAGAAACGCACCTGATGTTGAAAATATACAATCGAGTTTCTCCAGTTTGTCAATCCTTGGAAGACGCTTAAAACGGTAAGTGTTTTTTTAAATCCTTTGTCGTGCACACAATCACTGATTTCATACATTTTCCATTTTATTTATTGGTACATACAACTCTGCTATGATATGTATTATTCTTATTTTTCGTGCGTTTATGCATATTACTTTAATATTAGAAAACCAAATGTATATTTAATTATTTCTGATAGAATAAATGTCTCTACTTCTATACTTATATCGGTAACAAGCTCATGTTGCGTCCCTATTCTATCGCATATTCTAATATATTACGAATTCCACTTCCATACCGGCGCTCATGGCGCGCACGGAAATTGGTCTGCTCTATTGATTATTACAGGCACCATTGCTGAAGCACAAACAGATAAATTATCTTCTGTAAAAACTCACTGCACCCAAAATAACCAACTCGCTTCTCACACAACAAATTCTGAATTGATCTCATTCAGCAAACCACAGTAAAATATCACCCCAATAAGCAACTGATTTTATATAAGGCCGCCAGGGTGCATGACTGCATAGAGACAAAATCTCTATCTAGGAAACTATGCGATATTCGGCTCCTTTTCTCTACTAGATTATCTGCAAACAGTAAGTAGAATTGAACCTACAATACATTCCGTTCGACAGTTCCAATACGAATGTATCTAGCTTGCAGTAAAAGCGACTTCGCGCATTTGTTTTCGAACATTATCGACTACTATAGGTGACCATAGATCACTCTCTTGTACGGTATACCTATTCGCGCCATGAGATTTAAAAATACACATTTTAGAACCATTTTATTAGTCTGTTTTTAATGAAAATGAAAAGCAAATTACCGTTTATTAACAGTTTATTTCGTTGCTAAAGCCTATTCGTAAATATTATTGTGTAAGTACGCTCAGTTTAAATAGAATAATAATTAAATGTTATATTTATTATACAAACTCTTCATTTCTCTAAAAATTTAATTTACGTTCAAATTATTAACTTAAATTTAATTCCAATTGAAAATTGAAATAGTTAAAGCAATTGGAAAAAAACGTAATTTCTCGAAACATAAAATTAAGCTAGAGATTTATAATAAACTTCATTTAATTAAAATCAAATCCTGTACATAAAAGCTCCCCTAGATATTGCTTCTCGGGAAAAATTTTTCTATTTAATATAATTATTTTTCGTTGCATTGCGCGGTATATTACATACTTAATTATCTCTTTATGAGCTATAAAATAGTAGAGGACAACTATTAAATTTTGATGTCTGTTCTACTTCCGATATCAACGTTGCTTATCATTTATTACGAGACTCTAAAAAAACTTTTGATACCTATACAATGATGCTTCTACAATAGTTTGCAAGATTGTCTCATAGAACTAGCAAATACGACAAATATTAAACAAAGAAATTTCTCGTTGAAAGAATCCGTGGCGTCAAAAAGACTGTTTTAATTAAGAATTATACAAAGTCAAGTCATAAATACTGTCCATTCTGCACAATTGTATGAAAATTTGAGGCAGAGAATTTTACAACATCATAAATGTGGCGCAGGGGATATGTAATATGTCAGTACTTGATTGGCAGCCACTCAATGAACACCATTTACATCCTCGAGTCGTTTTAATACATACTCACACCTCTATGCGCAACAGATTTTAACATTTGCACCGCTAAATACAAACAGACATTTCTTATACTGTACCATTGCTCGCTTTCGAGACATTGGTATAACGGCAAATATCAAAAATGATCTCGAAAAAGATATAATGCGGAAATACTTTAGAGGTACAAAAACTTAACCTGTGTCATAGGTTTGATAAAGATACGATTTAATTAGCCAGGTTCGGGCTCTGTGTCAGTGGCAACGGTGTGAGGTTCTACTAGAAATGCTAATGAGCGACTGACTAACAATGCAAAATAATGAGGACGCCACCGTGAAATAAGGTTAAATCTGAAATAGAATTCATACGTCACACGGAAGACATATATTGGCATAGAACGTACACACTCAATGTGATGTCTATAAAACAAGTATATCCAACATATAATAAATATATAAATATATATATATATATATATATATATATATATACAGGGTGAGTCGCGAAGAATCGACCAAACTGTAGGAGTGTATTCTACAGGTGAAAGTAATGTAAAAAAACTCAAATGTTGCTATCCGATTTTTATTTGCTTTCGAGTTATAGCGTAATTAAAAATAAACAAAATTTCATACATTGAAGTTTTTGTATTTTATTGGTATTATGCTTCTTTATAATATATTTTCAAAAATACCGTCATTCGTTTCAAAACATTTTTTACATCGTCTACCAAGGGCGCTGGTTGCGTTCCTGATTGCGTCAGGTTGATGTTTGATATTGTCAGCAGCATTCATAATCCATTGATTTAGTGCATCACGAGTGTCCACTTTTACTTGATACACTTCATTTTTTAACCAGCCCCATAAACAATAATCGAGTGACGTGAGGTCTGGGGACCTAGGAGGCCAACCAATGTGACTACCACGTCCAATCCAACTCCCTGGAAACCTTTCAGACAAATGTTGCCTGACTGCACGAGCGTAATGTGCAAGCGCTCCATCGTGCTGGTAGAAGATTTGGATTCTGATGTTTATGGGAACATCCTCTAGCAGTCCGTGCAGTTCATTTTATAAAAAATGCAAATAGGTGTCTCCCGTGAGGCGATTCTCAAAAATGTAAGGACCAATTAAAAAACCATTGATCATACCACACCACACGATTACCGAAAATTTATGTTGAAAGTTACTTTCGACTGTTGCGTGTGGATTTTCGTCTGACCATACATGTGGTTATGACAATTATTAATACCGTCACGGGTGAATGTCGCTTCAGCGGTAAACACTATACGCGATACAAAACGAGGATTATCATTTATCCATCGACAAAATTCCATACGTCTACGATTATCATCTCGTTGTGGGTGCTGTACTCTTTGTACATGGTACGGACGTAAGCCATGCTCGTGGAGTGTTTTTATCACCCTTGTTTGTGGAATGCCCAATTGAATACTAATTCTCCTTGAGCTGGTAGTTGCGTCTTCTTCTACTATATCCAGAATATCTGTTACTTCTTGTAATTGTTGTCGACTGCCTCGTTCAGATATTATGTTTACATTGGGAAGCTTTCCGGTCGCGCACAATGTGTTGAATACACTAATAAATACAGATTTATTAGGATGTCTGTGATTTGGAAACCGTTGACGATATTCATTAGCAGCAGCTGTAGCATTCCCATCACAAAATCCATAAACAAACACCATATTAGCATATTCTAAATTAGAATAAGTGTGTTGCATTTTAGTTTGTTACACTATAGTCGTACAAACGTCAAGTCAATGTCACTATACCCGAACACAATGTTATAATTTACTCCAAGGTATAGGGAACATTTTTGTGATTGCAGCGCCCTCACTATATCAACGATGAACTAGAGGTAGTGACATTAGACGCATTAGGCATACAAACCACTCTACACTATTTCTCGACTGCTTTCAATGTCACTACCGCTAGTTCGGAAAACCATGAACAGGTAGCGCTTCAGCTAGGAACACTTCCCTATAATGAATTGCTACCGGGGTTTCACTGTTTTTACGAATACATACATAAACATGGTATACTAAATCTACATTTTTAATTACGCTATAACTCGAAAACAAATAAAAATCGGATAACAACATTTGAGTTTTTTTACATTACTTTCACCAGTAGAATACACTTCTTGAGTTTGGTCGATTCCTCACGACTCACCCTGTACATATATATATATATATATATATATATATATAAGGTAAACTTAATTAGTCGGCGATTAAAGGTCTGGTTATTACTTCAAAGTGTATATATTTAAAATAATCCTACATGTTTCGGCAATGATGCCTTTGTCAAGGATATAAAAAATATAAAATAAAATCTTAATTTTATTTTATATTTTTTATATCCTTGACAAAGGCATCATTGCCGAAACATGTAAGATTATTTTAAATATATACACTTTGAAGTAATTACCAGACCTTTAATCGCCGACTAATTAAGTTTACCTTATCATACCAAGGTCACGAAAATACTATATATATATATATATATATATATATATATATATATATATATATATATATATATATATATATATATATTGTAACTGTGGAGAAAAAGAAAGCTGAAGAGAATTATTTTCTAATCTGATGAAAAACAAAATATATTTAAATTAAAATTTATTTATTCTCTGCAAAAAAATTATGGAATCACCTTATCTGTGCAAAGTAAATAGTTGCAGAAATGTTTGTCTGTTTTGGTTTTATGAAACTCTTACGCACCGAGATCTAATTAATTCTTTTTAAAATTTCGTGAGCTTTAGGTGTTTTACATCTTCTCATTTCTTTCAAAAATTGGTATGTTTCAAACTACGGATTTTTCTTTTCACATTTATCATGTGTTTTCATGTAGACGAGGCCTTCTAAAGTAAACTCTAGAAAAATGTACTTTTTCCTATAGAACAGATCATTTATCTGTGAATAATAATAATTAATAAGCAAAGATATGTTGATATGTAGAGTATTTGAAAAGTTTATGTTTGTATCATGTAATTACGATTAAAATTATGAAATGAATTTTGTTAAATTTAAATATGTGTTTAAACAACACGTAAATAAGGTTAGTTTTAGGTATATTCTACTTAAATAAACCGGATGGACTGTATAAATAAGAAGTTCTGCGAAGGAATTCTTCGGAATTGTAAGGATATCGGGAAAATCTTCTCGGTTTTCTTAAAAACTTGGCTTGATTAAGCGCAGGATACTCAGAATAAATAAAATACTTTTTCAAGTAGCAAAAACAAGGAAATCTTCTTAATAAAAATAGTATTTTAAACTCAGATATCAGTAATAGCCATATTGGTTTATCAATTTTAAAATTATGCTTTCTCGAAAAATTAATTAAACGCGTTGTCGAAGTCGATAAAATTGATAAGAGTGAATAGCTAATCGTTAGGGCTAATTTTTGTAATTATTATTTAACACTTTTAGTCGTTAATTATTAAATTATCTTGAAATTAAGAAATTTACAGATGCCCAGGATGCTTCTAAATTATGAAAAATGGCTACTATCACTTATGAGATATCGACTACGACTGCCGGGACGCGATAATTCAACAATTGATGAAATCTGAAAATTTTCTCACCTCTCATTTGTCAAAATACCACAACGGAGGTGATTTGATAGTAAATATAAGTTGTATATACATTTCTATACAATTAACATTTCTTGCATAGTCAAATTCAACTTAATTACTAATTATTTAAATTAAAAGCTTAAAAAAAAAAACTATTCAAATATTTGGCTATCCTTTGACTTCATATTATATAATTAAGACTTTTATTTTTAAAATAGGTATATTTCTCATATTCTCAAATTAAACAATTTCCAAAATTTTATTTGGAAAATCTACCTGAATATACGTATTTGGGTAATTTGCGCCACAACAATATATATATATATATATATATATATATATATATATATATATATATATATATAAATATAATATTTTCGTGACCTTGGTATGATATGGTAAATTCAATCAGTCGGCGATTAAAGGTCTGGTTTACTTCAAAGTATATATATATTTAAAACAACCCTACATGTTTCGGCAATGATGCCTTTATCAAGGACCTTTAATCGCCGACTGATTCAATTTACTATATATATATAAATATATATTCACTAATATTTTCGTTATCGGTCTGTTTACATTAAAACTCTAATGTTCATTCTCAATATTTCATCATTTTCGAATAACTTCATCAGGAGATGCTATAAAATTGCAATACATCATTTACACTAATACTATTATAATTGTAACTAGCAACTCACTACTAAACACTTGAAAATTACATTTTAAAACAAAACTAACACTATAATATTTTAAACTTGAATCTTCTTCAACTGCAAGCTTCAAGAAGGTACATACAAATTGAATGAAACAAAAGTAGACATGAACTAATATTATCCTAACAACCGAGAAGGTTGACGTCGCGCCGTATTGCGTCCTGCATACTGGTACAAACTTAGTTTGTCAAATTCTAGTAATTAACTCAACACATTCGGAGACATTTGCATGTGGAAATGAGTCATCGATTCTCATTTGCAGTAAGTTCAAAATATTAGAGATGAACTGAGTAATATTTATAAATAAACAATCTAATAAACACAAATACTGAAATATTATATTAACTAGATCTATACATCGCAATATTTATTAAAGTCGTAAACGATGACGTCGGTATTAATTCGTAGATGCTTAATTGATTCTTAATTTGTCCCTAATTAGTTCTTCAATTTTTCCGTAATTAGGTCCCTAAGTAACAATACGAAATGGACATTAATAAAGCCTTTTAACAAGAATGGGCTATACACGAAAAATGGCTACTTACCGTTTACGATGGATACTGGCAAAGAGAAACTTGTATTACGAACACTGAGGTGTGTTTAGGTAAACGAAATGTTATGCTAATTATAGTAGCGGTGGCAAGACAGTAAAATGCATCCAAAGAGGTTCTTTCATACAACAGAAATACAAAAAATATAAACTTTCTTAAGACACCCACACCCAGCTTCGATAATGTCTGACGAAAAACGCTAAATAATCGTTAGATAACAACAAATACTCCTATTCGCATGTATACACGGACGCACGTGGCTTAACGGCGTTCCATTGGTTGACTAACAACAGATCAGGATAAGGAAACTCATACAAGTGCCGATATGCATACGAACAGAACGGGTGCGGAAAAGTAACGTAACAATTGATGAAGTCGATAGTCGTCCTCGTACCGGTTGTCGACATTCTGTACGTACGTCCAACACTGTGGTAGCTATGCTTCTGCAGAAAAATTTGAGACATGAACATTGCGCTCAGGACAGTATCTCACACCATTGAAGAGGATTTAGACATGAAGGCTTGCAGATAGAGCAAACGCCATATTTAACACAAGCGTTGCATGTCATAAGAATAAAAAATAAGAAGTGGTTAAGTTTTTACCGCATAATAGGGTATCGCATGAGAACTCCTTGCTTTTCAGGGAAAATTTAACCAACAAAATTAAAGAATGTATATTCAAAGCTTCCAAGAAACCCGGAAGATCGTGGCACCGATTCAACGTTGTCATTATCCGGTTTCAGTGCCGGATAAGTGGAGTCTTCTGTGGAAATGTTTCTCAGATCCATTATTGCAAGAATGCAATGGAAACATTGACCCTAGTATATTAAGAAACTATATTGAAAACAGTAGTGAAGCCTGTGGCAGAGATCTTGTTTAGGGGGAAAAGTTTGTTATTTCAACAAAATTCGACAGCTGCTCACAAACCAAAAGTAACTCAAATATAGTTAAAAAACAACGTTCCTAATTTATTAAGGTCTTTAATTGATTGTCAAGTGGTCCTAATGGTCCGCCATATGACAACTAAAACACTAAATTCGACAATTAATTTATCTAAAACAATTTCAAACTGATTTAATTACATGCGAAATCAGTAGTATTTTATATTATAATTCGAATACATTTCAGATTGATCATTTTTTTTACTTAACACTAAAATATTTATGCAAAAAGGAAAAGGAACTCTGTTATTTTATTAAAGAAATGTTCGCTTAACATTTTGCCTGTCAATTAAGACTTGAAACAATATTCGTTCAACTGTAGTAATTATATTTGTTCCTTAGAGAACGTCAGACGCTGGCAGTTTTTAATTAGAAGTTAAAAGACAGATTTATAAAAAATGTATGGATACAGAATGCCGTTGAAAGGAAAATAAAAAGTAAAAATATTTTTTTGTTACAATATACAGCGCATAGTAATAATGCAAACCTTTGGTATTCAACAACCATACATATTATAAATATATAGCTTCACTCTATTAATTTTTTTAGAAATCAGAGAATGAAAAATTTAGAAAAATCAATTTATAGGGGAGACATCTACTGGTTGCTTTTTGAACTACAAGTTATTTTGACATTGGCAACACTAATGCGCTCAAAATATTGACACACTTTTACTGCCGAATCTTGGAGGCATAAAATTAATCGATTTTCGCTACGGCAACACACCAATGATTGCAACATTGCCGAAACTGTGCGTTTGAAAGGAATGTTCGGTCAAAATAAATAAATAATCGCTTGACCTCTTGCTCACAGCTTAGACATTCTATGTTCCATGCACTAAATATGATGTGCTTATTCAATCAAGGTCTTATCATCATTTTTTCAGTTACTAAAACAACCATTGGAACCGTGTCGATTTAGGTGTAATTGAAAACGTTTCGTCCACTGTTGCAAGGAACATCTTTAGGGCTATACGTAGATGTTCGTCGATTCGTAGTACCCTGAAGAATGCTAGGACAGAGACCGTCACAACTTATATAGGGGGGACCGGGTCAGATGGTTACCTGCTACTGGCTGGAGACAATAAGCCAATCGCATGCGTCGTATGAGCGTGGAATTTCGTAGTTGAATTCAATAGAGCTTGCCACGTTAGATGTAACTTATAGCCATCGTCTCTATTGAGATTGCGGAAATGTTTGTGAATTTCAATTAATTCACAAATTTTCCTAGGAAAGTAATGCGATTCATAGGACAGAAGCTTGCCATCTTTGAATAGAATTTGATGACCGGAGTTGAGTTTGTGTTCTGCCAGCGCTGAATCGGCTATATTTAACTGTCTAGTACAACGTTCATGTTCGGACATACACACGCCGATTGGTCACTTAGCTTCGCCAATATACACACTGACACATGAACACGGAATTCAATACACTCCTTCTGCTTGGAGCGGATATATTGAGGGTAAGAGATCCGAAACTTTAGAATGGGGTCTGAAGATGGTTTTGATTTTATTTCTACGTAGAAATTTCCCTATCTGATCGGTGATACCTTGAATATAAGGTAAGAAGGCGGTGCTGATGTTAGGATCGGGTTCACTCCGTGGTTTGGGGTTACGATGTCTAATTATAGTACGGTGTATATTGTGGGTGTTATAATTATTTATTCTGGAGTGAGGTATTAGAAATAAGTTTAGAGGGTAGTGCCCTAGGTTCTGAGATACAAAACGAACGATATACAATGTTACACCGGGAGTCAGGGAAAAGAAATATTAACTTAGCGGATGGCCTGCCCTAGGCTTAGCTCAGCCGTTCTTCCTGAAACAATGGTGTTTTGGTGGAGATAGGTTGATTGAACGCACAGTTCGACTTGTTAGTGATATCCTTTTTGTTTAAATGTTGGCTATTTCTTTCTTTGTTTAAATAAAGCACACAGCTCGCTCTTAGTACATAAATCGTTAAACGTTTTATTCTTACACAAGAAATAAACAAAGTCACACAAAGTTAAAACACATCAATATCTATATCTACATGCAGAGGTTTACAGTTACTCACGAAAGTTTCCCGCGAGGCCGCGCACTCCACTACCGCGAACTTTCGCAACACAATTCGCAACACAATAGTCCGTGTTATAATGACACTCTTCCAACTTGTCGGCTGACTGACTGTCCAGCGATTCAGCCCCGCTTTTTATTCGTTGTCGCTGGAGTGGGGAAGTCGCCCCACTCCTCTACAATTGGTCCACGTAGTAGGTGGGCGGGGCGTAGCGGTGGCATCGTGAATCCATAAATATGGGTAGGGCGAGTGCTTGTTGGCATTTACGATACACCTACGGTGAGAGAATGGCTGTTGCTGCGTCTGCATATACATGAACCAGTCTACGCTCAAACATGTCGTGACTTCAAACCGGAGACCGCCGGTGGTAACAACAAGAGTATTGATGACCGCTTGTTTGCATGCCGGGTGATGATGGGAAATGTTACCGATGGCGGCCTCCGGTTTGAAGCACGACGTGTTTGAGCGTAGACTGGTTCAAAAATACAAAAGAAACTCATCATACAGCCCGCCACGAGTGAACAGCAGCAATGATCCGACTCCAACCACAGGTGCATCGTGAATGCCGGCAGACCATCGCCCCACCCATATTTATGCATTCACGATGCCACCGCTAGGCCCCGCCCACCGACGGCATGGACCATTCGCCTAGGAGTGGGGCGACTTCCCGCACCATCGAAATCATATAAAAGCGGGGCCGAATCCCTGGAGGGCATAGTCAGCTACCCAGTGAGCCATAGTCAGCTACCCGGTGAGCCATCCGGTAGTAATAGCCAGTGAACAAGTCAAGACAGTTAAAGTGAATAGTGAAAGTGCGTGACCCCCGCGGACAATCGTAAGTACTTTGTAAGTGAATTATAGATGTAAGAAATTTTGTGTAAATCTTTGTGTGTAAGACTTTGGGCACACATTGAAATAAAGAAGAGTTTAATAGTTGATGTGCCCACACAATCAGTGTTTCATTTAAACACCCTGAAACAAAGAGCATTTCATTTAAACACCACCGAAACAAAGAGCATTTTCATTTAAACACCCCGAAACAAGAGCAGGTTCATTTAAACCTCAAAGAGAGCAAACCGGACAGAGGGCCAAGCAACCCACCTCCACCAAAAACACCATTGTCACCGGGAGGCCGACTGAGCAGGCCCGGGCAGGCCACCCGATTATTTCAATTATTTTATTTTTCCTGACTCCCGGTGTAAAAATTTGACGGCCGAACGTGGGGCACAAACAAGAACGCAAGACTGCGTAGCTTACCCACCCAGAATATGCCTGACACCAGGTCCACAACTAGGAAGGAGATGGAGAGGCAGAACGAAAAAGATACCCCCGTTACAGATTCTGAGCCAAAAGGCTCAGCGGCGCCCACACCTATCGACGTCGCCGGCATCCAAGAGTTTTTTAATCAAACTCTAAGTAAAAGCCGACGGGCAAGTACTCCGCCACCATTACCGCTGAGTAGCGACGCTGAGCTGGCGTCCAAATTATTGAGAATCTTTAATCTCGGCAGAGAATCCGAACGCCTAATGGAACATAGCGTCCACAAAGTAAAGGAGGACCCAGTACCACTTCCAGCAGTCGCAACCAGAAAAATGTCTGAGGCCATAAAGCTGTTGTCAGAAGCCGCACTACCAGCAAGACCAGCTGCACCACGTCCGTTCAGCGGCAAACTGACCGAAGACCCAGCAGTGTTTTTGAACAGACTGGAGGAATACCTACAGGGCAATCGTTTTGAGATTCCGGAGGACGTTGACGATGAAGTGCGACCCCACCTAACAGGTGAAGCAGAGAAGTGGTACCAACAGCATGAGGCCAGCTTCACGTCATTAAAAGACTTTGCTCAACGCTTTAGGGCAGAGTATCTCGGCGCCAGGAGTCGAAAAGAGCTGCGAAATACCACCGAAAGCCAGCAAGCACCGGGAGAACCACCAGCGGCATTCGCAAATCGGCTGAGGAGGTTGTGCTTAAGATATGACCCCGGCTGGAGGGAGGCCGACCTAGTTGGACACATAGTGGAAAGAATGACAGATGAATATTGTTTACACATTGCGCAAGCCGACCCACGGACAATGGATGCGCTACTCCAATTATGCGCAAAGTGGGAAAATTTGCTGCACGATAGAGAAAATCGGGCTCAAACCAAGAAGGTCACTCCCACCTCGGCAACCAGAGAAGGAAAGAGAACCGGCCAAGGAGCACCAGACCAAAGCTCCACCAGCCGCACAAGAATGCCAAAATGTTGGTTCTGTCCTGGACAACATTTTAACAAGGACTGCCCGCATCAGCCACAAGCGTTCAAGGAACGACATCCCCAACCCGCCCCAAGAGATTCGGGGGAAGCCTAAAGGGCCGTCCAACAGATATCGAGATGCCCCTAACAACCCTGGAAAACTCCGGCACCCCATCTATCAAACCAAACGTCAAAAACAGAACGGCCCTTGCCATAATAGACACAGGCGCAAGTCGGAACCTTGTGAAACCCGGTTGGATAACCGGAACAATCACGACTATTCCACAGGTGGAGTTCCGCCTAGCTGCCGGCGGCCACGCCTTCAGCACAAACGAAAAGGGTACCCTCGACGCCACCGCAACAGACTATCAATTTAAATGCACCGCCATGGTGGTGGAAGACTTGGAAGCGGATATAATCTTGGGGCTCCCGTGGCTTATTCAACACCAGGCAGTTATTGACATGGCACGCGGATGCATACATGTGGGTAAGGAGAAAAGGCGAACGATACATTTCCATACCCAAACCCAGCCGCCAGATCACCAAACCTCGGTGGGACTTGGAGATATCCCCGTGGAAACCCGGCATTGGACAGAGGCCAGCGTAAAGACTTTGGACGAACAATATTGGAGTTCAGTGAGCTATTCGCAGAAGGTGGAGCAATCACCACAACGGCTACCACAAAGCACATTATCCGCCTGAAAGATCAAACCCCCGTGAGGGTGCCTCAGTACAGATACTCCCCTCAAAAGAAGAGGGTCATCACGGATCAGGTGGAGAAGATGTTGGCCCCTAACGTTATCCGGCCTAGCCATAGCGACTATAACTCCCCAATCGTCATTGTGTCCAAGAAAAATGGGGAACCCAGATTCTGTGTGGATTTCCGGAAATTGAATGAAAGAACTCAGGATGAGGCCAGTCCTCTGCCACCAATACAGGAATCCCTCAAGGATTTGGGTACGGCCAAAATTTCTAGCACCCTGGACATGAAGAATGGTTACTGGCAGATAGAGCTGGAAGAAACCTCGAAAAAACTCACCGCATTCATCACCGCCGATGGGGCGGCTTACGAGTTTAACGTAATGCCATTCGGACTGAAGGGAGCCCCGACCACGTTCCAAAAACTGATGGCCCGAGATGTCCTGGTGGGATACTTAAGGGACTTTGCCATCGCGTACTTAGATGACATTATTATCTTTTCGGACAGTCTGGAAGACCACCAGCGCCATCTCAGACTGGTATTCGAGAGGTTAGCCCAGCATGGCCTGAAGCTGAATCTGGCCAAGTGCAGGTTTGCGAGTGATCATTTGGACTATCTGGGACACGTGGTGACGGCAGCCGGGAACCAACCACAGGAAGGGCACGTAGAAGCCATCAACGCTAGTGAGGTGCCGAAGACAAGAAAGTCTCTCCGACGCTTCCTGGGACTCATCAAATGTCTAAGGGATTATATACCCAAATGTTCAACTATACTAGCCCCACTAACAGACCAACTGACACTAAAGACACCGTATAAGTGGACTCAGGAGGCAACGCAGGCATTCCTCGCCATTAAGGCAGCAGCTTCGCAGCCGCTCTTCCTGCACCGTCCGAATTTCCGCCCCTCGTTCTTCCTGCAAACCGACGCCAGCGCCCTTGGGGGATCAGCTGTATTGTTCCAAAAAGTGGAAGGAAGAAGGGAGGTGGTGAGCTACGCTAGTGTGCGATTTAATAAGGCCGATCAACGCTACCACATTAATGAACAGGAGTGCTTGGCGGTGGTATGAGCGATAAAAATATACCGCCCTTATTTGGAGGAACAGCCATTCCGCTGCGAACAGATAGCAAGGCCCTCACCTGGCTCAACCAGTTTCGCGAAACAAAGTCCAAGTTAATGAGGTGGTCTCTGCTATTACAGGAGTTTCAGTTTTCGATTGAACACATCCCCGGTAAGGAGAACGAATTGGCGGACGCCATCGTGAGAACCCCGGGAAGGAGGAAACCACCTCAGAACTAGAGGTGGAACGATTACTCCCGTACGAATACCGTACGCCCCAGAACTACCCCGCAGACAACCGAGTGTGCATGGTCGTGGAAGAGGAACCCCTGATACACCTCATTAAGGATGCCCAGCAAGAAGATCCACAAACTCTCGACATGGTGCGATCGGCTACGGAACAACCAGTTGGGGACCAGCAGCCTCTGGTGTTCCGCGAAGGAATTTTAAGACACAAAATCGTTTCCCTATTCTCATCCCGCCGGCCGCACGTCAATCAGTATTACATCGTTATCACGACCATCACACTGTGGGACATCCGGGCGCGGAAGAGACCCTCCGGGCCATTAGTGAGAGGTATCACTAGCGCCACATAAAACAAGAAGTATCCGACCATGTACGAATCTGCCGCATATGCAATGCCTTTAAGAGAGGGCCCCACCAAGCACAAGCTCCCCTGAGACCACACGCCCCAAAACAACTATTCGAGGTGGTCTCGGTCGATATAATAGGGCCACTTACGACGGCTAAAACCGGAAAACGTTTTGGTATTGTGGCAACAGACTTCTACTCCAGATGGACAGAGGCAACAGCAGTCACACACGCAAGCACGGAGGCCATCACGCAGTTCCTCGAAGAAGTATTCCAAAGGTTTGGATATCCAATGGCTGTCCTAAGCGACAATGGACCGCAGTTCAAATCCATCGCTTGGGACGCGGCCATGCGACGATGGCAGTCCATACACTGGACCACCCCTATTTACCACCCACGGGCAAACCGCGTTGAAAGAAGAAACCAGGAAATTAAGAAAGGCTTGCGTGTGCAACTGGATGGACAGACCCCAGAGCTATGGGATAGAAAAATGGACACAGTGCTGTTCAATCTGAGGTGTCGCCAGAACGCCGCAACAGGATACTCTCCCTCCAAAGCTCTTCTGGGCTACGAGCTCCACCGACCGGGAGACTGGCGTGACCCTCAGTTACAGCCATACAAACCCCCTCAGCGGAGAACTCGACGAGTACACGCTAACGAACTCCGTTACAGGGAACGTAGATACGCTCGCCCCGATCAACCCATGCCAATTCAACCACAAGAAGGAGAGTTCGTAATGGTAAAAGCCCACCTCCCACCAGGCCAACCCTTCGGGCCCCGATGGAAGGGACCCTACCCCGTGGTGGAAATAGCAGGCCCGGCGGCAGTTTGGGTTGAACAACCAGGTGCTCAACTGGTAAAGTACCACTTGGATCAAGTACGACCCACCGCCCGAGCACGGGAACACGAGCCCGAACCAGCCCCAGTAGTCAGCCACCAACACCACCAAGAACAAACACCCCCGCCACACCCTGAGCCAGCTTCAGCAATCCACCTGCAGCTCGACCAGGAATCTGCACCCCCCCCCACCGGAACCAGTCCCGGGACCCAGCACGGCAACAGACTAGACCCCAGTGCGCGATTGTGGCGCAAGAAAAGTGTGCTACGCGAACGAGTAGAGTGCGACCATATAGTGCGCGAGTGCGTAGCGTGCAACAAATCGTTTAGGTTAAGGGACAATTTAGAGACTATTAAGTTTGTTCACAACCAGTCTACCTAAAGCAGCGTCTTCCCGGGGAGCGGCCATTTGTTACCGACGGCGGCCTCCGGTTTGAAGCACGACGTGTTTGAGCGTAGACTGGTTCAAAAATACAAAAGACACTCATCATACAGCCCGCCACGAGTGAACAGCAGCAATGGTCCGACTCCAACCACAGGTGCATCGTGAATGCCGGCAGACCATCGCCCCACCCATATTTATGCATTCACGATGCCACCGCTAGGCATGGACCGACGGCATGGACCATTCACCTAGGAGTGGGGCGACTTCCCGCACCATCGAAATCATATAAAAGCGGGGCCGAATCCCTGGAGGGCATAGTCAGCTACCCGGTGAGCCATCCGGTAGTAATAGCCAGTGAACAAGTCAAGACAGTTAAAGTGAATAGTGAAAGTGCGTGACCCCCGCGGACAATCGTAAGTACTTTGTAAGTGAATTATAGATGTAAGAAATTTTGTGTAAATCTTTGTGTGTAAGACTTTGGGCACACATTGAAATAAAGAAGAGTTTAATAGTTGATGTGCCCAAACACTCAGTGTTTCATTTAAACACCCTGAAACAAAGAGCATTTCATTTAAACACCACCGAAACAAAGAGCATTTTCATTTAAACACCCCGAAACAAGAGCAGGTTCATTTAAACCTCAAAGAGAGCAAACCGAACGGTGGGCCAAGCAACCCACCTCCACCCAAACACCATTGTCACCGGGAGGCCGACTGAGCAGGCCCGGTGACTACAATATTGTTTCGCCATACAATGGCTTCATCAGGTGGATGAATACTGAGCGAAACAATATTGTAGTGATATTTATAATAAATAGAATTTTTTGAAACTAGAAGTTTAATTACTTATTTCTTAGCGTTATAATGCAGTTTCAGCAAGTATCTCCTTCGTCAATTAACTATTTTATTTTTCCTGACTCCCGGTGTAACAGAAAGCGCGTTCAGGTAACGGTCCGTGTAAGTCGGTTTCGTGTAAACCATTTGCCATTTATAATGCGGGTTACTAAGGTATCTAAAAACGGGAGAGTTCCGTCTGATTCCACCTCCATGGTAAAGTGAATGTCATGGTGCTGGGAGTTTAGAAAAAGTAGAAACTCATCTAAGGACTGCCGCCCGTGCCTAGATATCTAAACCAACATTTTGGCTTTAAGTAAAAGGAACTTAAGACTTGTTGTTCGTTCGCTGCCATAAAAATGTTAGCGACAACCAGAGATAAGGGGGAACACATAGCAGCTCCCTACACTTGTTCATAGAACTTGTGGGATTGAAATATTAATCTTATTTTCTTGGAGGTATATTTATTATTAATAGTTACATTCAAGCGAGTATACTAATACCATCTACGTTTTACGTATTAGTTTTCCAAATCCAATAATTAATTATAATAAATAGCGCCTAAATATATATGCATTTTATTATATACACTCTTGCGTGTATAAATATCATACATACATGTTTAATATATACGTGAGATGAGTATGAAAAACACCCTATGTGTACAGGTATTAATTATTACCATGACCAACATCCTGAATACAGGAATCTCTATATGATTGTTTGTTCAGTCCACAAAGGGGGAACGCTGAAGAGAAACTTTACAAAAGAACAACTGTTTGTTTTGCAAATGAAAAGAGGGAACTATGTTTTCCCTGTAAAAGATAAAGATAAAAACTTTGTGTATATTTTAAAATTTCGATTCAATATTGGTTTATCATCTTCTACCGCGTCACAAAATGAGCAGATTCAACAAAATATTGCAAATCCTGTGACCGTTGTAAAATTAGGATACCTACTAGTAATGGTGGATTCGTGAAACAAAACAAATAAATCGTTTGTGTATTTACAAAAAGATTTTGCGTAATTCTAATTCTGTGTAATTTTTTTAAATTTATTTACGCTTATACATATGAACAAATGCATATCGATTGTTGTTTTCTTCATAATTTATCAATTGGTTAAGTTTACTTACGGAGATAGAGAACGGAATACTCGTACATATGCTCACAAAACTGTATGAACTTAATAAAATTATTAAATTTGTTAATGGATGTTGCAGACGCTTCTTGAAGAAGCATTGTATCTAGATATACTTAACACAAATTATAAAAAAAACATTTCACAAGTTTCGCTAGGTTTTATTTTATTGTTCTGACGATATCGTTTTGGTAATGTCTACCATTCTCAAAAAAAGATCTTATTCAACTTAATTTAGTGAGACAACTTACTATGGAATATACAAAGTGAGCCAATAAGAATGGAGACAAGTTGAATTTCCCGCCAGTTTTTAATTCTTTTAAATTGGCCAGCATGTCGTAAACTCATAAGCGTCTCAATTAACATTTTTAAAGGGGTGCTAAAGGTACAATATTAAGAAAATATTTAATCTGCTAAGATTTTATAACACAACTGGAAAAATTCTATAATCTAGCATACTTTTATTGATAAAAAACATAAATAAATAACTCATAATACAATAAAAATACAATAAACATGAAAAATAGGGAAGTAGTATGACCCTAAATAAGAAGTTTCTTTCATTCTTACATAAACCGCATAATCTTATGTTAAAACAATATTATAATAAATGTTCAAAATGAACACCATCACTTGCTAAACACAAATTTACACGTCTTTTCATATTTTGAAATAACGCTGTCAAAGTATTCGCATTGATATTTCATATTTCTCTAACAATAGCATCTTGTAATTCTTCCAAATTATACAAGGTGTGTATAAATTGTCGCAAAAGCTACACGTAGCGACATTCTTCGTTCGGTTCTGAATAAAAAATCTTAATATTAAAAAGTCGTATCATGCTTCGTAAATTCGTAAATGTCAAAATTTGAGAGTAATGATTTTGATTGAACTCACTTTGAAATACAAACTTATTGTTCTACAACGTTGCCAAATGTGTTTTTCGTGGAAGTACGTTAATGAATAAATGTTAAAAACAAGCTTTTAATTCAAAAAGAAAACGTTTACGAAATAATACTAGTAAAAATTTGTCTTTAAACTAAATTGCATATATCTCTATTAACAGATATCGAAGAGCAAAGGTTAGTTACGCACTAAAAGTCTGAACTTCAAGAACCCCGTGAAAACAAACGAAGCATGATACGACATTTTAACATTAAGATTTTTTATTCAGAACCGAACGAAGAATGCGACAATTTATACACACGTTAGGCGATTTTCAAAAATTTTATTTTTTTAATATCCAAGCAAAAAACTAATGGTGTCAAATCAGGTGATCGTGGTGCCCAGATTCCTCTAATGATTAGTCTTTCATGCCTCTATCTTACTTTCCATCAGTCTTCTCAGTATATATATATAGATATATATATATATATATATATATATATATATATATTATCGCTCGTTTTTCTACCTGGCCTAAAAGCAACTTGTTCTTCATCCAATAATGACTCCACATATATTCTTAATCTCTTTTCTATTATTCTAGTGTATTCCTTAAAGGATGTTTGGGCTAAACATATTGGTCAATAGTTTACACACTACATATTTCCCACAGCCATTCCTCTCCTTCTCTGCCCATCCATTTTGCCATTTCCGGAGTTATTTTATCTTCTCCGCATGCTTTTCCCGTTCTTATTTTGCTTATTGCTTCCTCAACCTCCTCTCTTGTTATTTCTGGCATTTTTCTTCTGTGTCCTGCCTTTCTGTGTTGTGCTTTGGCTTATCACTCATATACTTCTTCGTATAGTATTGATTCCACACCTCCAGTATATCTTCTATTTCTGTTTTCAGTTTTTTTTTGGCAGTCTTTTATCGCTTTTATTTCCTTGCTTTTCGTTCCTTTTAATCTTTTAATTTTTGTCCAAAATTTTCTGTTATCTGTTCTTTGTTTTGTATTTATTTCTTCTCCAAATTTCTTCCAACTTTCTACTTTTACATTTTTCGTTGTATTTTTTGCTCTATTTCTTTTTCTGTAATATTCCTCCTTATCCTCTTGTGTTTTGGATTTTAAATATATTTTCCATGCTCTTCTTTTCTTTTAACTGGATTTTCACTTCATCGTTCCACCAATCTGTTCGTTTTTGTTGGTTATCATATTTCTTTCTTCCACATACTTCTTCCGTCTTTATACTTACCACTTCTTTAAATGTATTCCATTTTTCTTCTAGTGTCCTTTCCTCTTTCTCTTCTTTCCGTTTCTTAAATTCTTTATTTGTTTTTTCATCGTATTCCTCTCTCTTTTCCTTTTTCCTTAATACCTTATTATATTGCTTTTCGGCTCCTTTCCTTTTCGCTTTTGCGCTGCAATATGCAACTACCAGCTTTTGCTCTGATCCTATCTGTGATTCTTTTTTCGTTTCTATTTTTTGAAACATTTCCTCTATATTATTTGCGTATACTATATGGTCTATTATGCTTTTTGCATTTCTTTCTTCTGCCACGAATGTATATTTATCCTCTAGTCGTTGTTCCCATTTTGTGTTACCAGGTCGTTTATCCTCCAGAAATCTATCATTTTTATTCCATTTCCTCCCCATGTTTCCCCATGCATCCCATTCCTCTATTTTGGTCACATCCTACCCTGGTATTCCAGTCTCCCATTATTATTGTCCTTTGACTTTCCTCCATGTATTCGTCAAGTGTTTTTTGCAGATCCATGTAGAATTCTATTACCTCTTCTTCCAGCGCTCCTTCTATTGATCCATATATTTAAATTATTGTTAGTGCTATTATTCTTGGAATTATAGCCCTATATTTTACTACCTTTTTGTCCATTTCTTTATTGACTATTATTTCAACTCTCTCTTTTGCTATTTTTTCTAGTTTTACTCCGGCGTAATATAGCTTATATTCATTTACTAAATATTTTGTTCCTTTGCCTTTTTTCTTTGTCTCACTTAGTCCTATTAGCTGTAACTTGTTCTCCTCCATTTCTTAGATTATCTCTATTTCCTTTCCCATTATAGTGTTTATGTTCCATGTACCTATTCTTATTATTTCATAAACCTCTTGAATATTCACAAAACTAAACACATAAATCTAAACACAGCTTCTTGCAACATTCTGAACACATTGGGTTACGCTGTAAATTAGAATGTTCAAGTCTTTGTTTAATATAAAGTTCTGCTGAAAATTTCATAAAGGTTATTATAAAAATTATAGATCCATTTGGTATAGACTGATATATTATAATGGCATTCAAATTAAATATGTCTAAAATGTTGCAAAATAGAGCCATGGGTACGCCGGTTGGATGAATAAATACTGCATTTTTTGTCTACGGAATCTACACCCCCTTTAGTGTTGTTGTAATTTAAAATAATTTTTGGGTTTCCGGTCTCTGTCGATATCTTTTGTGTTGTGCATAATTGAAAGTAAAATCACTGACTTGCGTTTCTTCGGTACATAAGAAACTGGGGTATGAGTTTTAGTGAATCCCAATATTTAGGAACCAATAGTTCGTTTTGTCGCCGGCAGAAAATCCAAGGATGTCTCTCTCATTCTTGCGCATTGTCCCTACCTTCCCTTTTTTCTTTGTCTCACTTAGTCCTATTAGCTGTAACTTGTTCTCCTCCATTTCTTAGAATATCTCTATTTCCTTTCCCATTATAGTGTTTATGTTCCATGTACCTATTCTTATTATTTCATAAACCTCTTGAATATTCACAAAACTTTATTTTCCAACAGGATGGAGCTCCGCCTCATTGGCACCGTAATAGTCCGAGGATTTTTAAATCAATCTCTTCCTCAGCGGTAGATAGGTTGCATGAGAAATCAAGACCTGTCTCTACACTTCTGGCCACCGAGATATCTTGATCTCACGCCTTGTGACTTTTTCATGTGGAATATGTTAAGGAGGCTGTTTATATCCCACCTCTACCAACAACTCTGCCGATCTACGGAATCGTGTCACGCAGCGGTGAACTCGGTAACACAATACATAAATTTTCGCGTGTGGGACGAGCTGAGTTGTTTGCCATGTAGCAAGGGAGGAGGGGCATATTGGACGTTTATAACCTGGGTTTAAAAAACTTTCACACTTCCTCTTTTCATTAGTATGTAGGATCTTCATTTCCCATTTATACATAATCAAATACAAATTAATTAAAGTGGGTCCATGTTTTTGGATAACCCTGTATATTGAGGTTATTAAATCTTAGCAATACAAACAATGTTATCTTAGTGTTGTAGTTTTTATAACATTTTATTTATAACTCTTACGCATGTAGCACACACATGAACTATAGCGTATGTATGCGTGTAAGTTCGATAGATGTATTTCTTATTCTGACATTCTGAATTCATAGCTGGCTCATAATACAATTTACAGGGGCCTTTAATTCCAATCTTTCCATTTTTCATACCTTATCTTATCTTTTTCTTTCAAGGGCACCTGTCTACAGATATTGATATGTATATAACATAATATTTGAATTAATTTGTATTCACAAATACTTGATGTGTTTACACATCGATATGTTATGAAATAACCAAAGTATAATTACATCAAGTTAAAATAAAAATTTTTATTTTCATTTGTGAAATGGACTTGGTCGAAACAATTCAAGATATAATAATATTAACTACTAATATTGAGCTTTCTGAATATTATGTATCAAATCATTGATTTCCTATTATATAATAAATTCAAATTGGAAAAATAATTTCATCGTCACTAAATAGAGTTTCAATTTGTTAATATTTTACAAAATGTAAATATATCAACTTGGTCCCATGAGTATAGGGACAGCGCTTACGTATAGTGAAAGCGTGACGCTGATATTCTAATTACAAAATTTATCTCATGTTCTGAAACTTTCCTTCTCTTTCAGTGCCTTGAGTGAATGTCGAATAATATTGAGAAGATCGTTCTAACATTACATAATATTGCTACTTACTCTAACTGACAAGCAAACACGACTCAAAGTAGCAATATTATCATTAAATATCCAATTATCGAGAATAATAAACGGAGTTTCCCTGTAACAATGGCATTCTACATGATTCCAATAAACACTATTTGTAGGCTTCTTATTCTTTCTCGCTTGTTTGGTATTGAAACTTCGGAAGCATATAATTTAATAATCGTATACACAGTTAAATTTCTAGAGTTCCAAGTAATTTTGTAATTCTTCTGCTGACTATTGTATTCGTATATACATAATTACACTGCTGAAATTAAGAGAACAGTCTTGTTTCTATTGAGTGAACATGTAACTAAAGTTGGCACTACGAACGTGCGATCAGTATGCCAAAAAAGTGCAAGGGGTTTAGCAAAATGAACACTTACTCTGTTAAAGAACGTTTTCAGTATACAGATGTACAAAGTTAACAATCGGTTAAATAATTGCAGCATCAGGTATGTTTCAAAAATTTCTTCATGTAACCGTATTCGCTATGAGAAATAAATGTTCTGAGATCGTTCAACATCTAAAGACGTAATATTGGCATAATTGAAATAATCTTTGTGAATATTTAATGACTTTGTAGATCAACTATCTCCAAAAATTTGTTTTGATCTAGTAAATTCTAAATCTCCTGTCAACGAATTATCAACTTTAGCAATAACACTAATATTTTTTGCATAGCTGAATGCTGAATGGCAACTTAGTTGCCGAAATACGTATATAGTATTTATTGATATATATTGTGGTTAGGGTGTTTTTCTTATTTCTGTTTCGCTTTTAGTTGAATTTGTAATGTCCACTATTTGCATTGACTTCATTAATAACAGCTAGGAATTTTGAAACTTTAAACCAGTCCAATGTAACTGTTATATTTAGTTTGTAAATCTGCTAGATCTGGGATATCTTACAATTTCTGCTCACTTACATTGATGACAGTTCCTTTTTTAAGATCAAATTGTAAAACTACACACTTAATTTTTTGAAAGAACTGATTCTAAGAGACCGCTAAAAGTTAGACTTACTTCTCCGGATGCTGTTTCTGAAATACTTAAAAAACTTAATCTGTTAGGAGGCCTTGACAGGTTCACTAATATCTTCATATTACAGGATCAAACACCATTTCAGCAGAAACTTTATAGGAGCCTTAAACATGCGTTCACTGAATGTAAAAACAACGGCAAGAACAAACTCAGAATCCAGTATATCCATGGTGTCCCAAGAATAATTTCAACATTAAACTCAATATGCCCAACAGACGCTCTTTACTAAATATTTATTACCGGAGTTTTTGTGATCTTCATGGTGAAAGTCACACTTTACTAAATGCTAGTTATTCCTCGTCAAATTATATTATTCTTTTTACCGAGACTTGGTTGTGTGATTCGATATCTGACGGTAATTTTTTTTCTAGCTAGCAGATCTGTAGGGGGCGGTGTTACGATGGCTTTTTTAAATGATGTTTCTTATGACGTTATTAATGTTACTCTATTTAACGCTTATCCGGTACAGTGACTTTTTTAACAAATACGGTATCATGCAGTCCATGAGACCGCAAACATTAATTACAAATTTTAGAAAAATTAAAAACATAACTTATGTCACATAAGTTATGTTTTTAATTAATAATATAACAATAACACATAAGTTATGTGTTATTGTTATATTTTCTTGTACTGACCTAGTTTTCTAAGATTAACATAAACAAACAACATAAAACTGCACTGTCATTATGTTTACAGAGACAATATAAACTGCCTCATATATTGTGTTCACAGGGACAGGTATAAAAAAAGAACGGTTTATTAAACTTTTATTTCGGGTAATACATGCTAGTAACAAGTGTTCATTTGAAAAGTCAATCTAGTAGCATGTGATTTACTGAGAACATTTTGAAGTATGTCGCAAATTAAAATTTACTACTTAACCTACGAAGTCGTATATTTTGACAGTTTCATATATACAAATAGATAACAAATAATAGGTATTTATTGAAAACTATAACAAATGTTGAAAATGTTGTCCTTCAAGATCAATGCACTTTAAAATCCTCCATTCAAAATTTCTGATGATGTTCTGCAACATTACTGGATTGTTATTAATTTTCATGCATTTCTGTTCGATTCTCTGTAGCATATCATTCAAATTAAATATAGGTGTTCGAAATATGTTATTTTTTATTTTTTAGATAAGGCCACAAAAAGAAGTCGCAAGGTGTTAAATCGCATGAACGTGCAGGCCTGGCAATTTCAGTATTTCGACTAATTATACGCTCATCAAAAAATTCTCTTAAATAATCCGAAGATTCTGCAGTACAGTGACAAGGTGCTTCGCATTGTTGGAAATATGCATTTTGAAGTTCATCATCATGCAACTGATTGACAAATGGTTGTAAAATTTCCGTACGGTACCTTTGAGCATTTAACGTTCCCTGAAAAAATATTGGTCCAATGATTTGCCTTTGGCTTATCGCTGCCCAAACACCAATTTTCTCTGGATGTAGCGATTCTTCATTAAGTACATGTGGATTTTCACTACTCCAAATTCTTCTATTTTGTGAATTTAG
Organism: Melolontha melolontha; assembly: GCA_935421215.2. Taxonomy (NCBI): domain Eukaryota; kingdom Metazoa; phylum Arthropoda; class Insecta; order Coleoptera; family Scarabaeidae; genus Melolontha; species Melolontha melolontha. The sequence continues at coordinate 135,559,030 of OW285239.1, forward strand.
GTATCCCGTTTTATAAAACCACGCTTCATCAGTAAAGATGACTCTTTGCGAAAGTTCTCCACTATTGTTCATATTTACAAACCAATTACAAAACTGCAGTCTACGTGGGTAATCAATTTCTAACAATTCTTGTACTGCTGTGACACGGTATGGATAAAGTTGCATATCTTTTTTTAAGAACTTGTGAGTTGTACCAACAGAAAGGTTTATTTGTTGACTCAAATGTCGAACAGATGTTTGTGGTTCATTTTCCATTATTTCTTCAACACGATTGACAACTTGAGGTGTACGTTTCTTAACTGCTCCGCTGCCAGATTTTCTTAAGAGACTACCAGTTTCAGAAAAAATTTTTAAAGTTCTATCCAAAGTATTCTTAAATTGTATATAATCTATTACAAAATGTGGAAACTCAACTTGAAATTCTACCATGCAATCTTGAACTGAATAAACCCATAAACCATCTTTATTACCACTTCGAAAATAAGCCTGGACTAAAAAAATTTTATGTTCTAAACTGAAAGCCATTTTAAAACTGAGAAGCGATTTATTTAAACCAGATTTGACGCCCGATTATTTTATGCACTAACTGATATTTGTGATTGACATTATCAAATGTCATTTGGATTTACGTTTACGGAACAACAAACACATACTAATATATATGCGTCCTATTCTATCAAAATTTCAAAGAAACCTAGATTGACTTTTCAAATGAACACACGTTATATAACTATATAACAAAAAACTAAAGTTATTTTAAACAGAACAAAATGCATTAATGATTCATATAACTGAATGTAGAATACCTAAATATGTACTAATTCCATAAGCATGATTTCTTTTGGGAACAATCTAAACACAGCTTCTTGCAACATTCTGAACACATTGGGTTACGCTGTAAATTAGAATGTTCAAGTCTTTGTTTAATATAAAGTTCTGCTGAAAATTTCATAAAGGTTATTATAAAAATTATAGATCCATTTGGTATAGACTGATATATTATAATGGCATTCAAATTAAATATGTCTAAAATGTTGCAAAATAGAGCCATGGGTACGCCGGTTGGATGAATAAATACTGCATTTTTTGTCTACGGAATCTACACCCCCTTTAGTGTTGTTGTAATTTAAAATAATTTTTGGGTTTCCGGTCTCTGTCGATATCTTTTGTGTTGTGCATAATTGAAAGTAAAATCACTGACTTGCGTTTCTTCGGTACATAAGAAACTGGGGTATGAGTTTTAGTGAATCCCAATATTTAGGAACCAATAGTTCGTTTTGTCGCCGGCAGAAAATCCAAGGATGTCTCTCTCATTCTTGCGCATTGTCCCTACCAGTGTTAATTTATTTTCTCTAAGAATATTTGCCAGCTCTAGAAAAGTATACCAATTGTCTATAGTAATATTTCGATTACTATCAAATATGGGCTTAGATAGCCATACTACTGCTTGTGTCAGTATAGAGCATTTTCATGTTCTGACAAATGTGTACCATCTCTTCACTTTCCACAATACAAATAACTGTTATATGTATACGCAATGTGTTCGAGCATCAACGAGACACTGAAGTTTTAGGCCATATTTTGCTGGTTTTGACGGCATGTACATTTTGAACCTGGACCGGCCTTTAAAAGGTATCAATATTTCGTCTACAATAGCATTTGCTCAAAATTTTAATCAAAATATATGATATCGCAGCTAGATGATTATTTTTCTTTCTATCGTCTCGAGAAATAGGAAAACGCTTTGCTGTCATAGACAATCGAAAAACTTCTATTCCTTTTCCATCTGTTGCGAAAATAGATTGTATATCCTCGTGGTTAGAATTGAATATTGAATAAATGAGAAGTCCAAGAAAGCATTTCATTAATAGAAATATCATGCAGGAAACTTTGATCAGGATTGGAATAGTTTTCACGAATTGTTGACAGCTTCTGATTTGTCCAATTAGTAATGGATTGTACCATGTACCATCACTAAAAATATTTTTCCATAATGAAACAGGGCTTGCGTCTTTTTAAATATTACTTAAAAGATTGCCAGGTAGTTTTATTATGTTATGAGCAGCAGTTCGAACATTTCTTGAGGTCTCTTTACAAGATCATTTGAATCTGTTTCTACCATAATAATAGTTCTGTGTGTCTCTTCACCTTCACATATATTTTGCTTCAAAATATATTTTCACTTTCATTAAAAATATTTTCAGGTTCATCAAGTATATTTTCACATTCTTCAAGTCGATTTTCAGGTTCTTCATCTTCATCCATGGTCTGATCGCTATCGGTATCATGTTCACTTTCTATTGTGTAATCTTCATCCTCATCAGATAGCTGTCCATCAGAATTAAGTGATTCTAGCATTCGCGTAATTTTTTCTTCAAATTTAGGATCATTTAGATATACTTTATCAGGTACTACTTTAGATGCCACAATGAGAAATAAATAAGGTTAAATAAGGTGGGACTGAGGTCCCACGGATGGTAACAAGCTTACCACGACTGCGCGTAAAGCAATATGAGATCACTTATACCACTAAAATGTTCTACTACCATTAATGGGAAGATACTTAGCCGGAGGGGGCTGGCGACATCTTATTGGTGGAAAAAAATAACAATGCAGGTCATTGGGTGTCCCACGGACCGCGCAATACCGGTTAAGGGTTAACAAGGTATTACCTTTAATTGACTTATTGATCACGAAAACCACTGTGGAGGTTCAGAACTACTTACTTCTGGTTTATATGCCTCCAGAGTTAGATTTCGAGTTCTTAGAATATTTTCTCGATTTACTTGAAGTTTACATTTCAGAAAAGCGGGTGGTCATTGCTGAAGATTTCAATTTGCCTAACTTTACATCTGAGTTTGGTTTTCATGATCCGAAACTGAATTTATTTTTATCTTTTATGGAATTCTCAAGTCTGCGTCGATTTAATAATGTCCTTAATACAAATAATAGAACACTAGACTTGATTTTGTCTAACTTTGGGTAATACAAAAATTTTTTAAATGTCTTTGTTATTTTTTTTCTCGCATATGTTTCTGTATAATTACATGTTTCAATTTTTCATACGTTGTCTTTTTATTTTAAGGACAGCCGGTATATTATACTTTAGAGAAATTCCTCTCAAAACACTTCTTAAAAAATATAGAATTTGTGACTATCAACCAATTTTTCTTCACGGTAAATGTAGATCGTTAATCTTGTCCAGATCATCTTCTATAAAATATGAAACGTGACGTTCTATTTGAAAGGGAACCATCAATCCAATAGAACCGCATAGTTATTATGTGGTCGAGCGGTGTCGCTCGCACGGCCATCCATTAATGTTCCGATTAATTTCCTGAAAAGACGTACAAATTTTTCTACTCGAACAGTGGCGCAAAATGTTACATATTTGGAGATTATTATTAATTTCTTTAGAAAAACTAAATTGTACTCCTTGTTTATTTTTCTTTAATTACGTTTACAATAAATACAATGTAATTAGTTTAAACAATGTGCAGCAGATAGTAAATTATATTCTCTCTTACACATCCACGAATTTTAATTATGAGCTCGAGGGTTCTACTCTTAATTTGTAAATATTAATAAGTCTTTTGAAGATTTATTATCCTTTTATGCTAAGTCAGACTCGCAGATTGTTAATTTAGAATATTTGTTTGAAGAAAAAAGATTCTAAAACATGTCAAATTATTAAAAACAAGCATTGAACGAATTTTTAATATAACTACAAATATAATACAAGTAATATACAATTATAGTACATCATTGCATGTTTATAAGTAATGTAACCCAAATATGCAAAGCGCATATTTTACATATTGTTATGGATTTTTCCCTAATTTATATTTAAAATTTAATTATTTATGAATGTACATAATTCATGGATATCTGTGAATACCCGATGTGTTTTAAATCTCACATGTGAGATAAAAAACTTGTGTTTTTTGGTTATCGATCTCATGTTTGAGGGGCCTAGAGTAATATTCTAGGAGAATCACATCTGAATTTATCCGGGAACGTTGTAGTGATTGATATATTTAATTAGTACGGGTTGTTTCTTTGAGTGTGACCATAGTTATGGTAGTTCATATTTAATCCAGATTTTTATACGAGTTTGGTTTTCTCGTAATTTTGTTTTTGTAGTTGATTAAACAACGTTGTCGAGTAAATGTGTCTCCAATAAGTTTTATGTAAGTAAATTTACATGCTTAAGACGTCTTAATTAGAAAAGCGTTGAAAAGTCATTTCAATTGTGTTAATATAATTAGTTAAGAATCTAAATTAGTAGTGATAAATAATAAAGAATAATTTTAAAATTTCTAAGTAATATAAAAAATTATAACTGTGAAAATTTTGCACGTTTGGAAGTCAAGGGTATTTTTTCATGTGTTTGATGATTGCACATGTGGTAAATTTTGAACGTGTTTCAATATATATTATACAGTGTGGTTTTCTGGGGTGAAATTAAAAATAATTTTTATTATTTTTAGATAGGTTGTTCGGAAGTCATTAGAGGAAGCTTTTAATCCATTTAGCTGTCAATTTACAGTGGATATTTTTACCTCGAAGTATATTGTGTATACTTTATCTTTATAGGTACTTTATAAAGATAGATTTTTTTTCTTTTTTGATTTTTTGGTATTAAATATTCATTTAAATTTTCTCTTGTGCTCATTTTTTTCCCATATACCTTTACTGTTGATGAATTATTAAAATAAGTAACTTATATTAAACTTTTCTGATCAATTCACTGGCGCTCAATTCATGTTTAACAGTTCCACGATTTTCCGATTGGAACCCTGAGAAGAAAGAAGTCCCATTTTTTGGAAATTAACTGGCTGAGTATCCTAGTTGGGTAGATTAGTTGTGGATGGTGGTGCAGTAAATATATAAATCACAATTCATAGCAATATGTTTATTCCTCATGGTTTGAAAGAAGTTTTCGGTATGTATCTACCGAACTATTTGAGTTGAAATAATGCAATAATTTGAATAACACTAATTTATTTACAAGGTAATTAATTAATTTAATCTTGGAGTTCCGTTAAACTTATTGCAAATGCATGAATCTTGTCTTAATAGTAAAGACCGAGAAACTGGCTAATACATAATATTTTCTTGTAGCGAGATCGCTAGGTTGAAACTAAATTTTGCTTTAACTTATTTTTGCTAAGAAAGTTTTGTCACCGCCAGTTACAAGAGAGGGAGAAAACAACTTAATTGATTATACAGAAATTGTCATACAAATATTTTGCCCTTCTTCAAGGAAAAGTGTAGGCTGTAGTTTACCAACGTCATATGAAACCTTAATTATGGGGAAATAAAATAAATATAAAATACTAAAGTCACAACATAATAGTTATTGAATGACAATTTACCAAGTAAGTAAATTACAATAAACAGGAAGTGGGCTAGAGATAACATACAGTATTCAAAGAATACAGGAAATATGAAATAAACCTAGATCTCCAACCTATCGTAAAATATACATACATTAAATACAATACATGATATATAACAATAACTTTCAAAATAGGCATCTGCTTTCAAACCTGACGTTTGCTTTCATAACAGACACCTGCTTTCAAAACAGACATCTGCTTTCAATAACTGACATTTGCTTTCACTAACTGACATCTGCTATCAAAACTGGCATCAGCTTTCAAAACTGACTTCCGCTTTCAACTTGACATCTACATTCAATAACTGACATCTGATTCATTTACACTGTTTCTTTATAATGCATTTCTAAATAGCTTGAAACAAGGTCTATTGTGGCTGAGTGGTAAAAGCGACAGTCCGGCAAACTGTAGACTTGGGTTCAAGTCCCAACATAGACAATATTAGTGAATATTCTCTGAATAGATATGAGATTTCCGTACTATGTTTTATTAATAATTGATGACATTTAACACAGTATTAATGTATAATTTGACAAAGTGTGAATAATAAATGTATTAGACTTAACATGCTATCGTATTATTTGTCTTCTTATTACAATAGATGCTTGGCCTATTTGCAAGGAACCTTTTTTGTAAAACAAAAACCCTCAGACCAATTTTCAGTGTCTAAAAATAAAAATATGTGTGTATGATGATTCATGTTTAATAATTGACGATTCATATTTAATATATTGGCTGCCATTTTGAAAATCAAAGTACACAGCAATATGTGTGTTGATATAATATTTACTTTACTTAATAAGATAAAGAAAAAATCTTAAAAATTAATTATGTATTTTATTTGTAACATGAAAAACTTCACTATTACGGCCACCCTCATATAACGGCGAATATTTTTTCTGTTTTTGGTGGCCGTTATCGACAGATTTACTGTATTTATTTAATTAAACCCTTAATATCACAAATATTGATGATGGTCACGTCTATCATAAGTGTGTAGTTAAATACGTTGTATTGTGTGCGAACATTTACCCGACTTTTCTATGATAAAAGCACAAACTCATTACAGTGTTATAATTAAATGAACATTAGGCCACGGATAGGTGGATATACATATACGTAGAGCGAGATAATTTAGCGAGTGAGAGATCGACAAACAACGTATACATTTTGTCGTCAAAGAAAGTAGTAGGGGAGAGTTGAAGGCGAAGGTAAAAGCATTCGAAAAGTAGAGAATACGCTACCAAATTCTCTCATTCCATAAGGTAGGCAGCGTCGCTGACAATAGCACCATTCATTATCGACAAGTTTCGGAAGCTGTCGCTGTCATCAAACGCGGCAACGGAAGCACCCAGATTGTCCTGAACAAACTGTCTCTCAACAACACTTTTACTTCGTTAATGTTTTTATAAGATTAAGACCTTCTCGAGCAAGGCTGCTTTGGATCTGTTATCTTAACAAAGGTTCATGGGTTACGGAAAGAAAGTTATAATTTATTTGATATACACTGTAAGAGAATTGTATAACATTGTAACGAGTCTTGACATCAATTTATTGTGTATATTTTGGAATGTTTCATTACTGTATTGAACAAGTGTTGGGAAATTGGTATTTCGTATTCGACAAATATTTACCTAGTACTGGAGATTCGAAAATGTATTAATAACAATAACCTATGTTACGCAGAAGTTGATGGTGACATTAATAATTTTAGGCGAATTAAATATACTTAAATTTAGAGACTTAGAAAGAAATTTTATTCTACCGTTTTAATTTTTTTTTTGCATACTAAAAATATGATAGGAGATTTTTCCTTGTAATAGTGCATTAAAGGATTATTCTATGAAGACTTTTATATATTTCTTAAAACAGTTACATATAAAAACGTGAACATGTTTTAAATATATCAAAAAATACAACGTCGAGAAATTATGTAATAAATTCAAATAAATTAGAACAAACTGAATTCCAGGCTGGGAGATCTACGACAAACAACCTTTTTACTTTGAAAATAGCATTAGAAAAGCGAACTCATCGAAATAGAGAAACACATATGGCTTTCATTCATCTTGAGAAAGCTTATGGTAGTGTCCCGTTATCACATTAATGGAAAACAATGGATCAGCTCAACATTAGACCAACAAAAAACAAATTGCATGTCGATGCAATAATTCACATCATGCTTTGATACAAATCTGTATAAAAACAAATTTGTATCTGTATATGCATGGACACACAGTACGTATTTACCAGCGTTTGCTTCAACTACCAGACGCATGCGTTTCTGTGTAACCACTTTGTCAATGATAGGTTTACGAAGACAAACGACTGTAGGCACACTTGCGGTCATGTAGCAAGTTTTGTCCTATCCGAAGACATCAGATAACCTCATGCCATCTGACGGTGCGTCTGTCAAATAATTATTTGACATTTATATTCTCATTTATATTTTTTATATCCTTGACAAAGGCATCATTGCCGAAACATGTAGGGTTGTTTTAAATATACATATATACTTTGAAGTAATAAACCAGACCTTTAATCGCCGACTTATTAATTTTACCATATCATACCAACGTCACGAAAATATTATATATATATATATATATATATATATATATATATATATATATATACATTATTGCAAGTACTAGAATGTACATGTGGAACATTGTAGAACAACAAGCAATAAAAAGCAAGCAACCTGGTGGAAAGAGAAGAAAGAATTACAAATTCGAAGAAAAAAGAAAATTTAAACGTATTTAAAGAAGAAAACAAGACAATGTTATGATTAATACATATAAATAATAGAACAAGACAGTATAGGGAATTAGAAATCTTGTAATGTACTATAGAATCTCAGACAGAAAAACATAACAAACCGTATCAATAAAAAAAGGAGTTATTTTGACAGACGAAACAAAAATAATGGAAGGAAGGAGAGAATATTTTCAAGAATTACAATGCGACCTTCAGATCATATACGAACTATTTTGTTATAATATTTTGAACCAAGTGAATTTTAAGTACATCATATATTGAGTAAATAAGACGCAAGAGCAATATTACGTTATTTTTTTATCATCTAATGGCATATCTTATCACCCTCGTCTAGTGCTTTCAGTTGCCTTCGTAAATATAAAAGTTTAATTATATATTAATTAAGAATTACTTAAAATTTGATAAATACGTCATAAATCAAATAAATAATTTATAATATAAACTATAATACGTTTTCATACAAGTATTCAAATTCTACCTTGTACGAATTATTTATTTATTTGTATATCCAAAATAGGTCAACAAATAACAGCTACTAAAGTAATATAATCAAATACAAACTAAAAATTAAACTAAGCTCCTATTGTAAAAATATTTTACAGTAGTAGTTCGTTGGGTACCCTTTCTTGCCGAGCCAGAGAGTTTGTGAGACGAACTAGAAGAACGAGTCGTATAATACTAGCAAGGCAGCAAAGGCCCTAACGGACCTGTATTGTATCATATTTTTTATAATATTTCTCTTGCGTTATACTTACCTTTTTGAAATTAATTTTTTTCATCCAAGAAACAACTATTTATTAATAGTTCTCAGAATGTTGCTATTTTCAAGCGTTGATTATATAAAAAAAAATATTTCCAATTTTATTTATTCAACGTTTGACTCTAAAAATAGTTTGAAATGAATGTAATTAACAGGTGATGAAAAATATTCCTGAATATGTCAGAATGGCCGCAGAGCAAGCCAGCTTGTCGTTATTGCCCGCGAAATCTTGCAGGAGGTAATACAAAGCGTATGCTGAGTTCACGGATTTGCAACACATGAAGAATGTAAATGGTGTTAATGAACAAATAATTCTGCCGTACGTTGAGGAGTTGTCATAATTCCTTTCCTTGATCAAGAAAAGAATTGACGTTTTGCAAAAAGTGAGAGCGACATTATTGTAATGAGTAATTTCCGACCGATCTTTACAGCCGCAGGCCATTAAGAGCTTGTTTATAGAGTGGCAAATAGTTCTTCAAGGAACCGTTAACAACTAGATAATACAAAAATAACATTTTCGGTGGCTGCATCATATATTCGGTATGCACCCCATCATTATTCTTTATTCGCTTTTCGACCGAGATGTATAATTTAAATGCATTGTACTTTAACATTTAGTGAATGACATATCTAGAAGTTTTTACGAATTATTTCGAAACATTTGATAAAACAGTTGCTTACTAAGAGATGGCGCCATTAATTTATTTAAAATTATAGCCATTTCGATTATTTTCAGCACAAAACGGTCGCGGAACTAGGAAGTTCTTCAACAACTGTTACTTCTAACAGTATCTTTTTATCTGAATTTATCACTTAAGATTGGTAAATATATTGTCTGTATATTCTACTTTTAACAACCGCGAAAGTTATTAAAATATTTAGTCCCAAAACAAAGTCCAATAAAATTTTTCGAAGAGATCAACAACACCAACGAAAACAAAACTAAAGAAGAACGTATCCATATTTATACCACTTACACATCTACCTAAAATGTTGATTGTGTGTTGCAATAATTCGTCAGTTGATGTGGTATTGTGACAATGATGAAATGAAAAGGAAAGGTAGGAAACCTGCTGAATATATGTCAACGTTCATTCAAATGGAGAAGTAATTCGATTCCCAAGTTATAGCGTCCACTGCCCGGATTTGCAATTAATTACGATAAATACAAACAACCTGCTCTGCAAAAGGAAATTGCTATTTGTCGTGCGCTTGTTTCGACGACAGTAAATGAATAAGTTACATAATAACGCTATTTCAGAAATTTAGTTTCAATGGTAAACAAGCGATGTTACTTAGATGTGTACATATTCACGGGTGTATTCTGCTTGCTGGGGAAAATGTAAAATTTATTGTTTAATGAAAATTACGTAAGTATATATTTTTCACAGACTGTTTATGTAATTTATGTGATTGTAGAGCTCTCGATACAAGGCCTAGCCTAACATTAAATGAGGGATATATTTTGGTCAAAGAAATAAAACAAAAATTAGTGTATAAATAGAAGTTTTATTCTAATACTACTTGTAAATAATAACCCTGAAGGCATATAAAGGGTTAGGCAAATGTATGAATCCATTCGAATATCTTTGATACGGCTACTTAAATTTTAATTAGACTTTCCATAATTAATTACATGCAAATCGGTGATTCGATGAGATCAGTAATAATAAGGTTTGGCATCCTTTTGTTTAACAACGACAAAGATATTTCATTATCATGTTTATGTTTAGTAAGCTATTAAAATTCATTACTTGGCTTAAACTGTCAGAATTAACTTTGTAGACATCTAAATGGTTCAATTAACTGAAAAGGATGCTATGTGCCCTCCGAGCACAGTCTACGTAATACCCTTGCCTATGAACTTACCCAATTCACCCCAATACATGATTGCACCAGAGATCTTTCGGCTAAGGACCAGCGCAGTTTAGAGGCGAGTGGAGGGGAAGTTCTTATATCTTAAAGGGCGACACAATATTATACTCTGCCGTTAGTAAAATTGAATAAATCCAGGTAATTACGTGTATCGTTATTAAACCAAATAAAACAAACAAGGTCAATCAATAACAATAAGGATTTATTGTAATCCAATCTAACACACAAACAAACAAAGGGCTAACGTACCGAGAATGTCACAATAAAATATTTGAATGATTAAAAAAACAAGAGTGAAAATTGAATCAATAAATAAACTATTGTTAAATATGATCAGAGCGATACTGACATAAAATAGTGATATATATCTTAAAGACAAAATAAGTTCTGGTTATGAGTAAAAGCCTCAAGCAGTATAATATATGAATCGAATAATTTAAAGTGTAGACAATAAAATTGAAACAAATATGAAGTTAAACTATATGCAAATAGCAGCATGTGGTTTAGATAAATTAAGAAAATAATAAGATCACCAGAAGGTATATAAAAAAAATATTGAAGGTCTACGTTTGAAATGATTTGACCAATATTGAAAACAATTAAATTAATTAAGAATCTTAATCTACAAATTACATCAACAACACAGGCCTGCATAAAATTTGGGATGACGTGATTTTTGTTTGTTAAGCTCAGTTTTTATATAGCAATAACTAATTAAAATACAGTTGGTCTCTACCACTCACAGATTTTTTTTTAACAAAAGAAAAAGAAAAAAATTTAAAAAATCTTAAAATAGGCGTTGTAATACATTTTAAAATGAATGTACTACTTCAAATTCTAGATATTAACCCAAAAATGATTTTCTGTTGTGGTTTTAAAGAAATTTGTTAAATAGGCTCTCATTACCTGATGTAAATCTTTTATTACATCTATTAATTTTGGACAAGATTTCCGGGAATTTTTACCTGCTAAATCCTATTTATTATGCTTTCACTTTATTAGTACTGCGAAGAAGGATTTCAAGTTTATCACTCCAAACAAAATGTATATTTTATTGTCATTTACTTCATTATAGCTCTGAGTGTCGATCAGTAAACAAGTAAAATTAATTTGTCTTTAGTGTTGTGCGTGCTTTTTGATAAATAAACATTTCGTAAAAATATGTCTAGCCGGTGTTGCAAAAACAAACCAGATGATTTCTGTTATATTTGTGGATATTTCGTCTTGAAAAAGTTTAAGAGACCAATTGGTGAATTTGTGAAAAATTCATAGTATGCTTATTTCAAAATCAAATTAGGAGATCAAGATAAAGATTGGGCGCCGCACATTGTTTGTAGGGTATGTGAAGAAGGTTTAAGACATTGGACTAAAGGGAATAGAAAAAGCCTTCCTTTTGGAATACCGATGGTTTGGAGAGAACCGCAAAATCATCATGAAGATTGCTACTTTGTGATATTAAGGGGCATAATATAAAAATTTTGAAACATATTTAGTACCCAAACAATATTAAATCAGCTATCAGACCAGTTCCTCACAGTGATCATGTACCTATACCTATACCCCCCAAAGTACTACAAGAAGATATTGAAACCTCTTCAACTTCCGGCTCCGTACAGATGGACAGTGATTTTGAACCATCAACCTCAGGTCAAAACCAACCTCAGCCATTTTCACAAGCCGAACTGAATGATTTAGTAAGAGATTTGGGACTTTCAAGAGATCTTTCTGTAGTACTGGGGTCTAGGTGGAAACAAAAAAAATTGCTTGCCCCAGAAACTACCTTCAGATCTTCCTTTAGCTGAATATGACAGAAAAACAACCAAACGAAGCTTTTCTGAAAAACGAAAACGTTTTTTTAAGAAGCATAAAGAATAAATAACTATTTCTAATAGTTTCTATGTGTATATTTTTGTATTTTTTTAAATATAATATAAAACTAGCTTATAAATTTTTTTTATTTTACTGGTTTGAAAAATAACCTTACGTGATACAAAAAATAAAAGCAGATTTGAAATCAGCGCTACCCAATTACTAAAAAACAGTTACAATTTTTAAATCAACATTCAAAAAGTTGAAAAATGCAGGCCTGCGTAATTTATCAAAGATCTTTCATAAAATACAAAGGTATTTTTAATAATATAAAATATTATTAAAATCTGGTGTGAAGAACACAAATACAGGTTCACTATTAATATTTTTGTGAACGTGTCCGAACATATCCCTCCCCAGAGACGTAGATACGTATTTCGCCTTTCTACAAGCTCATCGGTACGCCCCTGCTGGAGAAAGGATATCTTCAGACACATTCACAAAAAAGAACCACATTGTGGTTCCTTTTTGTGAATATGTCTGTTCACAAAGAAGAACCACATTGTGGTTCTTTTTTGTGGGGTTTACCTACTCATGTATGTTTCAATTATTCTGATATCTTTCATAAACCTTACATAGATATTTATACACACTGTGTATGCAATAATTCCTTATATAACGCACACTCTGAGTTCTTATACTTCAAATTAGACCCTTATATAGTTTAGTATCAGCTTTATAATTAATTACTAATTATCGTATTACTTGAATTGCTTAAGAATTAAATTACCTTATTGGGCATTTTATCGTTAGTTATTTTTTTTGGATAATTATGTATATATACTAGGTTTCTGCTATATTTAATTATTACTCTTTCGTATTAATGGAATTCTTAACTTTTTCCAATACCTACAATTATATATTTCTTGTACTGCTTGATTCTTTAGTAATTAATCTGTTTATATACGTACTACTGTCAGTTAATTGTTACCATTGTAACTTAGGCCTATCCTTTAAATATGGTAACGGGAGTTGAGTTAATTTCCATTGACGTTGTTTTAATAGTACATCTTTTAAATTGTAATTTTCTAGTTAAATTATGGAATCTGAGTATTCTGTAAGTTATGTCACATTAGAGGTTTAATATCATATCATTCTATATATACCTTGCATCATTTGGGGCTTCTTGTATGATATTTAGTCGAGTTAAATTCATTTTCCGATTGTTTGTTTACCAATTCAGGTTACGTATAGTTAAGACTATCCAACGTTACCGGTTAGATTCGCATGTATAGCAAGCGCCAATTAAGTTGGCGCGAGGAGGGTGTGCGCAGAAGCCGTTTTTAAAAACGTCCACCCCCACTACTCAAGTAATTGTCAGAAATAATTTGTCATTGACGTTTGACGGAACATAATATCTTTGCTAGGGTATCATAAACTGACATACACTCAGAGGTTAGAATTTTCTGACATTTGATGTAAAACCAAATACAAATCTCCCCACTACATTTAATCCTACGCGAACTTACCCCTCCTTGCGCCAACTTAATTGGCGTTTTACTATACATGGAATCGGCATTTGTGTGTGTTAAGGAAATAGTAATTCTGCCAGTCAGCGCATCGGTATTTTTTAGATCGTAATTAAACAATGCTGTTTAATGTAAAATCGTTTGAGTATAGGAACTTAGTATTTTATCGAAATTTTTGAAGACAGAATTTTTTGTATTTCTTAAAGTAACTCTTTTTGATAATTCGATTTGGGAAGCTACTTGATGTAGGCATACAGTGACATCTATACGTAGTCATTGGTGAAAGAGTCGGTTTTGTTAATTTGTACTATGTTTTCTTTGTGGTCGATTTCGTTTCTGAGATTAATTAAATATGGGATAATTGAAATAATCTTTCAAATATGTTTTTTCCCTGGCATGACGCAGAACAGTCATATATAAACTGCGCTTATAGCCATCTTCGCTCTCATTTGATTTGCGCTCATAATAGCTAAGTGAAAATCTGCCTAGTTCTGGCGATAAAAATTGTCTAGATAAGTAAATTAATTTAAAACATTGGTGAAATTTTCGCTAATAGCGGCTTAATATTTACTTCGCATTTGTAAATCAAAGTGGAGGTGTTCCTAGGTTGATTTTCGTACTTTAGGATTGGAGAGACAGTTTTTTCCCCATACACAAGGTGAGTGATTTTCTAAAAGTCTTGTAGAAGTCATCAATATTCTAATGAGGAATGGGTTTCATTAATTAGCGTATTTTTTTTTTTTATATTTATTTTCTCTCTTCCTATATAATAGAGCAAATTTGGTAAGGACGTTATTAACCCCAAAACAAAATTTGACCCAAACGGATGTATTCAGCTTCCGCACAAATTGAAAGACTAGTAGGCTGAGATTTCCCCGTAAATCACCGTATTATGGACACGAAGTAGCCGTTCCGTTTTCTTCTTTCTTCATGCAGACCCAAAAAGGTAGTAGTCATTTAACGCTATAATTAATCATCAGCGTCACATGGACTAAAAATCGATGTAAATTTTGATACGTATATAAGTGTATAAATTAATTAGTTTTTTTATATTAAAATATTAGTGTCACTCAATTTAGTTGGTATAAATTTGTCATTTTGTTTTTTTTTTCGTAGTTGAAAATTGTAACCGATTCAATAGTCAATTTTAATAAAATTTACTGTTGAACTATACAAAGGTCGAATTTGAAGTATAGCAAAGAACGTATCGAAATTCTGATGGTGAATGGTTTTGGTGACCGCGTCAGGACTCATGAAGAAGTATGCGATTTGTTCAACAATTTGCATCAACACGGACGCCCAAGATCACCAAATGTCGTTGGTAAAACTTTAGGAAGGTATAACTTTACCGAAAATTACCAAAAGCGGACGACCAAAAGTCGCAACTAATTAAGTTATTGCTCAATATATTGCTTTAGCATTAAAAGGATTACCACAAACTTCTACTAAATTCCTCGCACTAAACTATGATATAAGTTGGCGATAAGTAGCCAGAATATTGAAGGACTAAAAATATCATCCGTATAAACTACATTTAGTGTAATAATTATTGGACGGGGATTATGATCGTAGAATTGAATTTTATGTAATGGTGTGATGGAGATTTGCAAAAATAACCAATATTTTACAGACAATTTGCTATTTTCCGACAAGACTACGTTTTGTTTGAACAGTACCGTTGTAATGGTGTTGTGCCACGGGACGGTAATTAATACTAATTAATAACGGTTAATCAATTAATTTTTAATTAATTCAAAAACTAGTGGGCGCCGGTTGTGTATACAACCTTACCTGCTACTCTAAAACTTCATATTTACTCCACGATGTCAGCAGTAAACATCAAATAAACTTCAAATTTTCTTAATGGCAGAAATACCATCAGTGCGATTAATGACTCTTAATTCGACATTAATCAAAATCAAATATTCGGATAATCTCTGGTCGGTTCGGGGTTCTTAGCGGTTTCATTAATAACGGTGTTTGTGATCGCTTGCTGGTGATTTAGTTTATTGGTCTGTGATTATTTGTCTGTGCCCCAGGTTTTGAAAAAGGAAATGAGAAAACTCAACACAAGGTATTTTAACACACATAAAATAGTTTGAAATTAACATTTTACACGCACTTACTACACTATACATAGTTTATGAATTACATAAATTACACACAAAATATATGTACACAATAATATAAAAGAAACAAAATTAAACATTATACAGGCTTGGGCAAAAGTAACGCATCAGTCGAATAATTCCGTAAATATAAACTTTAGAACAAAATGTTGTTAACAAAAGTTATTTTGTATTGGCTTCAATCATTTGTTTTTTTTTCATGATGATTACATATGACAGCCAAAAAATTTTTTTTTTTTTTAGATGGAAATAATATTATTTTTTAGACAATTCGGAATATTTATTAAGTTCTGAATATGAATGCGTACTATTTTCATGGGATTAGATAATAAAAATATGGAGAAAAAAATAAAATTTAATAAAAGTAAACAAACTACAAAATAATTAAATGCTCGAAGTGACGTCCTTCTACGACCTGACAGTGTCCTAAACGTTCCCAAAAATGACGAATTGTATTTTGTAAACTATTAGGTGGCATGGTTTGTATCTCACGACTAATTTTTGCTCTCAAATCCTCTAGGTTTCTAGGTTTCTCCTTGTATACTTGCGACTTCAAGTGTCCCCAAAGAAAGAAATCCAATGGATTTAAATCGGGAGACCTAGCGGGCCAATCAATAAAACCCCGACGTCCAATCCAACGACCGGGAAAAATTGTGTCTAAATACTGTCGAACATTAATAGCATAATGTGGTGGTGCTCCATCTTGTTGAAACCATAGATTACGGTTTGGCATGCTTGGTTGATTGTCGTTAGGAAATAAAATCAACAGATCTGGTACAATATGGTTACGCAATAAATGTAGGTAAGCATCACCATTTAGGTTGTGTTCCAAGTAGTACGGACCTATGATTCGTTGCCCAACAATGCCAGCCCACACATTAAGTTTGTGGCGATGTCACCCAATAACGGCAGTTATGCCTATTTACAAATCAATTTAGACAAAATGTAGCTTCGTCAGAAAATACGATGTTGTTTAAAAAAATTGGATCGTTATTGGACAATTCCATTATTGTTTCACAAAACTGTAATCTTCTGTCCGGGTAATCTTCGTTAAGTTCGTGCAGTAAGTGTATCTTATAGGGCTTGTATTTGTTCGCTTTTAATATTCGTCTAATAGATCTGCTACTCATATCATTTTCTAATCCTAGTTGAGTGGTTGACGTGGTGGGATTTTCCGTTACAGCAAGTAAAATATGAAGAGATCGGTCTTCATTAGTGATTTCTTTTGGTCGGCCAGCTTTAGGTATATCTCTAACATCGCCCGTTTCTTTAAATTTAGCAACCAAACGCGAAACTGTTGATTGAGCTATAGGATCTCGATCCAAATAAACATTATTGAATAAAGTGCAAACTCCGTGATGTGAACATTGTCTGTCACCATATCCGACCATCATAAGAATTTCTATTCTTTCTTTAGTAATTAATTTGACCATTTTCACACAAAACACAAGTTTTACGATGGAAACTATTTTATTGTGAAACGTCAATAATTCAATGACAGTCAAAAAATCTACAATTTCCAAAGCAATCTACAAAACACTGCACTAGTCCAAATGTACGTTTATTAAATTTTATTTTTTTCTCAATATTTTTATTATCTAATCCCATGAAAAAAGTACATATTCATATTCAGAAATTAATAAAGATTCCGAATTTTCTAAAAGAAAATATTATTTCTATTAAAAAAATTTTTTTTTTGTTGTCATATGTAATCGTCATGAAAAAAACGCAAATGATTGAAGCCAATACAAAATAACTTGTCAAAAAACTTTTGTTGACAACATTTTGTTCTAAAGTTTATATTTACGGAATTATTAGACTGATGCGTTACTTCTGCCCAACCCCGTATAAGAAAAAATATAACAAAATCAACGAAAATTGTATTGAAATTGCTTAGGTTAAATAAGAAAACAACCATATACAATTTCTGTGGGCAAGTCAAAATCAAATTATGGTTGTATTGAGTAGAATATGGTTCGGGTTTCACTACGGACTTTATTCAGTAGGTACTTTGAAAATACGGGGATTAAATTCATTAACTTTAATTGAATAAGACTACTGCGGAAAAGAACTGACTAGCGTGACTGATTCTACGGAGTGAAATGACCATCTGGATAGTTAAGTCGGACGACTTACCTACACGTGCGCAACAGTACGCTGCTAGGAAAAAACGGAGTACGGAAGCGTCTCGTTTTACCAACTCGTACGTCGCTCGCCAAGCCTGTAGTGGGACTCTGTGTGATCTCGACGTCTACTGCTACAAAGCGAGTATCGATATCTACAATCGCTAGCGAGGTTCGCTTTGAATGGTACTCTGTGTAACTATCGCTATGGCTTCGGACAAACTCGGATAACAATTGCTAATTTTAATATTGTTGTGGCAACATTCGGTGTACTTTTAGGGTTTTCTTTAAATAACTTACATAATAGTGGCAAGTCTGTCCAGTTTGGCAGAAATTAGATAAGAGTTTGTAGTACTTCCATCTAAATATAAAAATTGTAAAGCGTTATTTATTTCAAGTTTATACTGAAAAATAATAATTAGAACGTCAGTTAAATTCTAAAAATTATCTGAATAGAAAGTAAAAAATTGTGTTCTAGATGTTCCCTATTCATATACATAATATTTTTGCGGCAGAACAGGAAGAATTTCTAGAAGAAATGCGTGAATATAATATTCAACGACGGTTATTACGTGATAACAGTGACCCTTTCATGATGAACGAAATCCACTTTATCAATATATTTGGCTTGAATAAAGAAATGGCCCAATATGTCTATGAAAGAATATTACCTAGACTGAATGTATCAGAAAATTTGGTTGCTGTACCACCAATTTTACGTTTTCTTGCACATTATATTTTTATACAACAGACTCTTATCAGAGAACATTCGGAGAAAGCTTTAATATATCTATATCACAACAAATGGTGTCACGAGCTATTGATGAAATAAGTGTTGCAATACAAGAAGAGCTAGCTGAAGAATGGATCAGTTTTTCTAATCAAGAAAATTTCGTTAGAGTTAAGGGTAGATTTATGGAAGCTATATAATTTCCTGGCGTTATCGGAACAATAGACTGTACCTACATAGCAATTGTAGCTCCTCGTATTGAGGAACACAATTATGTAAATAGAAAAGGATATCACTCTAAAAATGTTCAAGTAGTAAGTTGCACATATATGACAAATATATATTATTAAGTAATTACTTTCAAATTGCAGATTTGTGATTATGATCTGAATATAATAAATGTTAATGCTATATATCCAGGCTCATCACATGATTCTTTCATATGGAGAATGTCAGCAGTGCAACGATTCTTGCAAAATATATATCAAAAGGGTTGGTATATATACAATAATAATAATTGAATGTATATCTAACATAAAAGTTGTATTATAGGTAATGGCTAATGGTACCAATACTCAATGCAGTCGAAGGGACACCAGAATTTAGATATAATCAAAGGCATATCCAGGCAAGAAATTGCATAGAAACATGTTTTGGTATTTTAAAAGGGCGTTTCCGTTGTTTACTCAAGGAAAGGTGTTTTTGCGTTATGAGCCAGATAAAGAGGGAATTATTGTAAATGTTCGTTGTATACTTCACAATATATGCAGACATGGCCAAATTGAAGAAAATTTTAATATTCCTGTTGAACGTAACAATGAAGATCCTGTCAATATTGGTATCAATGAACACGAAGGAAGAGCAGCACGAGCAAATATTATAAGAGATACTTTAATTAAAAAAACAATTGTACTGTATAAACCATATAATGAATAAAATAATAATGATGAAGACATTAGTTTCATGTTATCTTATATTTCAAATTACATATATATTATTTCTTTAATGCATTTGCAATAACCTGCAAAGAATCTGCAAAGTATGCCATAGCAGTCGCCATTTTTTCAACATTATTGTCAATATTCTTTAGTGTATTTAATGTTGCTGTATTTGTTTCTATAAGGCGACTGCTTAGTTGCAGTTTTTGAATCTTTGTACGAATCTCTAGTTTTTCTTTTTTTGCTGTGTGCATGCTGGTTGAAGTACCTTCGAATAACCTCTTCTTACATTCTGCCTTCGGTGTGCCATAGTTACATCCTTCCAAAGATAGACTGTTACTTGAAGAAGGTACATCATTCCTTAATGTAAATAACTGAGGAATGTTACAGTTATCCTAATGAAGAAAGAAATAAAAATAGATTTAATAATTCTATTTGTTAAATATTACTTTACCTCTACTTGGATTTTGTCTAATGTATCATTAGTGTTTGGTGTTAATGACACTGATTGGCTAGTCTAAAAATTATATAGTTCTTATAACTTTCAATATATTAATTTCACAATAAAATTTACCTGTGAGAAACCTAGTTCTTGCACATTATACTCCATCTATACTTTTTCTGCCTAATATATTCAGCAGCCGCTTCTGTTCACCTAAACCAGTTTTCTCGTTTTCTTGTTTCACTTTTGCAGCTTTTGCCTTCACTTTGTATTTCCAGTCAGTTACAGCCTAAACAAATAAAATTAGTTAAAATATTGCAAGAAAAATTCATAATAATATGTATTACTTTTCTCCACTCTTCTATTGTTTTAGTTCCATAGCCAAGACCGTTCAACATTCCCACTAATTTAGACCATAATTTTGAGGCCTCACTTCTCCCATTAGGGTTAGAAAATTTATTGGTTAATATGCACGGATTTATTTCAGCAAAATCCAAAAACGCACTCCAATGGTCTTGATTCACCTTCATTTTTGAATAGCTAAAAAACCAAAAATGGGAACGGAATTATACGCACAAAATATTTATAAAAATTTAATAAATATTTACAAATAATTCGTTTAATGTGTATTTATTATTAAAATATCTATAAAATATACAAGACTAAAGTAAAATCGACTTATCTTATATGCCAACGAACATATAATAAAACAGTCTCCATAAAATTTCAAAAGTAAAATACGTGATAGTTTCAAATTTGTACAGAAAATTATTATTCATGTTCTTTCTCTTTCTTACACGTGTTTAAAGTTTCATAGCATGTGTTTCTCTGTTCAACGCGACACCGTTTAACCTGTCGCTTTGAAGCGCTAGTTTTGTTATAGTGGGGGAAGCGAAATCTACAATAGATATTACACACAGAGTATCATTTTAGATCGTCTTGAGTCGACAATAGATATCGATAGCAGACAGAGTCCCACTACTGAATCGCCTTGCCCGTAGTCGAACACATGCACTCTGCAACACGGGATTGTACTGCGTTCGACAGACTTCCAAGGTGGGGAACCTGCATTGTAGATAACGGGTAACAGAACTCGCCAGAACACCCGGCGAAGTTTTGTTTTGAAGAAGAAGAACCATGTCAGTATTTGCCGACAAAAACTCAAGGAGGTGGGACTCTCATTAGCTTGATTAGATACCAGAAAACCCGGCCGGTAATCAATGTCTCTTTCAGCAAAACGGCCCCTTTATATATGGTCCTAGTTCCTAAGAAAAACTAAATTCGTAAGTGTAAAATATGCGGAAGAAGTGGGACCCTCTGTTTACATATCTACGCGCTAACATAAATATATATCTTCAATATATTACAAAAATACAAAATATACAGTCATGTACAAAAAGTTTATAAATGTTCCAGTGCGACGGCGTTCAACGATCAAGTAGCACACAATTCGACTTAAATTTTTAAACTATATAACGCAGTTAATCGCCATAATTGTCGATATTGGTCAATAGATAACCCTCATTGGATGCTAGAAACACATATACAACATCCGCAGAAATTAAACATTTGGGTTGGTATTCTCAGGAACCGCATTACTGGTGGTTTTTCTTTCGTGATAAACTAACTGGACGGAGATATTTAGATCCTTTACAGGATCAGGTTGTTCCTAACATTAAGCAAGATTCCTAATATTGAACAAGATACCAAGAACACCATGCCCTTAACGTTAGGAGTTTTCCACACGAAGCATTCCCTAATCGGTGTATTAGTCGTAGAGGATTCATTGAATGACCCAGCCGGCACAATCTCCGGCTTTAAATCAGCTAGATATTTTCCTTTGGGGGGCATTTAAAATATGTAGTTTATAGTAGACGACCGCATAATCTAAACGAGTTACGTCAGAGAGTAACTGAGGAAGTGCAATTAATTCGTGAGGAGGCTTTGACAAATGTCTTTCAAGAATTTGCTTACAGACTTACATATTGTCAAGAAGTGAACGGTCTGGGCTGCCTTTTGTGCTAGTTCAATTAGCGTTATTCAGGGTACATGTTGCTATGAATAGTGAGTTCGTAGTTGACTGAACCACTATTCACCACAACACTGTCCAACTTTAATGCTCAATCGGTTACTTTTCTTTTATAAAACAGCTTTCCTCTCAGGGTTTCCAATGGAAAAAGTGGTACTTCTCTTCTACAAAAATACTGGGCGCCAAAATCAATAATTCACACAAAGGTAATAATAAAGTCACAGTTTCCAAATTAGAGTTTATTAAAAAAAAAAAAAATTAATCTTTATGAAATATAAAGGCCTGTGTATTACAATTACACACAGAGGTAAACTTAATTTGCTGGGGGTGACAGCTAAGCAAATTTAAACATCCTCTTATGACTCGCGAGCAAGATTAATAACTAATAAATCGCAAAGATATTTTTAATTAACACCCCAGAATAACAAAGTCAAACTGTAAACAGAATAAAATCTGTCAAACCGAAATATTACTAAGAAAGTCCTGCGCGATACCACAGGTATAAAAACCAACCTTGAAAATCAAACGTTCTAGAATTTAAAACGTTAAAAAAAATTTACTTGATACAGAAAAATATCTTTATCATTCGTATATCTTAATTTATATCAATATATAGAAATTCATACAATTGATTACACAATAATAAATGCATACAATCAAGAAATAATATTATAAAGGTAAAATAAAACTTACGTAGGTTTTTATCTTATAACCTTGAGAGCACGTGCAAATAAGAGATTAAATTAATAAAAAATTACAAGTATACAAACTCGTAAAAATACGGTAATTAACTCAATAAACACAACCACTATTCAAAACAAAAACCGTAATTAAATGAACTAAGAGATAAAAAAGTTTTATCTCCAAAAATATACACCTCTCTTATTTGAATATCAAAACGTGTCTGACAAAACGGATACATGCAGCACGCATCCAAACATAAAAAAAAATACAATTATCAAATATATTTTGCCCAGCAAGTCCGAACGGCTTCCAGGAACAGCGCTAATCAAAACCTAAGAATTCAAAAATAAATCAAAATACAATTAGAGTTCATACGATAAAATCATACACTGTCGTTAATAATAGTACACTACAAAAATATTATTTTTCAAAAAACGTTCACTAAATGTTGCGGGAAAAAAGCCATAGCAATGTGTAGTATTTTACTACGGACACGAACTAGCTCTACACTCCGTGTTGGTATAAACAAGGCATTTTACGGGTGGGTTTTTTACAGCGATATGAAACAATCAATGCAAATGTTTACTGCGAGACGATTAGGAAACTGCGTCGCGCAATACAGAATAAGCGGCGAGGAATGTTCACAAACTGCATTATTTTGATTCATGATAATGCCCGACCGCGCACTGCGAATGTAACAAGGCAATTCTTACAGGACTTTGGCTGAAACCTGTTTAACCATTCTTCGTACAGTCTTGACCTCGCCACTAGCGATTTTCGTCTCTTTTTGGACCTGTTTCGTGGTAGTTAACACTTCAACAACGACGATGAACTCAAAGAACATGTTACCACATGGTTGACATAGGCGGCAAAATTTTATGAAGAAGGCATACAAAAACTTCTGCCACGCTGACAAATGCCTACAAAATGGTGGGAACTATGTTGAAAATAGTAATAATGTTTGTAGATTGTTTTGCAATAAATAGTTTCTCTGTATCTCACCTTAATATGTTTTCATTACCAAGCGGAACTTACTTTTTGGACTTACTTCGTAATACAACCTCACCAGGATTGGAGTTACCACGCAAAGCATGGTCAACCTTAACCAGAATCAGGTTTCAA
The DNA here is from genome assembly GCA_935421215.2 of Melolontha melolontha. NCBI lineage: Eukaryota > Metazoa > Arthropoda > Insecta > Coleoptera > Scarabaeidae > Melolontha > Melolontha melolontha. The sequence goes on from OW285239.1 coordinate 135,583,383, forward strand.
CAGTGAAAGGTGCCTGGACAGCCTATAAATTTTGTGATTGCGGAGCTGTATGTCAAACCATGCGCCGTATTGTTGGGTATTGTCGCATCAAACGATTTGCAGGCGAGTTTTGAAAATATTGAATGCGATGGAAAATGCAATAGACTATATTAAATTCTTAGATATTTATGGATATTTATTTATGTTATTACTTTTATTTTTGGTATGTACCGATATGCTTAGATGCCATACGCTAAATATATACTACAAAGGTATTTTTAATAATATAAAATATTATTAAAAATCTGGTGTGAATAACACAAATACAGGTTCACTATTAATATTTTTTGTGAACGTGTCCGAGCATATCCCTCCCCAGAGACGTAGATACGTATTTCGCCTTTCTACAGGCTCGTCGGTACGGCCCTGCCGGAGAAAGGATATTCTCAGACACATTCACAAAAAAGAACCACATCACCACATCACCGAAATTATCCAGACCGGGCGTAGAAATAAATTCAGCGCTGCCTGTTGTCAGACAGCCGAAATATCTCGCCCCGTCCACATAACCAATGTGAAGTAACGAGGCCCTTCCAAATTTAATTGAATTTACTTCTACGCTCGGTCTGGATAATTTCGGTGATGTGGTGGTTCTTTTTGGTGAATGTGTCTGAGAATATCCTTTCTCCAGCAGGGGCGTACTGACGAGCCTGTAGAAACGCGAAATACGTATCTACGTCTTTGGGGAGGGATATGTTCGGACACGTTCACAAAAAATATTAATAGTGAACCTGTATTTGTGTTCTTCACACCAGATTTTTAATAATATTTTATATTATTAAAAATACCTTTGTATTATACAAAACTGGTGGGGTTTACCTACTCATGTATGTTTCAATTATTCTGATGCTAAATATATACATTTTATCTACTGAGGATAACAATTAAGTTGTCGAAATACGTATTTAAAATACGATTATTAATTGTGGTAAGGGGTTTTGTACCATTTTTAAGTTGCGACTATGGAGTTTAAGTTGTTTTAGAAATCTAAAATTATTGTGTACTCGTAAGTATGTTATTATATCCAGCAACTCGTTTAAAAACAAACAAAAATACAACTTCGATTTAATTTTATCAATTTCTAATTTACTTTTTCCTATTAAGTTGGTACATCAACATTTATTTGTTCAAATATTCAATTTGAGACATAAAAGATCTATTTGCTGACTTTAATTTCTATGCCTGCTTTTACGTTAATGTACCTTTCGTGTATTTTTGTCTATCTTCTGTCGTCTATTTAATTTTTATTTCAAATTGCATCTAGGACAAAATCGTAACGAATAAACGCATTTATATCACGTTTCAGTATCACGTTTAGTTATTCCATTAATCGTCGCCTTCTTTTTAACATGGTTGAAATTGCGTTTGTGATTTCAGAATGGAGCCCTTTTAAAGCGACAGGAAAAAATTCAGTCATCATCAGCGCCCTCTATCTCACAATGTTCGCTTGGTATCTGAAGTGATCAATCATTTCGTTGCATAGAGCGACACAATTCATCACATCTCAATTCGAAGACAGCGCAAGTTAAATTAAATAAGTTTGGGTTTTTGAACTTCCATACAAAGAAATGACTTTAATTTGTGTTCAATTTGTAGTATTGTGAATTAAACAGATATTTGTTATTTTTCTTTAGTTCCTAATAAATGCTATTATTTTACTTCTATTCCTTTGTATAATGTACTATCAAAATATGTTGTAATTCATCCTGAATAATATATCTTACACATTCAGTACTCTTATGAAGACGTTTATATATTTTATACACTTTATAATAGATTTATTGCTTAGGTTGAATTAAGCTTCAACAAATCTTCAGTTGTATATATGTTGAGCACTTGTGAAATTATTACACTATTAAACTTAAATAAAACACCTTATATTTCACAAACAATAGTATATTGACTATATGTACATTTCATGTGCACTGCACACACCGTCAGTAGTTACTAATTTAAAAGTATTATTTTTTAAGTACATGTATAGTAAAAAATATCTATTTTTTTGGTTAGGGGTGTAAAAATTACAATTATAAATGGTCAAAAAATGGTCAAAAACATGCAAATAAAAATATAACAATAAAAATAAAAATAAAAAATTATGGTCGTATATTGTAACAGTGCCTGCTAAAATCTATTGAAATTCCAAGAAGGACAAATTATGGGAAAGACCGTTACCTATGAAAAACAAGACATCTGACTGTGTTTGGCATGTCGGGTTCTATTAAATAACAATATAGTAGCGTGAAGAGGATCTATTAGTTATTAGATACTGTAGGTATACAATTTAAAAGTTTATTATTAATAGGTGACATGTCATTGTTAAGGAGGTAATTTTTGTATTTTTTCATATGTATGGCTTCCTACATGTCTAAATTTTTGCTATTACATTTTTTAATTAATTTAACATTATCTACGCTGAAATTATGTCCGGTATCTAAATGATGTAGAGCTAATGCTGATTTATCTACATTGTGAAGTTTTACATGAGCTAAATGTTCTTTGAAACGGGTTTGAATATTTCTTCTTGTTTGGCCGATATATAATTTTGGGCAGGAATTACAGTTAATTCTGTAAATACCTGATTCTTTTAGTGGGTCTGTGTTAACTAACTTTGTTTGAAGATATTGTTGTAACTTATGAGTGTTGGAAAAAGCAGGAGTTAGATTATATTTTTTTAGCAATTTAGTTACGTTATTCTGCCAACTTTTGTGAAAAGTAATTTTGCAATATTTTTTGGTATTACTCTTTGTATTTGGAGTTAATCTGGTTTTAAAAGTTTTTAGCTTCTTCTTTTCTAGTTTGTTTTTGATTAAATCCACCAATTGTTTATCGTATCCGTTAGATTCTGCTACTTTTGTTATGTGGTCTAGTTCTTTCTTAAAATTAACTGGTGATAGAGGGATTGATAATAATCTATTAATTAAAAAATAAAAACTACTTTCTTTATATTTGTTAAAAGTGTCTGATTGTTTATGTATGTAATTGTCAGTGTGTGTTTCTTTTCTGTAAATGTCAAATACAAACTTCCTGTCTAAAATAGTAATTTTTAAATCTAAGAAGGGTTAAGATTTGTTTTTATCCAACTCGTACGTAAACTTGATTGATGGATATTGGGTATTTAATATATTTAAAAACGAAACTGTATCGAAAGAATCAGGTATCACTTTCCAACACTCATAAGTTACAACAATATCTTCAAACAAAGTTAGTTAACACAGACCCACTGAAAGAATCAGGTATTTACAGAATTAACTGTAATTCCTGCCCAAAATTATATATCGGCCAAACAAGAAGAAATATTCAAACCCGTTTCAAAGAACATTTAGCTCATGTAAAACTTCACAATGTAGATAAATCAGCATTAGCTCTACATCATTTAGATACCGGACATACTTTCAGCGTAGATAATGTTAAATTAATTAAAAAATGTAATAGCAAAAATTTAGACATGTGGGAAGCCATACATATGAAAAAATACAAAAATTACCTCCTTAACAATGACATGTCACCTATTAATAATAAACTTTTAAATTGTATACCTACAGTATCTAATAACTAATAGATCCTCTTCACGCTACTATATTGTTATTTAATTGAACCCGACATGCCAAACACAGTCAGATGTCTTGTTTTTCATAGGTAACGGTCTTTCCCATAATTTGTCCTTCTTGGAATTTCAATAGATTTTAGCAGGCACTGTTACAATATACGACCATAATTTTTTATTTTTATTTTTATTGTTATATTTTTATTTGCATGATTTTGACCATTTGTTGACCATTTACAATTGTAATTTTTACACCCCTAACCAAAAAAATAGATATTTTTTACAATACATGTACTTAAAAAATAATACTTTTAAATTAGTAACTACTGACGATGTGTGCAGTGCACATGAAATGTACATATAGTCAATATACTATTGTTTGTGAAATATAAGGTGTTTTATTTAAGTTTAATAAATCTTCAGTTATTACATTTTGTCACATCAATTCTCCAGTTTTAGCTAATTATATAAGCTAGACCTTGAATAGAAGAGAATAGAAAAGAATAGAAGAGAATAGAAAAAAAATAGAAGAGAACAGAAGAAAACAGCAGAGAAGAGAAGAGAATAGAAAAGAATAGAAGAGAATTTAGTTTTACCCTCAAGTCAATGGGATGTGAAGCTCCCTCTGCCAATCACAAGTTCAGATTTAACTATTAATTTTATTTCCATTTTCAATTACTGATCTTCATCAAGTAAAAGTTGAATCAATCCAAATATTTTCCTATTCAAAAAAATATATTACCCTAATATATTTTTTTGAATAGGAAAATATTTAGTTGCATTTGGATTGTAATACTTTGAGAGGAAAATACCAAATTATTTTTCAAGTGTATAGAATTATTAATCAATCGTTACAATAAAAATATTGAAATTTGTGGGAATGACATGGAAATTGCAATAGTAAAAAAGACTGCGAATTTTTTGCATCAAACTTGGCAGAAACGTAGGTTGGCTAGAATTCTGTTGCGATTGATCAAGTGGTCATAACATATCTGACATTTCATGAATTATTTTCTGGCATTAATGTCAGGTGTATTTCTTGCGAGTTTTGATGCAATTTTCATCGTTTTGTTTAACGTGTTTTGAGGATTTGGTTGTGCCTATAGCGTGGCAACAGCCAGCTGAATGAATTCGATTGGAATTGCAAATCGCCTTAACTGGAACCAACCCACCATCATGAGCTGTTATCATTTATGAATTAAGGAGACCCAAGATAGACGCCGAATAGCAACCGGTTACCGAAGAAGAACAAGTAAGATGCAAAACTGCCACCTTCGTCTATGACACTAAGAAACCAATTCTTCAGTAGCAGATGAATCGTTGATCTATAGTTAGGTAATATAGGTCTTCCTGTGACCCTTAGAACAGTTTATAGATAAATCAGGATTTTTGGCTTGCAATTTTATCGACCACATCTTGTACTACCACTTACGTCTCAACACCGAGAACAACGTTTGGAGTCGTAAATGCAGTAGAACCTGGAGTGGCATAGAATGCTGGTCAATAAAGAATCTAGATTTTGTATAGAGGTGCATGAAGGTCATACCAAGATGTGGGGAACCCCGCGATATTCAATTTTCGGTTGAAAGACGTCTGCACTGAGCCATAACATGAAACACCTAGTTTCAGCAGGATGGAGCACCCCCTCACTATTCAGTTATCGTTCGAGATCGATTAGATCGATCTTTTGCCCACAGGTGGATTGGAAGGAGAAACGAAATTGAATGGCCCGCAATCCCCCGATCTCAATCCACTAGATTACTTCTTGTGGAACTATCTAAGGCAGAAAATGTGTCTTACCCGACCTAGAAATTTTCTAGATTTAGCTGAAAGAACTAATGAAGAGATGCGAAGCGTTTAACCAGGCATCATAGCGATGGTTACAAAAGAATTTGCAGACAGATTGGCTTACTGTCAGAAAGAAGGTAGAGCCCATTTTGAAAATCTCATAAATTAAGTTTAACTTTGTTTATATGACCAGTTTATTTTCTTTTACTTACCAATTAATAAATAAAAAATACTTAAGAGCCCAAGTGTTATAGTTTGTTGAAATCGTATTATCGAAGAGAATCCCAAAATGTAAAAAATACCTGGCCCGTTCAATTTAAGAAAGTATAAGTTTAGTACGTTACATTTTTTGAAAACTCTGTACCGTAAAATGGGGTTACTTTGATATTAAGGGGTTACTTTGATAACAGTTTACTTATTCTTGAAAAGCGCGAATATTGAGATTGCTGAAACTGCCAAATGTTTTCTTTTTAAAGTATTGGCAACACTGATACCGATTTAACAGTATGGTGGATTTTGTTTACCAACGGCACAGTGTATCGTTATAAGTTTTGTGTTTTTGTAGAAAGTGTGCATAATATAGGAATTTGAGGTGTGTAGAACTCTTAATGTACTTACAAAATTACAATAATTTTATTTTTACCGTCTTGGTTATTGGTAATTACGGTTTCCTCTGAATACTGTTTATGTTGATATGTTTTAAAAAACTAATAGAGTCGCCATGTTTTAAACTTGAATGTGTATTGGGGTATCTTTGATCAGGTGTACGGGGTTACTTTAATCACATCACCAAAGTAACCCCACATGTTGAAGTAACTACGGTTTACGATATATTTTCGTAAAATAGCTTTTCTGTATAGTATTAACTGGGTTGTTCTTAGTACAGAATAATGCCAAGGACTTATAGAAAGCCGCTTGGAAGTCGACAGTACAAAAATTATTCAGATGCAGTTATTGAAAATGCGCTGCAATCTATGTTAGACGGACGTTTGACGATTCGTGGCGCTGCAAAAGAATTTAAAATACCATATGGAAGTCTTTACAATAAATATAAAGGACAACACATAAATAAACCTGGAGCTCAAACTGTGTTCACTGACGCTCAAGAAAAGGCTATACTTAAATCAGCAGCAAAGTGTGCGGAATGGGGGTTTCCTCTTAGTCTCTTTGACTTGCGTATGTTCGCCAAAGCTTGTTTAGACCGAACTGGGCGAATTGTTGCCAAATTTTCCAATAATGGGCCTGGTATTGACTGGGCCTACTCGGTTTTACGACGTCATGAGGATTCTTACAGTCAGCGTGTTGCAGCAAATATAAAAAGGGCTCGAGCTGGAGTTTCAAAAAAAACTATAGAAGAATATTTTAAACATTTCGAAACTGTTAAAAACGTACCTAGTAGTAATATTTTTAACTACGACGAGTCAAATTTAAGCGACGACCCGGACAAGAAACGCTAAATATATCGACGAGGAGTTAAGTATCCAGAAAAAATAATAAACTTTTCCAAGAGCTGCACGTCTTCATGGTTTGTGGGTCTGCAAATGGTGTTCTTTTACCACCTTATGTGATATACAAGAGCACACATCTATATGACACTTGGAAGTAGAGAGGACCGTGTGGCTCACTGTGTTGCAATGAACCATGTTGCTCACGTGGAACTAGATATAACCGAACTGCAAGTGGCTGGATTGACAGCGTAACATTCCGGGATTGATTTATGACATGCTTTTTGCCACACGCGAAAAGACTAAACGGTCGTAAAGTGTTATTTGGAGACAATTTGTCTTCTCATATCGATGAAGATGTGTTACGATTATGTGAAGAAAACGATATAAATTTTGTTTGTTTGGTACCACACTCCACCCATCTGCTTCAGCCTTTGGACGTAGCATTTTTTCGTCCGATGAAAGAGGCATGGCGAAGTACATTAACGAAATGGAAACTTGAGAACTTAAGGCTGACCACTGTTCCAAAAGACGCATTTCCGAATCTCCTCAACAAGACACTTCTAAGAATGGACGAAATTAAACCGAAAAAAATTGTGGTACCCCCGTTGGATAATGAAAACCGTGCCATCAAACGAAATCTTATAAGTGCATTTAATGCAACAGGAATATTGCCGTTTAACCCTGATCAGGTGTACAAGCGCTTACCATCTGATGATAGTAACGTTGAGGCTGAAACTGAGAGCGTTCTGACTGAACTATTAAGAACCCAAAGATTTGGAGAATCATCCCATACTGTAAAAAGAAAGAAAAGACTAATTGTTGCTGCTGGAAAGAGTATTTCGACAGCGGATTTAATAGATGACCCCTCGTCAAGTGTAAAAAAAAAGCGGAAGACAAAGAAAACTATTCAGATGATTGACACACCACTTCAAGAAAACATATCTGATGACAATGAGACTGTAGAGGAAACATTCGAAGAATAGGAAAACGAGAGAGATCATGAAGAGGAAGAAGATAATATATTGACCGAGGGTCGTTATGTATTGGCAACATTTACTTCTCAGCGAGGAAAAACACATATCGTTACGTATGTTACATTAACGAAACCACTCCGTTGGTAGTTACCGGCTTAAAATCGTGCCAAAACAAAAAAAGCATTCAAATTAATTAAAGACGACATTTCTGAAATTGAACAGTCTGCTATTGTTGCATACCTGCCAATGCCTACCTTTCAAGAAGGGACTGAATTGGTCGTGACTCAACACGAGATCAATGTTAATGAGGTTTAGAGCTTAAGAATTTGATTTTCTGTGTTTTAAAATGTTAATTTCAAATAAAATTATAACTAAAACATTATTTTTGTCTATATCAAAGTCACCCCAAGTGTTTTAAACAGCTTTATTAAAAAATCCTGCGGACAGATTTCAATTTGTTTTTAAATTTTATGTTCATTTTGGGTTTACTTTCAAATGACATGGAAATAAGCATGGTGATCAAAGTAACCCCGATCAGTGTATAAATTTGATCAAGTGGTTTAATTTTTTTTTCTCAAAAACTAAATAAATTGATAATTTTTTAAGTTAAGTTTCTGGTAGAAGACAAAAAACCGACATTTTGTTTTTACGTATTTTTCTGCCAATTTATACAAAAGATACAGAGTTTTTAAAATAAAAATTGATCAATGTAACCCCATTTTACGGTATATTTAAAAAATACCTCAACAAATGATGGCTATTCATCCCTAATTTTCGTGTCTGAAATTGTATTGCAATATATTTTTTAATTTGAACAGATATTTACATAGTTCCATACATTTGCCCATCACTATAGCAATAGCAATATTTAATTCATTCACATTACTTCGCGAAAAATGCAATTTACTTGCATCAAACGCTGACTGCGGGCAAAAATATTAACATCTGCTGGCTTAATATAACTTAAGACTTTCCGATGTATTCGTAACCATAGTCCTTAATAACTTAGTAGCAGAGCAATGGTCCGGCAAACCGTGGACGTGGGTTCGAATCCAGCTTAATGGCAAATTTTTTCAATAGAAAAATTCTAATAGTTAGCGTCGTAAAATGTAGAAAGCAATATTTGATTCATATATATTTTGTTTAACTCAAACTTAGATGTTCCCGGCTAAAAACTTTACATAAGTAAATTTTTAAATTTCTGCATATAAAAGATCACGTTTTGTTTACAAGATTCCTTACTTTTACAAATTTTACACTAGTAGTTCTGCATTTCTGTGCATTTCGTCTCTGCATACGTATCATTTCCTTACACACGATGAACGATATGAAAGAAATTATTTCTACTCGAACAAATAGATTTATTTCTGCACTAAGATCACATGTATGTAACTCTTAGTGCAGAAGAACGTGAAATTTCACAGCATCCAATAATACGGTAACGCGAGGAATTTAATATTTTGAAAGACATCCTGGAGTGGACAAAATTTTAAAACAAGTCATCCGAGTAACATGCATACACCGCATATATGGAGTAAATATGATCTTGTCTGCGCGAGAAAAATTTAAATAAACTCCTCTATTACGATCCTCAAATATTTACGGCTATCAGGGCACTATTTCATCCTATACAATTTACATTATATTCGCATTCTTTTAACACTGGAATTTCATACTGCAGCATTATTTAATTATAATAAAACTAAGTAAAATATTGTAATAGAAGAGGTAGGTGCATAACAAATAACTGTATTTGCCATTTTAATTACAGTAAGCTACATTTTCAACCCGACCGTATCAACAAAAGGTAGATATTATGTCTTAACAGAAAAAACAAGAAAAATACCTAATAATAAATGAATAAATTCTAAATACGTATTTCGACAACTACACGCTGTATCATCATGAAATACATGCTTATTGTCATTCAAACACAAGTTCGACCTACTGAGCGAAAGCAAACAAATAATCAAACGCATCATTTGATAACGAGAGTTGACTAGAAGGGTAAACAGTTACGCCGAACATGTTCTAAGTGTTATGCAAGATACCAACAAGAAAGTGGTCGTGAAGAAGCGAAACAACATGCAAAAATGGTGTTTACATATTGTGATGAGTATCCGACTAAACCTCAGCTGTGTTTAGGCTGTTTCAACTTGTTGCACAAAATTTATTTGTGCAACAAGTTGAAACAGCAACAGCAAATTTAGTGCAACAAGATTATATTGTTTTGGTTTAAGATTTCACTCTTGTTCTTCTCAGTTTTTTTATTATTAGAAAATAAGATACTTACCTATTTGTTCTGTGGTACATAAAGAGTTACCTTTGTTTTAATTACTGATATGGTTTAGTTTTTTTTTTTTTTGAAAATAAGTATCTATTTTATTATACGAGTTACAAACCCGTGCAACTGCACAACTATTCCAAGAAGGCGCTATCTCCCAAGATACGGCGAATTATATTAGAGTAGAGACATTACGATATAATTATTATTCTGTTTTAATTCAATTCGGTGTCTGCATTTGTTAAAAGAACTTGCAATTTAGATTTAAGAGAAGTTAACCTGTCAAATTTCAAATAAAGGTTTCTTTTTAAAAATCTATTTCGTCAAGGACCGAATTTAACTCACGTATGCTTGTTATTTGTCAACTTTGTTTTTATCTGAAGTCTGATATTAGTATTTAAACCAAATGTGTTTTTCTTTTTGTAACCACTGACAAAATAAAACCGGTTTGAAGTAGACGTTTTCTGTTTATAATTTAGCAGCTTTAAGCCACTGTAAAAATAGTAACTCTGGCAATCTGGTCAAACCACGCACATCAGTGTGTTCTTCACAGGCCACACTATAACGCTTCATAGTTATTAGCCGTTAACGTCGTTCTTATTTCAATGCCGTGGCCTCTATTCATTGGGTCCCGTTATCCATATATGAATGACGGGACCCACATGGAGACGGTACTGTTATTCATGTATGAATGAAATGGCTGTCACCGTGTTAAATGGAAAAATAGTGCTAAACCTAGCGTCTTTGGCGAAGGTGTAACATTTTAAGATATACTCTTCACCAGATCGCCAGTGGGATAACACTCAGGGCTACGTATGTAGAACTTAATTGATTTATATTTATGGTTAAGGACGTTTCTTGTTTCTTCTATTTCAAATTTCAAACCACAGTCTCCACCAATTCGGATATTATATCATGTTATGCATTAGTAGAACTACTTATTTTTCAAATTTTATTTTTGAATTATTCTTAATTCTTTGAAGAAATTCTTACCAATCATTACTTTATGTTACTATCAAAGGTCTTAGAGAGAATGTTCACCTCAAGTACTGCAGTGGGATACCTAAAATAATGAATGCAAAAACAGAAATATATCCAGCAGTCAGTAGAGTCTCTCTCCTTGTATTATTAAAATGTTAATAGCCCAAACACAAAAACGTTTCCTTTTTATCAGAATATACTTGCTTCGGGTGAATTTGGTGTTGTGTCGCTGACTAAAACATTGGCTGGTGATGGGTTGCATAGCACGGAACTTTTCCCGGATGGTTATGTCGTTTATCGGAAGGATAGATGAAACAGTCTAGCCATGGTGGTGGAGTTTTCTTAGCAGTTAATGGAATCATAAGTTCAGAACCAATGAATCTTACTACTGACTCGATGTTTCTGAAATATACTGTTGATATATTATGTGTTCGTATTAAGTTTGATTTTAAGAACGTTTATATTGTAACTCTTTATATACCACCTGCTATCCTATATACCTGTCTTTGTTTATGACGCCTTCTTTAATGTAATTGAATCTTCATCGCTTCTGGGAAGTAGTCTTATCTTGATTGGTAATTTAAATATACCGAGTTTTCCTGAACCATGTCCAAGATCAAACGGAGTGGGCAATTTCTTAAATTTCTGTAACTGTGTACAAATCAATGATGTTCACAATTGTAATGGTCGTCCATTGGATATGGTAATTTTCTCTGAAGATTTGGCATCTTCTTCGTTACAGAAATGTGACGATAGTCTTGTGGAGGAGGATCGTCATCACCCTTTCATTCTAATTAATATTCCAGTGAAGGATACTACTACGAACATTAGGAGACCTAATTGTGTAACATTCCAGAGATATAATTTTGTAAAGGCTGATCTTGTGCGTTTGTATGATCTTCTCTCCCATGAGACTTAGCTTCCATTTTGGAACAGACGGATGTTAACTTGGCATGTAGCGAATTGCACGGAGTATTGGATTTTTTGTTTTCTATGACAGTTCCGAAAACTAAAACTAAACGCCGAAGATATCCTCTTTCTCCGCATACGGTATTATGCATTAAGGCTAAGTTGCATGCAAGAAAGCAATACCTTCGTCACCAAACAGTTGCATACAGGTCGCTTGGCTAGACATAGGAATACTGTGAGAGCTTCAATTCACAGGGATTTTCATAAGTACGTACATTCTGCTGAAACTTCTATGAAACAAGGCCCAGCTAAAATTTTGAGTTTTATTCGTGGACGTGATGGATCTTCTAGACTGCCTGCTACCATGTACTACAATGAAGTACAGTGTTCTGATACTAGTTCCATCGCTAATGGTTTCGCAAATTACTTTTCGTCAGTTTAGACATGTGGAACGCAATCGGAACTCAATACAAGGAATATATCTGCGCACAGAACTGAACTTTGGAATGAAACTCATTTCGTAAGTGCTATCAAAAAGCTTAAGAAAGATTATTCGACTGGGGTTGACGAAATAACTGCATTTCTACTGAAGGATTGCAGAACAGCTTTGGGTGTACCACTGCTACACAGATATAATCTAATATTGTCAACTGAATGTTTCCCTGATCAGTGGAAGCTGAGTAAAATAACGCCCGTTCTTAAGAGTGTGAATAAAAATGACATAAAGTCCTACCGATCGATTTCTTTAATTAATAATTTTTCGAAAGTCTTTGAAATAATTCTCGCTGATCTTGTCTATAGTGAAATAGTGACACAATTTTTGGATTCGCAACACATATTTGTAAGAGGCAGATTTACAACAGCTAATTTAATGACTGTAACCCAATATATAGCAAATACCCTGGATCAACGCTTGCAGGTGGAGGTTGTATATACTTACCTAAGTAAAGCTTTCGACAAAGTTCCCCATCACGTTTTAATCTCTAAATTAAATAATTTTAGTATTAGTCCTAATTACGTCAATCTTATTTCCAGCTATTTAACCGATCGATCTAATTTTGCTGAATGTGAGGGTACTAGGTCGCATAGATTTCCTGCGAGGAATGGAGTTCCACAGGGCTCTGTTTTGGGTCCTCTGCTCTTTGTACTATACATAAATTAATTGCCAGCTATGCTTAGGTCAAACTGTTTATTGTACGCTGATGATGTGAAGATTTATGGTAAAATTAACACTTTCGCTGACTGTGAACAACTTCAAACTGATTTAAATATTATAAATGATTGGTGTGCGAATAACGGATTGGAACTAAATGCTAACAAGTATAAGGTTCTGTTTTTCTCTAAGAAGGAAGTCACAGTTCATTACCATTACAGTGTAAATGGTGATTGTTTGGGCAGGGTGAAACTTTTTAAGGATCTTGGAGTCTGGTTTGATAACTCGATTACATTTAAGGAACATATCCGTCAGGTATGCAATAAAGCCTACAGATGACTTAGTTTCCTTTCTCGCAACATCAAGTTGTTCGAGACAATAGCGCCCTTGAAATTATTCTATCAGAGATATATTAGGAGTACGCGGGAGTACGGGAGTTTGATTTGGTCACCATATTACGCGAAGGCTATTGATGATGTTGAAAGGGTTCAGCGGAAGTTTCTGAGGATTATTTATCTTTGTAAGCATGGTGTATATCCTGATAGAGGTTCCTTATATCGGGAATTACTTCAGGAATTCAATGTAATAAGCTTGCAGGACAAACGCACAATGTCTCAGTTGCTTTTTGGGTATAAGCTCATTAATGGTGTTATCTCTGACTCCCACCTTCTATCTCTACTGAATCTCTCGGTTCCTCAATTTGCCTCAAGGCTTTTTAACCTTTTTTTATGTCCCCAAGTCTCGCTCCTTATATCATCAGCATTCGCCTGTGATTGATACGATTTGTACCATAAACAATAGCGTGTGTTCATTTGAAAAGTCAATCTAGGTTACTTTGAAATTTTGATAGACTAAGACGCATATGTATATATTAGTAGGTATGTGTTTGTTGTTCCGTAAACGTAAATCCAAATAACATTTGATAATATCAATCACATTTGTTATTTATTTGTATGTATGAAACTGTCAAAATATACGAATTCGTAGGTTAAGTAGTAAATTTTAATTTACGACATACTTCAAAATGTTCTCAGTAAATCACATGCTACTAGATTGGCTTTTCAAATGAACACCCGTTATAATCAAAAGGCTAGACATAGATCTTTTTAATCTAAATTATAATCAATTTGTCACCATTATTATTATTATTATTGATGTGTGCAGTCCTTTCGGGAGAAAGGGAAAAAGTTGATACACAGCCGCGAGGCAAGCATATCAACATCTATCCTGCTTGATATGGATGGAAACATTGGTAGAATTATACATGTATATTAAATATAATTTTTTTTTCATGGATCTACTGTAACGTTGTTCTTTTGTTATTTTATTATTATTGTTTTATTATTATTATTTCCTCCATTCACAAGAACATTGAATTTGTCCTTGGTTGCCAGTGTGTTAACCCATCGGTTCGTGAGAACAAGATGGCTGGCATAACTATCATAATATTATTATTGTTTATTATTTCTTATTTCCAGGTATTTTTCCGTAACCTAACTATGCAGCTCTCCTCCATATGGCATGCTTCATTCCTAGTAAGCAGATAATAACATCTCCCACCATGTAGGGGGGGTTCATTTTCACGGCCCATAGGGTCCGGCGCTGTAGTTGTTATTATTATTATTATTATTATTATTATTATTATTATTATTATTATTATTATTATAGAGTATTTTTGAGAACATAATTTAATGAAGTTAATGCCATAGATTTCCGATCGAATTATGAAGCAACAATGATAGAAATTATATTTTCTTTGTTTTTCAATATATTTACCTATCTATCGCTTGTATACATTTATTTTAACGTTTAACAAATAACGTTATCTGTTGGGGATGATATACCGATGTTATGGTTGATGTTGGCTCGTGGGCCAAACTGTTTGCGATGAATCCGGTTTCTGACGGTGTGCTTCAACGTCATTGTTACGCATTTGTTACAAATGAAACAGACATGCATTACACACATCTGTATCTGTACACATGGGCGTACATTCAGTATTTTCCAAAGTTTACTTCACCCAAAAACACGTGTTTCTGTCTCAATAGACCTCGTCAACTTGACTAATGAAGCAAAGTTTGATGGATCGCTTCAAAGGTAAGTAGTAAATTTTGTCCTATCAGGCGGCACCTGTGACGTCGGCCGGATAATTTTCTCATATCTAAATCTTGATGTAAAATCTTGTGCACACACTCATATGATATTCCACAAGCCCTAGCTATATTCATAATAGTCAATCGACAATATTACATCACAGTTCGATGCAATAAATCGACCATTTCCTCATTGGTAACAGTTTTCGGACACCCGGAGCGTTTCTCGTCTAAAATGGTCTTACGAACACGTTTTATTCAGCCACCTAATGTTTTATCGCTGTAAATGAAAAGGAGGCTTGACCGTATACAGTGTTTAACTCATTTTTTTATTTCCTGAGTCTTTTCTCCATTCTAATGAAGGAATTTTATCACTGCGCGATACCAAAGTTTCTCCATTGTTGAACGACAATGTGAATTTAGAAGCGTACCATAGACAAACTAATGATCAGTATGACTTGCTATTTTGACAGTTTACATATGTCTAAGCCATCTATCGGAGAGCTAATTTTACGATCGGTTAGTAAACTGAACATTTCTAACCTTCAAACCGGTTAGAAATTGCGCTATTACATGCCGAGGTAGGTAATAGCACTTTACCGGCTAGCTTATGTTACTTTATCGGCTAGCTTATCTTATTTTTCCGGCTAGGTAATATGATTTCGGTATTTATGAAAGGTCAGTGTCATTTAAATAAGTAAATCAAATTATAATAAAACTATTCACAAATCTTTATTAAGTAACAGAATAATTGAAACATACTTGAGTGGGTAAAACCGCACCAGTTTTGTATAATACAAAGGTATTTTTAATAATATAAAATATTATTAAAAATCTGGTGTGAAGAACACAAATATAGGTTCAATATTAATTTTTTTTGTGAATGTGTCCGAAGATATCCTTCCCCAGAGACACAGATACGTATTTCACATTTCCACAGGTTCATCGGTACGCTCCTCTGGACAAAGGATATCTTCAGACATTTTCACAAAAAAGAAGCGACATCGCTAGCGTAGCGTAGAAGTAAATTCAGCACTGCCTGTTGTCAGACGGCCGAAGTACCTCGCCCTGTCCACATAACCAATGCGAACCAACGACATTTTCTAGAGGTGGCACAGCTTTCTCTCTAGAAACTGTATTTTGTTTGTGTCTTGACTCATACTTACGGACTAACCGCATGTGCAATGTATGTTTCAATTATTCTGTTACATCTCTGGATAATGTTAATGGATGTTACCCTCCGGATAATTTCTGTGATATAGCGATGTCGTTCCTTTTTTTTAATGTGTCTGAAGATATCCTTTCTCTAACGGGGGCGTACCGATGAACCTGTAGAAAGGTGAAATACGTGTCTGCGTCTCTGGGGAAGGATATGTTCGGACACGTTCACAAAAAATATTAATATTGCGTTCTGCACACCAGATTTTTAATAATATTTTATATTATTAAAAACATCTTTATTAAGTAAATAACAAGACAACGTTTTAATACAAAATTTATTCGCTTTTGGAATTAATAGTAATTGCTACATTAGAATTTCCATGACTGTTTACTGTTAGAGAAAGACCATGTTTAAAATCGTAGGATAATAATTTAGTAATCTATCAGAAAATATTACAGTTAATGGTTACGTTACCTAGCAACAGTACCTATCAAAAGCATTTATCAAAATGCCATGAACTTTAATACTATTATATTTTTGAAATTTAGTGATTTAATAGTTTATATAATAATTAATTACTAACCGATCGTGAGTAAAATAGTATACAAACCTCGGCAGAAAGATTCATTTCCATCTCGAGATTAAGTTCACCTTGATGCTGCGCGTCTCGGAGAACTTGCTAATCTCTCGACGGTAATTCACCACTTTTCGCCTCAGTATATAATATACTATTTTCCACAATTACTTTATATAAGTAAGGCCGGAAACATTTCACATTCTCATTTCGACTAAGGACTTAATGAAAAGTGCCGTTTTTTTAACTGGTGATGTTAATCGTACTAAATTTAAGCAAAATCTACTAGAACTAAGGAATTTCTAAATAGAAATATTTTTAAGAATGATAATAGGATAATGTAGACGTAGAAGTAGATAAAGGGGAAAATCAATTAAATTCCAAGATAATAAAATAAATATTTTCAATAGCGGTAGAAAGTTGCTACTAGACAGGAAATAAGATTTATTTTCTCCAATACAATAAAAATTCTTGTTTATAGTTCATATCAGAAACTGGAGTTTGTCGGCCACGGTAATAACGGGTACTAAATAAACTGCTATATGTCGACCGCAGTGTATAAAATATATAACACCTAGCCTTAACTAAAATAAATTCTCTATAGAAACTTCGTTCAAAGTTTCCTTTTGGAGTAATTTTGGAAGCAAAATTATTACCACGAACACAGAGATGGAATTCGTTTGGTTAAAATACCAATTTTATTTGTTTATAATTGTTATCTACTAAAATTTTAATTCCTTTTTCAAGAAATCCGTTTAAAATTAACAAATAATTTTTATTTTCATACACTTGAAAGGTATTCGGTAAAAATATCCGTTTGTGTCTAGTGCGTACTGCAAGAAAGCAACAGTGCAGCAGTGAGAATGCTCACTGGACCGTGGATGATTCAGTGCTCATCAATAAGAATTAAAAAGAGATTTGTGTCATTGATACACCATCCGTGTTCGCCCTTTAACTACTCTAACAGAAAATCTAGACAAATAAAATGTATGTGTTATAAAGTTTCTGTTAACGAAAACAATGTCGGAAGTATTCACGAGCAAAGCTTATCAAGTTGAAGTAAGTGACTTTTCTGTTTTAATAGAATGATAGGGTGCATCATCCATTACTATAATACAATTAGACTTAAAAGAAAGTAATGTATTTTGCATACATGCAATAAACGACTCACTATTTATATCTTGACGATAATCTCCAGTTTTCTTGTATTCAAATAATAACAAACCACTATTCACAAAACCAGTTTTGCTGCCAATGTAAAGCACTCCTTTACCAGATGGATCTTTTAAACCGATAGAAAAACAACATAGTTTGCCTTGTATTAAGTACGGCTGTATCTTTCCATATTTTTTCTTTTCTGTAACCTGCATTTACCCCTGTTCCAACTAAATAATAGATTTTTCTGCTCTATACGTAATGTCTTCTTATATTTGTTAAATAACGATGTCTCCATAAGATATCATTTCGTTCAATTAATATGTTGTTTCGTATGCGTTTTTTTTCCACTTGAATCCTAGTTTTTTAAGATTATTCAAAGTGGTGTTCATTTTATAGGACGTAAACTGGCATCCCCTCTAATAACCTCACATATTTTTGAGCAAGTTGGTAACTCATTTTTTAAGAAAAATGAATGCACGTGCCTTCTAATCGCACTTTTTGGAGTTTCGTCCAATTTATTGTAAGCATCTTGGTAACTTCGGTTTTTTAATGAAGCATGTAAAATTCCAGACATTTCAATTTCTTTGATAATGTCCAACACAGTATTCTTGCTAATCCCCACTTCCCTAAATGTTTGATAAATAGCAACTGTTTGGGACATATTAGCTTTGTGCTTAAAATGCACATTACAGGTCCTCTGTCCACTTTTTACATATTTTCCGTTAGAATTTTTTGATGGACCTGGTAAAGCTGTGTCATCGATGCTCTAAAACGTTTACGATTATGTAAAGAAAAAGGTAATAAAGAGACAATATCTTTAGAAAATGGGTATTTCATTTTTAGAACTCTATAACGAACTATTTTTAATGAATATAAATAATAAATAGCACAATAAACACTAATAAAGCACGCCGTTGAAGTCTCTCTGATTTGAGAGACTTTTTGTTATGTACAGTTTTTCCAAATAAAACACTAAATTATTTTAAATTACAATATACATAACTAATTAATTGTTCTATAAAAGATACTTGAATATCTGAGCGAATACCGAGTTCTTGATTGTCACGTAAATTATGGGTTCCTATTGACAATTATTCCGACAAGGTAATAAAATTAAATTACACTTATTTTAAGAAATCTAGAATATTAATCAATAGGTAACGGAAAAACCTTCAATGAATAGGACAAAGAGGGCTATAAACTATAAGCGTAGAACACTTAATAGACGACCTCTACATTCAATTTCGCCTTAGCATATTTAACCAAATAACAGGCACGTGACGGACCACAGCATTACATTTATTATGTTAAATCGATTAAGAAATTTTATGTATAGCACATGGAAATTTCGCATGGATTATAAAGATATGTAATTAACATTGAATAACAACTCGTATGACCCAAATGCAAGAACTTTTTAAGTATACTAAATACATAATGAGTATGAATTTAAGGAAAGTAAGTAGCTAAATATAGATAAACTAAACTAAATCTATGTAAAACAAAAAAGACACAAAACAATTATAAATATTATTGTTTTTACATAGAATATCAGGGTGTCCAGAAACTCTCCTGACAAACGAAGACCGGAGTTTCCTCAGATAATTTTAAGACAATTAAACCCAAATTCACCTACTCCGAAAATGCTTCCTAAGGGAGCTAGAGTTCTTTGAAGATGGCGCCTTGTATTTATTTTTTTTTTAATTCCTCCAGAACGCTTCTATTTAGAAAAACAAAAACTGGTATGCTTATTTATCCTCCAGAGATGAATCGATTCCATTAATTGCGAATTTCTAGTACCGGTCATAGGCGTCCGTTTTGGGTATGTCTACGGTTATTTTAAGGCATAACTTTTTTATCTTTAACTTTTAAGCATTTGTGACACTAGATTATTAAATTTTCAGGTATTCCAGTACTAAAAGATACTCTTACTTTAAGTCGGTAGGATTCACCGTTTTCTAGAAAAATCGATTTGTAAATTTTTCGTTTTTTCTTCATTAAAGTTCAATTTTTTATTTTTTGCAATAGTTAGCTCTGAACTCCCAACAGAAGTAAAACCTACGTTTTTCATTGTCAAATTGTTGTCAGTTCGCGAAGTTTATCTTTTCATTTTTTACTTTGTGTTATTCAAACACAACGATTTTAATTGTTAAAAAAATGGTTTTTACTAATGAGGAATACGCCGATATGCATTTAGTTTATGGCGAAATGAGGTGTAGCGCTCGAGCGGGGAACGTAGATACGCTGAAAAATTTCCCAATCGTCAGCATCCCACTCACTCAACATTTACAGCTCTTCATCAACGATTAAGAGAAACAGGTTCAGTGGTCCCAAAAAATAATGAAACAGGGAGACATAATGATGTAACAGCAGAACATGATGATGTTATTTTAATGGAAGTTGAGGAAAATCCAGAAATTAGCGTTCGAAGACTATCTGCCATGTACCCCACAATTTAAAAATCTTCCGTAGGAAATATCTTACACAAAGAAAATTTATATCCTTTTCATTTTACAAAGGTGCAAGCACTGCTAGAAGGCGATTTTCCTGCTCGCGTACAATTCGTTAGATGGTTACAAAATCAGAAAAATCAAGATGAAGATTTTTTCAGGAACATTTTGTTTGGTGACGAAGCTACATTCTCAAAAAATGGAATTTTTAATGTACATAATGCACATTATTATTCGTACGTTGGTGACAATCCCTACGTTGTTCAAGAATTTAAGCATCAGCATAGGTTTAGCATAAACATCTGGTTAGGAGTAGTTGACAATTATCTACTTGGACCTGTGGAATTACCTGCTTGTTTAAATGGTGCTGATTACTTACATTTCCTGCAAAATATTTTACCTGATTTGTTAGATGAGGTGCGTTTAAATATTCGGCAAAACTTATGGTTTCTACAAGACGGCCGTCCGACCCACTTTAGCAGTAATGTACAAGACTTTCTAGATAATAACTACGAAGACCATTGGATTGGAAGAGGCGGTCCAGTTGCTTGGCCAGCAAGGTCGCCGGATTTGAATCCTTGCGATTATTGTGTTTGGGGATACATAAAAGCATTTGTTTATTCCATTCCGATACAAAATCGCGCACAACTCTGGCTAAGGATACAAGATGCTTGCAACGAATTTAGAAATAACTTTGGAATTTTTGCAAGAATTCGGCGTTCTCTAAGCAAAAGGGTAAACTTATGCATAGAGACTAATGGTCATCACATCGAGCAACTTTTGTAACAATCTACCTTTGATACTTGTTCTTTTTTTGTTAGTTTCGTTCCATTGTAATAAATAATTGGTTTTTAATTTATTAAATTAATTTTCATCCATGCCTTGATAGTCCAAGCCAACTTCGTCGCTAAAAATAAGTAAAATAATTCACGGTTGGCTCTAGGTGAAACATGATTCATAATTTACTAAACAAAACACCCGGTACATCTGTTCCACAAAGCGCGAAACATTTTACATTTCGTGAAACAAACACACCGAGTGCTTCATTCAGCAAACCATTGTTAAGGAGGTAATTTTGCATTCTTTCACGTGTATGGATTCCTACATGTCTATATTTCTGCTGTTACCTCCCCCACCCACTTATAAAAATGTGAATAGACAGCTGAACGGTATTGGAGATTTATCGCTATTCAAGGAGGTATTTCCTTTTATCAATTTCAAACCTGTAATCGGTACATTGTGCAGTGTGCTCAAAGCATGATTTGCGACATTTGATTTATCCGGTCTATTGTATTTGATATGTGCTATGTGTTCTTTAAAACGTGTTATTATAGGTCGTTTAGTTTGGCATATATATTTCAAATTACAATCCGCGCAACTAATTTCATAGATCCCTGATTTCGAATTGGAATTAATTCTATCTTTAGTATTCCCTAGCAGACTTTTGATGGTGTTTTCGGACCGAAAGGCTACCTGGAGACCTCTTTCTTTCACAACTTTATTAATGTTTTTCGTGTCAGGGTGGTATGGTAGACATATGTACTTTTTCTCTTGGTTACTTTGGGGTATCAAACTCGTGGATTCGCGGATTGTATTTTTTATTTTAGTTTTTCTAATTAATTTATTGATTATTTCTATGTCAAAACCATTGTATGTCGCAATATTTTTAATGAAATCTAGTTCTGTTTCATATCTCTCTTTTGTTAACGGAAAATTTAGTAACCGATTGACTAAAAAGTTAAAGGAAGCTGTCTTATGTTGATAACTATTTAAATCCGCGGTGATAATTGTGGTAAGGGGTTATATACCTTTTTTAAATAGGTACATAATACGAAAAGGTTTTGTTTAAGTATAACAATACGTTAAGCACGTATAAAGCGTTTGTACAATATGAAACAAACATGTAAATAATTTACATATCTGTAACTATGCACATGGACAATACACCTCGTATTTTCAGCAATTACTTCTGCTTAATACATATGTTTCTGCCAATATAGGCGTCCTCAGCTAAGCTAGTGAAGCAATTTATACAAATTAATACAAACCTGTTATAAACAACTGGTTTGTATCTGTATTTAAATTTACTGAAATAGCCCGCAAAGATCAAGCAAGTTCCGTCCTATAAGAAGACAACTATTTAATAATTGACATCTTACGGGCGAAAGATACATTGTCCGGAGGGCTACCTATCGTTCGAACAGCTATGCTGCTACGGGAAACGATAAAATACGTATGTAGATGTAGTCCATTAACAACCTGCCAGATGGCGGTATATACGAAAAGGTTTTGTTTAAGTATAACAATACGTTAAGCACGTATAAAGCGTTTGTACAATATGAAACAAACATGTAAATAATTTACATATCTGTAACTATGCACATGGACAATACACCTCGTATTTTCAGCAATTACTTCTGCTTAATACATATGTTTCTGCCAATATAGGCGTCCTCAGCTAAGCTAGTGAAGCAATTTATACAAATTAATACAAACCTGTTATAAACAACTGGTTTGTATCTGTATTTAAATTTACTGAAATAGCCCGCAAAGATCAAGCAAGTTCCGTCCTATAAGAAGACAACTATTTAATAATTGACATCTTACGGGCGAAAGATACATTGTCCGGAGGGCTACCTATCGTTCGAACAGCTATGCTGCTACGGGAAACGATAAAATACGTATGTAGATGTAGTCCATTAACAACCTGCCAGATGGCGGTATATACGAAAAGGTTTTGTTTAAGTATAACAATACGTTAAGCACGTATAAAGCGTTTGTACAATATGAAACAAACATGTAAATAATTTACATATCTGTAACTATGCACATGGACAATACACCTCGTATTTTCAGCAATTACTTCTGCTTAATACATATGTTTCTGCCAATATAGGCGTCCTCAGCTAAGCTAGTGAAGCAATTTATACAAATTAATACAAACCTGTTATAAACAACTGGTTTGTATCTGTATTTAAATTTACTGAAATAGCCCGCAAAGATCAAGCAAGTTCCGTCCTATAAGAAGACAACTATTTAATAATTGACATCTTACGGGCGAAAGATACATTGTCCGGAGGGCTACCTATCGTTCGAACAGCTATGCTGCTACGGGAAACGATAAAATACGTATGTAGATGTAGTCCATTAACAACCTGCCAGATGGCGGTATATACGAAAAGGTTTTGTTTAAGTATAACAATACGTTAAGCACGTATAAAGCGTTTGTACAATATGAAACAAACATGTAAATAATTTACATATCTGTAACTATGCACATGGACAATACACCTCGTATTTTCAGCAATTACTTCTGCTTAATACATATGTTTCTGCCAATATAGGCGTCCTCAGCTAAGCTAGTGAAGCAATTTATACAAATTAATACAAACCTGTTATAAACAACTGGTTTGTATCTGTATTTAAATTTACTGAAATAGCCCGCAAAGATCAAGCAAGTTCCGTCCTATAAGAAGACAACTATTTAATAATTGACATCTTACGGGCGAAGGTAGCCCTCCGGACAATGTATCTTTCGCCCGTAAGATGTCAATTATTAAATAGTTGTCTTCTTATAGGACGGAACTTGCTTGATCTTTGCGGGCTATTTCAGTAAATTTAAATACAGATACAAACCAGTTGTTTATAACAGGTTTGTATTAATTTGTATAAATTGCTTCACTAGCTTAGCTGAGGACGCCTATATTGGCAGAAACATATGTATTAAGCAGAAGTAATTGCTGAAAATACGAGGTGTATTGTCCATGTGCATAGTTACAGATATGTAAATTATTTACATGTTTGTTTCATATTGTACAAACGCTTTATACGTGCTTAACGTATTGTTATACTTAAACAAAACCTTTTCGTATATACCGCCATCTGGCAGGTTGTTAATGGACTACATCTACATACGTATTTTATCGTTTCCCGTAGCAGCATAGCTGTTCGAACGATAGGTAGCCCTCCGGACAATGTATCTTTCGCCCGTAAGATGTCAATTATTAAATAGTTGTCTTCTTATAGGACGGAACTTGCTTGATCTTTGCGGGCTATTTCAGTAAATTTAAATACAGATACAAACCAGTTGTTTATAACAGGTTTGTATTAATTTGTATAAATTGCTTCACTAGCTTAGCTGAGGACGCCTATATTGGCAGAAACATATGTATTAAGCAGAAGTAATTGCTGAAAATACGAGGTGTATTGTCCATGTGCATAGTTACAGATATGTAAATTATTTACATGTTTGTTTCATATTGTACAAACGCTTTATACGTGCTTAACGTATTGTTATACTTAAACAAAACCTTTTCGTATATACCGCCATCTGGCAGGTTGTTAATGGACTACATCTACATACGTATTTTATCGTTTCCCGTAGCAGCATAGCTGTTCGAACGATAGGTAGCCCTCCGGACAATGTATCTTTCGCCCGTAAGATGTCAATTATTAAATAGTTGTCTTCTTATAGGACGGAACTTGCTTGATCTTTGCGGGCTATTTCAGTAAATTTAAATACAGATACAAACCAGTTGTTTATAACAGGTTTGTATTAATTTGTATAAATTGCTTCACTAGCTTAGCTGAGGACGCCTATATTGGCAGAAACATATGTATTAAGCAGAAGTAATTGCTGAAAATACGAGGTGTATTGTCCATGTGCATAGTTACAGATATGTAAATTATTTACATGTTTGTTTCATATTGTACAAACGCTTTATACGTGCTTAACGTATTGTTATACTTAAACAAAACCTTTTCGTATATACCGCCATCTGGCAGGTTGTTAATGGACTACATCTACATACGTATTTTATCGTTTCCCGTAGCAGCATAGCTGTTCGAACGATAGGTAGCCCTCCGGACAATGTATCTTTCGCCCGTAAGATGTCAATTATTAAATAGTTGTCTTCTTATAGGACGGAACTTGCTTGATCTTTGCGGGCTATTTCAGTAAATTTAAATACAGATACAAACCAGTTGTTTATAACAGGTTTGTATTAATTTGTATAAATTGCTTCACTAGCTTAGCTGAGGACGCCTATATTGGCAGAAACATATGTATTAAGCAGAAGTAATTGCTGAAAATACGAGGTGTATTGTCCATGTGCATAGTTACAGATATGTAAATTATTTACATGTTTGTTTCATATTGTAGGTACATAATAAATTGAACTTTAATGAAGAAAAAACGAAAAATTTACAAATTGATTTTTCTAGAAAACGGTGTATCCTACCGACTTAAAGTAAGAGTACATTTTAGTACTGGAATACCTGAAAATTTAATAATCTAGTGTCACAAATGCTTAAAAGTTAAAGACAAAAAAGTTATGCCTTAAAATAACCGTTGACCTACCCAAAACGGAGGCCTATGACCGGTACTAGAAATTCGCAATTGATGGAATCGATTCATCTCTGGAGGATAAATAAGCATACCAGTTTTTGTTTTTCTAAATAGAAGCGTTCTGGAGGAATTAAAAAAAATAAATACAAGGCGCCATCTTCAAAGAACTCTAGCTCCGTTAGGAAGCATTTTCGGACTAGGTGAATTTGGGTTTAATTGTCTTAAAATTATCAGAGGAATCTCCGGTCTTCGTTTGTCAGGAGAGTTTCTGGACACCCTGTATAACATATACAGTGTCAAACAAATGTTCACCTTTGTCTTCAGCTTTCTCAACACACGCATTTCAATAGTACTGACAGAAGTATCTGACAGTAAACGAAAATTTGGTAAAACAAGATAAAATTGAGTTTGCCTGCCTAAATTCGTGTCTTCTTTTAACCAGCGTTTATTTTAAACCTATCTTTCCCAACGGAGCTTTTTTAGAATGAATGGCATATAGGGATGATTTCCTGTATCATAGGGCTCGCGGCTCGAGGCTCGCTAATACTGTATATATTACTAGATATTGTATTTTCTTTGTTTCTTAGAGAAAGACTATTTTACAAGAAAGTCTTTATTAATTTACAATATAAATTAACAAAAAGAATTGCTTATTTACTTAAAATAAGATTCGCATAACATTTAAAAGTAGAATTCCAGCTATTTCGACAAATGAATCTATATTTCTTTTATCTATACTATACTATGTTTATCTGTATTCCAAATGTCTCATTAAATATAAGATTATTTATTTCAGTTGCCATTTAGTGCAAGGCGTCTTATTTCAGGTCTGGCTAGTTTTCCTGTACATGTCTTCGCAAGTTCTTTAACAATTCTCAGACCGGCTCTTAATCTTTCCCGATCTGTCACTTTCTCGTTCACAAAATTGAGCAATTCCTCTTCAGTCACACGATGACTGTCCTTTAAAACGACGAGAGCCATTGGATGATGCCCATCGAATTCATTAGGAACTCCAATCACTATGGCCTCTAAAATTGCCGGGTGATCATATATTACACTTTCGATCGACGCAGGAACGATATGCCAACTTTGATATTTAAACATTTCTTTGATTCTATCGCTGAAATATAAGCAATTATCTTCGTCGTAGTACCCAGTATCGCCAGTTTTTAGGAAACCTGCGTGGTCGAAAGAATCTTCTAGTACACTATCTGAAGAAGTTAAGTATCCTCGAAATACGTTTTCTGACAACACGCATATTTCTCCTTTTTGATATGGTCCTAGTGTTTCTCTTGTTTCTAGGTCAGATATCTACGAGAAAGATATATATTAAGAAGAATAGTGAAGTTGAACGAAATGATTTGAAAATAAATACATACGAGAGCAGTTCTATTTTCGCTCTTTTCTAGTTGGCCATGATATTTTGCTGTAAGTATTGTTAGAGAATGTTTTAAGCAATCGAGTTTTTAGTGATAAGTAGACCGCGGAACCGGCGCTATCCCGTATCGGGTGTGATTCATCGGTGGCGGCAATGTACAATCGATCAACTTAACAGTATATATGAATGTTATAGCGCGATGGTATTGATAAAAGTTGTCTGTTTGTACGTCTTTCAATGCAAACAGACAGAGTGCGAGATATATTTCGCCAGAGTCGTAATAAAGCCAATGAAATATATATACGGAAATTTATTTTTAATAAAATAAATAAAACACTGAAGTTAAATGAATTTAAATTAATTGAATTGAAATTAATTCAAGATATATACGAGGTTTGTCCGGAAAATACGTATAAAAGTTTAATAATAACTTTATTTTACAGTTTGCAGC
The DNA here is from genome assembly GCA_935421215.2 of Melolontha melolontha. Taxonomy (NCBI): domain Eukaryota; kingdom Metazoa; phylum Arthropoda; class Insecta; order Coleoptera; family Scarabaeidae; genus Melolontha; species Melolontha melolontha. The sequence continues at coordinate 135,611,119 of OW285239.1, forward strand.
CACCGCCTGGGGGAACTACTGCTGTAACAAATCCCATCAACGCTCAGTTCGAGTCAGAGCGCTCTGCGTGTAAGTAGGACTGTGCGGCTGCTTGTTGAAAGTTACCCTTTTTCACCTGCCGTCGGCATGGAGCTCTCTCTGATTGAGGAACAGCGCATCAACATCAAGTTTCTTGCAAAGCTAGGCAAGAATGGCCGTGAGATTTTTGAGTGTTTGCAACAAGTTTACGGAGACAATTCTCTGAAGGAACCAACCGTGAACAAGTGGTTAAAAAGGTTCCGGGAAGGCCGAGAAGAAGTGAAAGATGACCCTCGCCCAGGACGCGCGTCGACATCGAGTTCTGATGAAAATGTTGAACGAATTCGGGCTTGTGTGCTTAAAAACCGTAGATTGACAGTCAGAATGATTGCTGACGAGCTGTCAATCAGCAAAACAATCGTTCACGAAATTCTGACACAAAAACTTGAAATGAAGAAATTGTGTGCGAAAATCGTACCGAAGCTCTTGACGCCTGAACAGAAAGCAAAGAGGGTTCAGTGCTGTGAGGATTGGTTGGAAGCAGAGGAAAGAGGGGACTTTCTCAACCGAGTCATCACTGGAGACGAGTCCTGGTTTTACGAATTCGATGTGGAGCTCAAATCTCAAAGCAAGGAATGGAAGCTAGCAGGAGAACCGAGAACAAAAAAGTCGCGAAAATCAAGGTCCAATGTGAAGACAATGTTGATTGTTTTCTTTGATTGTAGGGGCATTGTTCACAAGGAATTTGTCCCTCCTGGCCAGACAGTGAACGGAAATGTTTACGTTGAAATTTTGACACGTGTCAGAGCTCGTGTGGCCCGAGTTCGATCGGATTTGGCACAAGGGGGCAGGTGGATCCTTCATCACGACAATGCGCCCGCTCACACGTCGCTCGTTGTGCGTGAGTTTTTGTCCCTAAGCTCAATCACCGTGACAGATCACCCGCCTTATTCACCCGATTTAGCCCCTTGTGACTTCTTCATGTTCCCGAAATGCAAAATGGTGCTTCGGGGGCGGCACTTGGGAGATGTGGAAGCCATCAAGGCAGAAACGACACGCCAACTGAACAGCATCACAACTGAAGACTTTCAGCAATGTTATCAACAGTGGAAACGGCGTTGGCAGAAGTGTATCTCGTCTCAGGGGGAGTACTTTGAAGGAGACCATATTGTAATACCTGAATAATTGTAAAATAAAGTTATTATTCAACTTTTATACGTATTTTCCGGACAAACCTCGTATATATATATATATATATATATATATATATATATATATATATATATATATATACACAAAATGCATTTACTTTATACTGTGAAAGAATACAAAATATTGAAGAAGTATAAACTTGAAATTAATTATGTCACCTATAATTAAAGAAAAAGATTTTTTATTCACATTAATTATTACAATATATTCTAAACTTTGTTCTGTAAAGTGCGTTCTTTTATTGGACAGTATGTCTTTAAATATAGAAAAACTTCGCTCAACATCAGAGCTAATGACTGGGGCATAGAAATAATAATCTTTAAATTTAATATATCTACCGATTTCCGTATTTTGAACATTACTACAAGAGCCTTTCAGGACACTAAAATCAGGGCTACGAGCGAATATTGCATCAATATTATTATTAAGCGAAGCCGACTCTGTCTCTGCGCCTGCATGACTCAGTAGAGGATAGCGTTTGTTCCCTAATCTAGTGATAAGTAATTTTTCCTAGATACCGTAAAGCGGTGAAACAATTAATTTGGACGTGATTAGCTTTTTTGAATAACACGTTTCTAGATCCTAAGATTATGTTACGTTATTTTTCCGAACCGCTCGTAAATATCGCATTCCTATACATTGAGTATAACCAGCCTAGTGACGCGGGTGTACATCAGCCAATAGGAGGCCGCGACAGAAAGCGCCAGACGACGCTCGCGTTTATGGACATATATATTAAGATGTAATAACAATGAGATAATATATCCGTCTTCACTTTCGCCAAACATTTTTTGTCGACGTTGGTGTGAGTGTGTAAGAAAGTTATATTGTGCTGATTTTTGGTGTTTTTGGTGATACTCTCGTATGACGAATCTGTCATGGGATTCGAGCAATCTAGCCACCGCTGATATAGAATTAGCCGAACTTTGTCGTTAAGATAAACACACCCGGTGTTCGAATAATCATTCGTCTTTATCCGTGACTATGTAAACGATAAACCACCATTTTTATTGTGCGTATTCAGTAGAAGGTTTTCTAACGCTCGTTTCATATCGTAATTTAGGGAACTAGGGATACACAGGGATGATTTCTTATTTAATGTAATTTAATGTAATGCACATGCCTCTTCTAGACTGTTTATCAGAAAATGCAAAAAAGTTTGACTTAAAAGGTAAATATTGACTTAGAGAAAATGCACAAAAAGTACCTTAAGTTTAACATTTATATAGGGTACACCGCAACTTCCTGGCTTTGATTGACCCAATGCCTCGTTATATTTCGTAAAAATAGATGCGATACCGCCAACTTCTGTTTGTCCATATCCGATGCGTATTCCAGTCTTGGGGAATGCTTTACGCAAATTAAGCACTTGGGTTTCATTTATGATACAGCCGCCTGTCCATACTTCTTTTAAACTTTCTGTGTTGTATTTTTTCGTAATTTCTTCTGAAAATTGAGTGGCAAATGTTGAAGCGAAGAACGTATAAGACACCTGGAATTCATATTTTTATTTTTTCAGTTACACTATTTCAAAGGATATTTTTTTTTTAATTAGGGTAATTTAAGTTTAATAGTAACGCATTTGTAAAAACCTATTGAACCCTTCTGATTCTTTATTTTACATTCAGGTAAATAATAATTTCATTTTTTTCTTTAACCAAACGTATTTGGAAAACTGTTAATTTTATGTAGCAAGAAGATTATTTTGATTATTTGGTTATTTGATTATTTTGATTATTCTGATTATTTTACTTATTTTAATTATTTTAATTATTTTGATTATTTGATTATTTTGATTATTTTGATTATTTTGATTATTTTGATTATTTTGATTATTTTGATTATTTTGATTATTTTGATTATTTTGTTTATTTTGATTATTTTGATTATTTTGATTATTTTGATTATTTCGATTATTTTGATTATTTTGATTATTTTGATTATTTTGATTATTTTGATTATTTTGATTATTTTGATTATTTTGATTATTTTGATTATTTTGAATATTTTGATTATTTTGATTATTTCGATTATTTTGATTATTTTGATTATTTTGATTGTTTTAATTATTTTAATTATTTTGATTATTTGATTATTTGATTATTTTGATTATTTTGATTATTTTGATTATTTTGATTATTTTGATTAATTTGATTATTTTGATTATTTTGATTATTTTGATTATTTTGATTATTTTGATTATTTTGATTATTTTGATTATTTTGATTATTTTGATTATTTTGATTATTTTGATTATTTTGATTATTTTGATTATTTTGATTATTTTGATTATTTCGATTATTTTGATTATTTTGATTATTTTGATTATTTTGATTATTTTGATTATTTTGATTATTTTGATTATTTTGATTATTTTGATTATTTTGATTATTTTGATTATTTTGATTATTTTGATTATTTTGATTTTGATTATTTTGATTATTTTGATTATTCTGATTATTTTGATTATTTTGATTATTTTGATTATTTTGATTATTTTTATTATTTTTATTATTTTGATTATTTTGATTATTTGGATTATTTTGATTATTTTGATTATTTTGATTATTTTGATTATTTTGATTATTTTAATTATTTTGATTATAGGTATTATATAAGGTGTTCAAGTAGCTGTCCCTTTTTGAAGTGAGAGTACCAACAAGTACAAGAAACTATGTCTTTTCAGTGCGTTACCACCGAACAAGAATCCAATAAATCAATTACGAAAGAACTCTTTAATACAGATTTACTTAATTGCACGAACACTGCATTTTTTACTTTACGTAAATGGTGTAGATTTTGATGTGAATTAGTTTCTTTTTATTTTGTACATTTTATGTTATAACGTGGCTATTTATTATAGACAGGATTAAATATCCTGTAATATCTAAATAAATAAATAAATTCTTTAATTGTTTCGACCTTTCCTTGATGTAAATCCATATCACTAATAAATAAAACACACATAAGATGTTTTAGATTTACACTTTATTAATAAAATAATGACAGCTGTTTCGCTAACCCAGTAGCTTCTTCAAATTCAACTTAAGACTAAAGATACATACAAGATACAGCGTTAATCAGGTAGTTGACCCAAGTTAAAATTCTAGAAACTATTACATTTATATTTTGCTTTTTGAAAACTATACCACGTCCTACTTGTGTGAGGTTTAAGTATAAAAATATAGTATAAGCAACTAAGAAACAATATTTCAATGGGTGAACAGATTTAACAGTGGGGATGAATTCAAGTCTAATTTATCGTTTAGTAACATTTCTGAGTTTTTAAGTTTATTAATTTCTAAAGATTCTAAACAATTTAGTTTTCTACCTTTATTTTCTACATGTATGGTGTCGAATTGTAATTCTAATCATTTAATAGAGAATGAGCACGAATTTAATTTACAATTCGACACCATACATGTAGAAAATAAAGGTAGAAAACTAAATTGTTTAGAATCTTTAGAAATTAATAAACTTAAAAACTAAGAAATGTTACTAAACGATAAATTAGACTTGAATTCATCCCCACTGTTAAATCTGTTCACCCATTGAAATATTGTTTCTTAGTTGCTTATACTATATTTTTATACTTAAACCTCACACAAGTAGGACATGGTATAGTTTTCAAAAAGCAAAATATAAATGTAATAGTTCCTAGAATTTTAACTTGGGTCGACTATCTGATTAACGCTGTATCTTGAATGTATCTTTAGTCTTAAGTTGAATTTGAAGAAGCTACTGTGTTAGCGAAACAGCTGTCATTATTTTATTAATAAAGTGTAAATCTAAAACATCTTATGTGTGTTTTATTTATTAAATAAATAAAACGTTTGTACATATTACTGTGAAATCTTCCCTTTGATAGAAATTAAATAAAGTAAATTAAGTATAAATTAATGAAACGCATAAACAAATTACGAACGAAATCAATACAGGTCGTGTTTTTGAATGCACCTGGTATATAACATGATAAATTTGCATAAAACTCATGATGTAAATATATTAGAGGTTATAGTGAATTTAGATAATAATTATAATATAATTAGATATAAAACGCATGCTTACGTACAAAAAGTGCATGAAAAGGATACAAAATAAATAATTCTTTAAGTAATAGCTCTAATCGTTATCATAGATTTGTTAATATTCCTTGAAAATATTCATTGTTTATGTAGGAATATTGTAATGCCAAATTCATTTAGAATAAGAAGAAAGCCACATGAAAACATCTGGCATTAACAGCAGAAACAATGTAACCTTAAAAACAATAAATGTCTATAATAAATGCGAACCAGATTTAGATATTTGGAATAGTAACTGAGATTTCTTACGTTCAAAATGTAAACAAAGCAACTGTCATTTCGATAAAAGGCAAAATGCATTAGAATGTGCATGCCTACAATAAAATATGAAAAATTATAGTAGGATTAGAGATGCCACACGTCTCAAATACGTAAGAAACATGAGAAAAACAAAGAAAGCAAAATACGAAAGACATCTAACGATACACAGTGGATTTCTGCTGGTTGATACATGAAAACTAAGTCAAGGCAGAAATTTCGTTGAAATGCAAAAGAAACCTACTTTAATCTCAAGAAATATAATTAAAAATATTTTATTACCACAAAACAGAATTTATGTAAATAAAATAACTTCAGACAAAGAAAGAAAGGAAAAATTTGCATACAATAGGTAGATTTAGACGAGGGTTGAAATGTAATAAATGTAAAAAAACAGTGAAAATTGTGATTAAATGCAAAGAGTAACCAGAAAGAAAAAGGCATTCATCGATCAGAGTCCAACAGTTCCACCTTGAGTCCTAGCTTAGCGTTCGGAGGAAAATCACTCCTTGATCAAGTGAAATAATTGAGCGTGATTTTTTAAAGATACAATAGAATCTAAACAAAGACTTAAAAAATATATGTGTGTTTTAATAAACAGTTTATATAAAACTCTATGATAATAACTAGGTTTTTAGTTTAAGTAATAAGATATCTTAAGTTTTAAATAAATGACTTGCAAAAATACAAATAGACTATCAAAAAATTTTAACAATTTACATCTTGTTGTTTTATTTATTTATATTTGCATTGGATACTAGGCCTAGCTGAGTAGAACCCGAAAGATATAACCCTAAGATATACAAACAATATACAGAGTCTAAAGAAATATATGCTTGAGTAACTGCCCACACAACATTTATTTCATTTATTGACAAAGAAAAACTCACAGCAACATGTAGGTCATTTTCCCGTCATCTTTAAAATTTTCTGGATTTTTTTTCTATACCTTTGATTCATATATATATATATATATATATATATATATATATATGGTAAATTCAATTTGTAGGCGATTTAAGGTCTGGTTTTACTTCAAAAACTATATATTTAAAACAATCCTACATGTACATGTTTCGGCTAATGATGCCTTTCTCAAGCCGAAACATGTACATGTAGAATTGTTTTAAATATATAGTTTTTGAAGTAAAACCAGGCCTTAAATCGCCTACAAATTGAATTTACCATAACATACAAAGGTCACGAAATAATTATCTTTATATATATAGTAAATTAATCAGTCGGCGATTAAAGGTCTGGTTTACTTCAAAGTATATATATTTAAAACAACCCTACATGTTTCGGCAATGATGCCTTTATCAAGGATATAAAATATAAATGCATTTATATTTTATATCCTTGATAAAGGCATAAACCAGACCTTTAATCGCCGACTGATTAATTTACCATATCATACCAAGGTCACGAAAATATTATATATATATATATATATATATATATATATATATATATGTATATATATATATATGTATATATATAAATTTTAGTTTGGTCAGTTTATGATTTATTTTTATAGGAAATTTTTAATTTCTTGTTTTTGTCGAAATATCTTAACATCAAAATTATTCAACTCATCAATTTTGAGAAGATTCGAGCTGGTATTTCGGTAGATTTTTTATTAGTAAATTATTATTACTAATTACTTACTTTATATTGTTCGATATTTTTCAGAAAAGATTCAACAGTAAATTTGTCAAGAAACAGTTTTCTTCCTCCGAAAATTATCACACCTGTAGTAAATAGAAATGCTGATATCCAATAGAAGGACGTGTAGAAAAGGACAGTTCCAGTTAACGGCACAATGTACCTGAAAATTAGGTAAAATGGAATCTCGTAATCTCACTAGTTATGACAGACAAGTTATGGTATTTGAGTATGGAATGTGACATATACATATATCGTAGCCTATTCCATTGAAATGCTTTTTGGTAATCAATGCGAGAACGATATCATTCAACCTCCACAATATATGTGTTGCTGAAAGAGCGTTGAATGTATACCGCCTGATTCTGAGCAAACGCAATGGCCTGAATGTACGAATATTTCTCCCGCTCCGAATAAAAATCCCCTGAACGCGTTAAGCCAATCACAAAACAGTCTGTTGCTAAACCCCTCCTCGCGCCAACTTAATTGGCGCTTGCTATATGAATGACATCGATGTTAAGCCAATCACAAAACAGTCTGTTGCTAAACCCCCTGCTCGCGCCAACTTAATTGGCGCTTGCTATATGTATGACATCGATGTTGACGCGCCTACAGCATTCAGGGGAATTGTATTCGAAGCGGGAGAATTATTCATACATTCGGATCGTTGCGTTTACTCAGAATTAGGCGGTATTAGGTTGCTTAGTGATTCCTAACAAGGGATTCCTTATACCATCACATTGTGTAATATACAGGCTGGCGCGGAACCAACTTACACATTTCAAATGTGAATAGTGCGCCGCCTCGATGGCTTGTTGTGGTTGGTAGGAAGGGGAATGGTAGAGGAGAGTACGCCATTTCACACTGTAAATCGCAATGGAGCGTTGGAACGTCTAACACCATGTCACCTGCGTTCATAGTTATAAATTTTTCCTATAGGTGTTCCTAAACGACTGTATGTTCCAGAGGCATATTATAAGTATTCACAAACTCAAACAAGCCATCGCTGACGAAGTTGCAGCCATTCATGAGGACCTACGGAGGCGCTTGTACGACAACTTCAAGAAACGTTGTCAACAATGCATTGATGCAAATTTTAATTTTCAAAAAATAACCGTGTAATCTATTATAAATTAAATAAATGGCAAGACATTTGGTTCTATTCAATAGGTCAATGTTTATCAAATATTCATATATAATTAATCATCATGTGAGTCTCTGTTTGCGCTTTTTGGTTTCATTTGCGTTTCCGCGAACGCTTTCCAGATAGTTTTGCCTAGCTTTTATACCAGACTATACGACTTGGTTATATGGTTTTCTTAAGCCAGTTTTCTGATCAGTTAATCTTGTCATGTTGAACGTTTTCGCGAAACAATTTTACAAAAAGGAACAGGCTTGGTGTTTTATTCGAATCATAATATCTTGGTATAAGAAACCATTCTTCCAAACTATAGCATCAATACGACCTTGATTAAATATTGATACGTGCTCTGCTACCTACGGTGCGCAAGCGCAACGATGGAGCCTGAAGATGGTCAAAATCAAAACTAAATCCATAGTCGTATCGCACAATAGTCTGAGAGCTTCTATTTATCGCGTATGCCCTTAGTCAGTGGTGACGGATGTGGGTGACTGAAATAAAAGATGGTGGGTAGCGCAACTCCGTTTTGCTTACGGAAGCTCAGTCTGAAAACGGAGGAAAGGGATTTCGCGAGCTAAGGCGCATACAGACAACAAAAATATAAAAGATGAATACAAAACGAAACGACAGAATGCTGCACATGATATCTGCAACCTGCTAAAGAGAGAATAAAACAAAATAAACAAAGGAAAAGGAAAAGGCTCGAAAACAGTTAACTCGTATATTAACAATTTACTTCTTGTTCAAAACAAAAAAAGAAACATAATTCTGTTCAAAATTAAACAAATAACTCATACAGCCTGGATAATAGTCAAACTGTATATAAGATAATATAACCTTCTAAAATATTGAATATAAAAGAAATAAAATGGTGATTAATAAATAAACTGAACAGAAACTAGGCTACAATATCATTATGAGGATAAAGAAAAATATTTGGATAAATTTCAAAATTAACCTGAATATTACGCTAATAAAGAATAAAACTAAACGACATCATTAGACTAGATTACAGTTATAAATGAAGTAAATCAGTCCTCCCTAAGGTAATAAACGAAAGCTTTGCAGAATAAAGCAATTAAAGTAATAAAATAAAATTGTATTACGTATATCTCAAATAAATTTTTAAGTCAATAATTTTATAATGAATGAAGTACACCTGCACGACTTGCAGACAGGTTTGTTTATGTTTATATTGATTTGTACCAGATGTTCACAGTTACAGAAGAAATTCTCACGCTAAAATAAATTTAGATTATCTTAAATAGATAAAAAACGGCAAATGATTATAATATATATTGAAGTGATATACGTTGTCTCCAAATAAAGAGAAGCCACACGTTGGTACATTAAAATGAAGAGATACGTTGATGGTGTAATAAAAAATTCCCCAACGTTCGTCAAACGATAAGGAGCGGCTGATCTAAATTTGACTAAAAGGATGATTTATGTGATAATAAATAAATAAGTTAATAAAGTTAAGTTAATAGATTTGAATTTATAAATTGGGCGCCTTTAATATGAAAATGTAAAATTAGATCAACGCTATCTATGTTCTCTCTTAATAATCCAACTAGCAGTCGTGAGCAAGAAATAAGCAAAACTAGACTCTTCAGGATCTTCGTCGATAATATATGTGTATATTTATCCCTATGTATGATGTTTTAATAGATAAATCTAATACTTAAAACTCTACAACTAAACACTAGCAAATAAAAGAGTGAGTTATGAAATATGAATAAATAATTTATTGAAGTAAATAAGGAATCTGTAACTTTGAATAAATTAATGTGCCTAGCGACAAATAAAATAGTTTACATATAATGCACGTGTGTATAATTCAAAGAGGTTATGTTTAGTAATGAAATATGGTCTAATATTGAATACAAATAGAAAACACAACAATTCAGGTAAGCACCACCATGTTTAAATTATTTATATAGTTTTACTATTATGAGAAAGTTAACGAAGTGTGTAAAAGTAAAATTCTGGATTTTATTGTATTAAAAAGTATGATTTGAATAAATAATATTAACTTTAGGACTTTATTGTAGGATAATGATTGAAGTGAAAGTGTTTTCAATCGAATTCTGCAGTTATCCAGAATGAAAGCGATGTGTTCGGGAAAATACAAAGTACGGGTCCTCCAATTTCTGATGACTGCGTTTGCGGCGTATAACGGCTTCGGTTCTGCCTCTTCGTCGGAACTCCAATACAAAAGATGCTCGGCTCGAATCTTATTAGTTTCCAAGCGATTGTCTTCAGGTTTGTTTTCAAAAGATGGGCCAAGTATTAATATTTCGATTCAGCATAAATTTGTAATTATATCACAGGTATTTTAATTTTTATTTAAATTTTCTTTGGAGATGTACTATATTACGGCCATTCGTTATTAGATTTTAGATAATGACGCCGATAGCGATTATTTATTTTCAAAGCCTAGTTAATATCGTCAAATAGTCTCGAAGTTTTACTTTTACTACATCCGTAAACATAAAGAATATAAATAATATATATATAATATAATAAATATATATTGACATTATAATTAAATTTATAAAATATTTTTCAAACTGTGAGAACATGCTTTCCAATATAAGGTTATGTTGTATTCGTGTGTAGAAAATAACATTTTCGCGGGTTAGTTGCATTTTAAAAAGTGGGCTTGTCTAACTAGTATCGATACAAAATATTAATGTAGATAAATTAGCTATCTGTAATTTCGCGCTAAAGATTTGAATTATGAAATTGAGAATTAAAATATAAAAAGTAAGTTTTAAAATAAAAATAAGTTAATTTAAAGTATACAAAGTTATTGTCATATTAATTTATTATATTTCGATACTAATTTTACAAATTAAGTCCGCCAATTTAACCCTTCTTCTATGTGTTTTATGTTGTTAAATACTGTTTTTCCCATTACAGTTGCTGGAATAAGGGTGCAGTTTGCCCCATTACAATATATATATATATATATATATATATATATATATACCGTATGAACGCCAGGGAGTGATTGATCTACCACAATGTAGTAAGACGAAGACGAATAGCGAGTTTATGTGGTTAGGGTTGAGAGAGGTATATTCAATCTGTTCTACTGTCTAACTGTACGGGCGTTCCATTTCTTTATCCAACACATTTTACATACGATCTAAGTACGAATCAAATAATCTCTCTCTAACACATTGAATATTCCTATCAGTCGCTCATTGTGTTCAAGCAAGGCGAATATACTTGCAGTTGGCCAGTCATTACTTATATATCCATCGATCGCACGACGTTGTGCACACGGTATATATATATATATATATATATATATATATATATATATATATATAAATAGAATACGAATAACTACAAATATTTAATAAATATCAAAATGTAATACTAATACACGAAATTTACGCTACTAAAATATAAAATTTGAACAGAGTTGTGATAACTCGATGCACAGTCATGTGTATGCGTAACACTTTTAGCAAGGCTACAGCCTCGCCTTTAATACAAACGGTAACGTGTTATATAAACACGACCTTACTATGTATTTGTTACATACACAAGACTATGTGTCAGGGTTGTAGATGTGTTCTAGAAACACATCACAAGGATCTTCTCTAGGTATATATAGACAATCGTTTAAGTAAGAGGGAGTTACAGTCAGAGTCATAGTCAGAGTAACAGTTACGATAGAGAGTTACAACCAGTCAGTGGTACGAACTGTGTTATACTTAATAACCACGTTCTACCCTGTCTGAGTTGAACCTAGTAATCCATGTAAATACATTGTTATCCAGTTGTAAGAGTTAAATTAATTATAGAATGTTACCCGAACTTTGTGTGTATCATATAATACGATAAGTCGCCCAAACCTGCTATCCGATGTGGCCGCCCAAACGGCCCACATTACATGCCGATCCTCCAGGCACATAGGACCTTATCACACAGGGCCCTACATTATTACATGGCGCCCTGCCACGAACGTGCACATAAGGCCCACCTTATTACATGGCGATTCTGCCTACCTACGGCTTAGGACCATTCTGCCAGTCGTTTAAGACTGCAGAGAACTTGTAGGAACCCGGAACGAACCAATGAAGAAAACCTACAGTTTAGCAGGTCAGCGTAAGAAATGGGCAAGTACGCGACAAAGAATGGAGGAAATCATCTCCAAGAGCAAGCAGAATAATCCTCCACACGGCGAGAAGAAGAGAAAGAAGAAACACAGGTATTCATTTTAAAATAAAGTTACACACAGACAATTACGGTGTATAAAAGTAAATGAAAAGTGCAAGACTTTCATATCTATAAACTATGTACATTTCGCGAGTGAAAATGTTAATTTGCATTATAAGAGACAATAATATTGATTTAATGCGTACATACCATGTTATTTATGTCTACCTACGCAAAAATGCAGAAGTTGCAAAGCGCGTAGCACACGGTTCTTTATTTAAAGGTCAAGTTTATTTGAAATCCGATATGTACAATGTAATTTAGAAATGCTACATTTTGGCCGTACATGTCGCAATTTTGTTATTAACGCAGAAGTTTAAATATATATTCTTTTTTTTTAAGAAGCCGCCTATATATATATATATATATATATATATAAAACAGAGTAAAATATGTTATATTTTTTTGCTCATAAGTTCAATTACGTTCAAAGTATATACAAAATACATACGTGTTATTTTTTACTAGGCGCCACACATGAATGTTGTAGTTCATATTGTTTATTAAACGAACAGATAAACAATAGCATGTATATTTAAACTAGTCGCGAGTAAATAAACATCGATTTAAAATATGTACGTACTGACAAGACAGTTTAGGAATCCACGAAGTCAAGTTCACTTATAAAAATGCAACACATCATTTATTTCTAAACGATTACGCTTGGTGACATTGAAGAAAATATTGTTGACATATTCAAAAAAAAGTTTTTCGCAAACAAAAGAGAATAATATTAAATTAATAAAAGAAACCAATATACGAGGAGTAGTATATTAATTTTATTTGTAAGAATTCCGAAAATTTTTGTCACAAATGCCTTAGAAGTTGATTCCAATGATATAATGGTTAGTAACGGGACGATTCGATAGCATCCTAATCACGTCAGGAGCTCAATAAGACGACAGAGACCTATCGATTGTACCTTTACGACACCAACATCAGTGCAGTTTCCACCAACCCCCAGGACAGATCATCCTAGAGTTGTGGAACTAGCGAAAGCGATAACCAACCGAATCAGACGAACTTCAGAAGTAGAAGAAAGGCAAAGAAGACTCCAATTCGCCCCTAGATCGTGAGGAGGCAAGCATGCGCTTCCAGGGAATAGTCCGACACGACAAAAAACGCTCTCAGAATTTTTTTTTTAGAGATTACAGTTATAACAAAAGTGTGTTTTGGTAACTGGTCTCAAGTTTTTCTGTATTGAAGAAAAGGCTTACAGTATAAGGGCATTTCCGCTGTACGAGCACCCTTACTGTAGCCAGAATAAGCTTCAAAAGATAGTTCTGCGCAGGAACATGACAGACACGGAATATGTGTTGTCCAGGGAAATACACGAATGAGTGATTTCCAAAATAATTTTTCCCATGGAGGAAATAGATAGAAAAACAGAGAGTCGATTTATATTAAAGTATGGTTGAAAAGGGAGCACAAAGAATTGGGAGCAAACAATCATGCACAAGAATTGAAACCACAAGATCAAGCATGAGGAATCGGAAACAAGAACCAAACGCGAAAAACCAAAAGACAAGAATGGCAAACTGCGAAACAAGGCTATATAAGTTGCACATGATATATAAGTAAAATATAAAAAGCGAACAGACTAGCAAAATTGAGACAGCGTACAAAGGCCCGATTATTATTTTTTTTTTTTTCAACTATGTAAAACCTACGATTTAGCATTATATTTTAAAATTTATCATTTACTATTTAAAGTTTTACAATCTATATTATATATTTATTATTATATATATATTAGACTATCCATCATGTTACTATGTACTTATTATTGTGTGACAGTTGATAACGATTTCACTTTAGAAGTGCAGTCATTGTAATTTTAACAAATTTATTGTTTGAATAACGTCATTGTAAATTTGTAATCCCAGTAGTGTTTACCACATTTTTAAAATAGTAATAGGGAAAGTAAATAGTTAGAGAGATTCCGATGAAAGAAAAACAAACATATTAGTGTTATTTTTCTTTCCTCCCCAAGAGGGATGGTGTGATAACTCGATGCACAGTCATGTGTATGCGTAACACTTTCAGCAAGGCTACAGCCTCGCCTTTAATACAAACGGTAACGTGTTATATAAACACGACCTTACTACGTATTTGTTACATACACAAGACTATGTGTCAGGGTTGTAGATGTGTTCTAGAAACACATCACAAGGATCTTCTCTAGGTATATATAGACAATCGTTTAAGTAAGAGGGAGTTACAGTCAGAGTCATAGTCAGAGTAACAGTTACGATAGAGAGTTACAACCAGTCAGTGGTACGAACTGTGTTATACTTAATAACCACGTTCTACCCTGTCTGAGTTGAACCTAGTAATCCATGTAAATACATTGTTATCCAGTTGTAAGAGTTAAATTAATTATAGAATGTTACCCGAATTGACATTAAAATATTCAGACAAAAAGGGTTTTTTTCTTCGTAATTCGCTTCTTATTCTCAACGGGACGATGTCGGCAAATTCCACTTTATATACGCTCCACGATCTTATCCGTAATATGCGACTTCCACAACAGGCAGAATTACGCAGAACTCAATTCTCGCAAGAGTGAAACAAGGCACGTAGAACAACCCAAGAGGTCTTATACACGGCATGTCAACGAATGTCTTATATCGAGACGATAATCGAGGCGGTAGCAGGGATGGGGCGATATCGTGAGAAACATCCACACAGATGATGACAACGTACTCGTGAAAATAAAAATTGAAGCAATGTGTGACGTAAACGAGTATACCGGGCGATAAAACGTAGCAACTATTTAGATATATGAGATGAAATTTAAAGCGAACCTCAATATAATCTAAGGAATGACATTTAAAACGTAACAGCTCGTACTGTAGTAGTTGCTTCAGGTAAGAGATAAATGGCAATAGCGAAATATTGACATCAGTCTTTTTAAAGGAGTTTGGCGCAAGCCTTGCTACATGGAACACTCACTGTTTCGTTGAAAAATTAGAGCTTCAAGCTTCTGAAGATAAATAATCAATTACGAATGTAACGATATGTACCGAAAGTAATCAAATACGAAAGTAATGATTACATTTTCAAATAGGTAATTGTTACTTCGGTCCGCGCGTGTGACGAATACTAACGTATCGAATAGTTACCTTTTCGACATCACTACCGCCCCCACGCTAATAATATTACAAAAGTGGCTATTGAAAAACTCAACCGGAGGTGCCCATTCGCCTTATTCTCCTGATCTCGCTCTGTCAGATTTACGTCTCTTTCGCTCTCTTTCAAACAACCTTCGATATCTCTTAATAACACGTCGCACTTCAAAATTGGTTTGACCAGTTCTTCACTTCCAAACCGCTGTATTTCTTCAGGCGCGAAATTTAAAAATTTACGGATTGATTGACAGGCATTGGTAAATAATGGGGAGCATATATTATTGATTCGTTCGTATACATTGTTAAAAAATTAATAAATTTTGAGTTTCATTAAGACGCTATGAGTTTATGCATCAACCTAATATAGCACCTGTTTTGTCTCTAGGATTCAGAAAATAATTACTTACTTTTATAATATTTTCTATTAATGTAGTTTTACCTTATGGAATAGATAGCTTTCATCATGCTATAATGAGAATGTATTATCCCTTTCGGTAGTCCGGTGGTTCCACTACTGAAATAAATATTAGATGCGCTCCGTATATCTTTTACATCATCTGGAAGAAAGGTATCCTCTTCAGGATGAGGCTTCAAAAAATCAATTAGCGTTGCATGTTTTCCATGTGAACCCATGACAACAATTTGGGGTTCCTTCTCCAATTGGGCTGAAGCTTTCTCAATCAGCTCCAGTCCATCTTCAGTTACGAATATAAGTTTCGGCGAGACGATTTTTAATAAATGTACGATGTCTCTTGATGATAATGACGGGTCTAGTCCTGCTGGGATGGCGTTTAAATACATTGTACTGTATACTCCTAAGAGGGCTATCGTATTATTCCCAGAACATGTTACTACGACATCGTTTTCTTTGATACCACGTCTTCTCATTTCCAGAGCGATGCGAATGAATTTCTTATTAAGATTCTCATAAGTTTGTTCTTCGTTTGTTTGACCGTCTATCTAAAATAAGAAGACATAAATGAATAATTATTTGAATATTATACAAGATTTACTATGGCAATCATTTTATTTCGTTTTAGTAATAAAATACACAACATTTAATTTGTTGTGAAAGTTGTTGAATTTATTTAAAAGTAGTTTATTTTATTTATCGGTACACATATTATGATGTTAAGATATGTAGACGACACCAATAACAATTTAAACAATGAAACAACATATATCACGATTCCATATGTTCCACAATTATCAGAAAAAATTAAATATACTTTAAAAAATATGATATAGCTACAACATATAAGCTTAGTAATACTAATAAATATCTATTTTCAAAACTAAGACCTAAAATAGAAAAAAATAGAGAAACACATGTCATCTCTAAAATACCAAGTCGCGATTGCGATAGTTACTACATAGGCCAAACGAAACAATATTCTTACAAAAGATTACAAGCCCACAAATACTCCAAAACAGACAAAACTACTTTATTTACAAACAAACTACAGCGCGATCACCATTTCGATTTAGAAAACACAGATAATCGATAAAGAACAACACACAATGAAAAAGGAAATTAAAGCAATTATTAATATTAAACAAGAAAAATATTCAATTAACAACAGAAGTTATATAAAAAATCTAAGCAGTATATACTATAACCTAATAATGTAACGATCTGCAATTTACCATCATGAATATATGTTGTTATTACAAAATTATCTATCATATGTTATTTAAATATCTGCACGCTGGCTTATCATGCTGGCAGTTCCGTATTTAGATCCCTGACTGGGCTGTCCGAGCAGGTTTTTGTGGTTTTCCTTCTCGTTCAAGGCGAATGCCGACAGCTTAAAATCTTAAATCGCTCCACGGGCGCGGAAATAATAATAACTCATGGCTTGCCAAGCCCCCGTAATTGACTTCTTGCTGTCAAAAGTTCTGAAGCATGAGTTACTATTATTAAACTTGAATGTATCTTTGAATATTTCAATTTTATCCATGACAACTACAGATATATAAGTTTGACATTGATATACTCTCATTTATATTTTTAATTTCTTTCAAAAAGGCACTGTATCGAAACATGTAAGATTGTTCTAAATATATTCTTATCAAAGTAAAACAGACCTTAAGTCGCCAACTAATTTAATTTACCATAACATACAAAGGTCAAGAAATAATTATATATCATAATTATATATCAATAATTATATGTCAAGAAATAATATATATTTTAAAAAGTTTTTAAGGAAAAATTAGTTTGGAAATTCATTGAGGTTTTTTAAGAAGTTATATCAATCTAGAGATTTATTCTAATCAATATATAATATCAATTTTGCTTGAAGTTCGAATTATTAAATTGTTTTCAATTTGACGGTGACACACGGTGCATATTAATTTGCTTATATATATTTGCTATTTTGCAAAACGAAATGAATATGAATTATTAATTAAAGAATTTTAGTTTATCTGAAGACACATGAGAATAAGAATAAGATATTCTTAGCGATCCAAGGGAAAGAAAAAAATAATAAGTAATTAGTAAATAATTCTTATTTATAAAGTTTATAATAACTAGTAACAAAACTTCCCAATAAATTTACCTGAAGCACTTTATGTTTATGCTCCCGCATCTTATCGAATATCAATTTTCCAAGGCCCCTTTCGTCAATGGGAATGTTAATTTGGGGACCATAAAGTATATTATCAATTCGTTTAGTTGGCGCTTCTGCAAAAATCATGTTGTAATTCTTACTAATTTATAAGTATCACCCATACTAACCCATTTTCACAATTTCCGTAATGCTGCGAAACAAACGCGCACCAAATACAGGACAACTACTGAAATACTAACAGTGACTTCTGTTATATAATATGGTCACAAAAGTGTTTATCAGTCAATGAAATACACAATTTTGATGATAAGTTTAAACTTGAAAATATTTAAAAACGTTCTGAAGCTGTATTAGTGTAAATTGAATTTTTAAAGCGATAAGCGTGATTTATTTTGTATTATCCGAACGTACCGTAATAGAAACATTATATAATTAGCGAATAATTATATATAAAAGTTGTAATTCGGTAAGTGTAGATCATCCGCCAAATAATCATCTGGTTATTGATATAAATCTACGTAATAACATTACATTGTGAATAAATTTCTTGTTGTGTCATTGTTAGAAGAATGGTAAAGCTATTTTTTATAATTACGTATTTGTTATGGCAACGCTATTAAAACACCGATAACGATGTGTTTATAATATAACTGGTGACTATAAATGATTGGAAATTTATTTCTTAAGCTGCAACTTTATCTTGATACGTCTGATTTTTAAATTCAACTTTATCAAAAATTTGTAAAAGTAAACGCGAAATATTACACAAAACATTTGACATTTGTTGTTTTTATTTTAAAAATAGTCTTCGCTGAGCAAAATACATTTATAGTATTTGGCCTATTTTAGAAGCGGCTTGTAAAATGAAAATGATAATTGGATATATTCCAAGCAGTTGACTTATTATCAGAGAGCGGACTCGAGCAATTGATGATTCATAGCCCATAGGCGACTGCCTTGTATTCGTAATAGGTTTGTTTCTGTAAACGATCCGTGAGTTTCGAACAATTTGATACTTGTGGCTACCTGCATAAGTGGTACATACCTACATATGCAGTTAATATGTATCTGTTATTGCACAACAGAGCGAATGTAATAAACGGTTTGGTAACCGGCAGCAACTACTGCCGAAATAAAAGTAATGCTGACAAGCGAATTGCGTATCTAATGTTGAATAAAAATAATTTACAAAACTATATATTTTCTGTGAAACATTGAAAGTGGAAAACATTACTATGAACAACTAAGTGTTCCTGCGTTAAATTAGTTCTTTTCTTTTTTATTATCGTTAGTATCGGGGTATATCTGGAGGAATATACTTCGATAGAATGTAATAATATCTTGGAGGGATAGTACAGTACGGCTATTAATTTATATTCCTGAACCTTTCAAACTTTATTCGCTTAAAATAATATGTAATAATAATAAATTAATACGTCAGTATTAGCAATAACGTGTACCATTCTTGCATATTTGTGACCATATCTGAAACTAGAGGCTATTGCATGTGTCTTATCGCTTCTGTAATTTTCTCTTCTAACTGTTCTGTATTGTAGACGGAGGATTATCTCGGAAAACCAATAGTTTCAGTGCACCACAAACATATGCATCAAATGATATTAAGTCCGGAGAGTGAGATGAAAAAGAAAAATCGGTGAAACGTGAAATTACATTCTTTCCAAACGTATCCCGCAGAAAGGTTCTCGTAGCATGTACTGTGTGGGACCTTGCCCCGTCTTACTGAAAAAACTGGCTACCGAAGCGTAAGTTCCTTGATCTGCAAAAACTCCGAAGGTAATCTACAAACGGTGTGAGAAATATAGCGCTCTAGATTAACAGTTCCTGGACGTCCGTTTTCATCAATGAATTAAAACCCAATAATTCCTCGTCAGGAAGCTGCACACCAGATGGTCACTTCTTTACTATGCAACAGTATTTCTTGCACCTCTTCTGGTCGTTGGAAACCTAAAAATCTTGCTATGCTTATTTACAAGAGCTGACAAATGAAAATTACATTCGCCACTGTACCAGATGTTACTGATGAAACTGGGATTATCGTATTGCAGAGCAAGGATTCTGACACTGTATGCAAGTCTTGCAGCATACCCTTTCTAAATTGTTGGTTCGTTTGAATAACGTATGAATGGGCATTAAGTTGTTTTTGTTTCTTCTGCAGAATCCTCTTGTTCATATTCAATTTTGCAGCAGATCCCCGTGGTGAGTCCAAAATTTGATTCAATACTCGCTCGTGAGTTTCGTTGGTATTCACTGTTTTTTTTCGTCCAGGTTTAGCTTTTCTTTGGTGTACCACACTTCCAGTTCTTCTAAATTTGGTTATAATGTTCAGTAGAATAGCATTACTTGATGCCTATTTATAGAAATGCTCCGAAAATTAATCGTGGACGAATTTAATGTTTGGACCATTTTGTCTACCTAAACCGTATGAGCGAAAATAGTATTCAACAAAAAAACTTTTTTTTAGTAGATAACATTATTTATGAACTTGCAAACATATCAGTATATCTAGCCAAAACGAAACGGCAATGTTTATGTCAAATAACAGTATTAATTGTTAGAGGTTTAACCACTAGAAGGCCTACGGTTTCAGTACTGTAAATTAATAGCCATATTGTATTATCCATTGGATTCTTCCTTTCCAAGTATTTAGCCAATTTTTTGAATGTACCCTACGCCATGTCAGGCAACTATTCCATGTCATCATGGAGCACCATATGCATTACTCCCTATAATCTAATTACCTCTATTTTCAAGTATTTACTTATAAAGTTAATTATGACACTAAGGCAATTAAATATAGTTCATCAGATCCTTAATTTTATATATTCTTAAAAAGTTTTGAATTTTATTTACATATTTAATAATATAGTATATATTTTCATCCGTTTTGCTGAGAATAATCTTTCTGGAAAGGTTAATTTTTTGGTAATTTACACACATAATTTTTTTGTGTAGTTTTTTCGTCGCATGGAGAGTATTTTACTGAATAAGGGTCAAAGTAGAATTGGTCTATTGTAGCTTCTGAGTATAGGCTCTCCGAAATAATTCTGCAACTATCAACGAATTTTTTCGAATGGATAATGTAATAATTGTATTAAGTTAGATAATTTAAAGATAAGAATTTATTTTTCATGTTTAAATACTATCATATTTGTTTACATGAATTTAATAAATAGAGTGTATTTGTGATAAGAATAAGTATATTTACATGTATATACTCTTAAACATACACAAATCGAGTGTTATTGTTTTTTATCTTCTCTAGTTATGCTTATACATATATAAAATGACAGTATATAGACAATTAACATTGTTTTTGCATGCGAAATGAATAATTAAAATGAATGATTATTTGGTTTCTAATTCTGTAAAAAATTATAATACTATTACTATTAAAACTTTAAATAGAATGACTGGTAATATACCTCTCTATTATACTTGTTCCGTAGATAACGAGCGATCAAGATAATTTGTAATCAAGTCATTCAGGAATTTAAGTCCGTGTGTCTTTACCGATTGTAACCGTTGCATATTTATATATTCGATTGACATTTTACTTTATGTTTGTAGTGTAAATGCAGTTCAAGTAACGACATACGTTTTCGGATTCATAAATGACTCGATTACAAGTATTTTTTTTCAACTAAGCAACTTTTCTTTTAAAACAGTAAATATGTACTATTTTCGAATTTTTAAATATCAGTAGATGTAGCATCAGGTATAATGCAGCATTGCCGTATTATGGGTTGGCGAAATTAAAAATATTCTCAACATTATCTAACACTCTTTTTCGGTATTTTATATCAGATTCATTCTAACAAATAATTTTTTTGCTATTTATGTACTTAGCTATAAAAGCACGTTTGGATAAAAATTTAAAGCTGCCTAATCTATTTGCAATTTCATGATTATTAAATGATTTTATCATGCAATACATACAGGCTGATTCATTTTCGGCCCTCACCATGGGGATCTCGCTTATTATTGGAGATAGAGTATAGGTTTAAATTTGGCAAAGTTGTTAAATTTTGTGTTTGTTATAAATCCGTAAAGAAAATAGACCTGTGACAAATGACCTTCGTTATTTAAAAAAAAAACCCAAAAACCCCATTTTCTTCTTTTACCTGTAGCACCGACATTTGGCCTTGTAGATAAAAAATAAAAACACATCCTTGTGGCCATTTCTAAACCTCTATCCAGTGGTGTACTCTAAATTTTTATAAGACGTTTCGTTTCTTTCTGGCCATCATCAACTATCTAATTTCTTATAGGCGCCATATTGGATTTAGACATCTTCAGAAAGAGTTTTCTTTTCTAATTTCAACCATGTACCACATGCTGACTAAAGTTTTTAACATTAGGTTTTATTTGAAAGAATAAATTAGAAGATTAAATAAGGTAGTCATGGAATTTCAATCTGTCAAACATTTCATTTATTGTTCATTAATAATACAAAAATGTCATACACTAACGAAGAGAAACGAGATATGACAAGTATTTTTTATTCTTCGAACCGAAATTCAACAGTAGCGAGTACAAGATATCCACAATTATATCCAGAACGACAACAGCCCCATCGTACCATTTTTCTAGATCTCGACAGAAATTTGGTCGAGAATGGATCGTTTACTAAGCCGCGTAATGGTCAAGAAAATCGACAAGATATTTTACAAATGGTAAATTAAAAGCGTGTTTTCAAATTTCATGTTAATCTTGTATTTTTATAGATAAATAATAATCCATCAATTTCTATACGCGAAGTAGCGTCAGAATTAAATTTGTGCCAGTCAAGAGTACAGACTGCAATGGATTTTTTGTCTTCAGAAGAAAGAAAAAAGAAGAATTATATTGAACTTTATTTGTATGTAATTGATATAAAAAAATTGTGATTATATGTTATGTAGATATATTTAAATTTTTGTATGTTTGAATTTGAACCACGGCGGTAGGTAGGTTGTCCAGGTCGAAATTGATGTTTGAACGTGGCGCCTATATGGAAATCAAAAATGTTTAGAGATAATTTTATATTGGTATTATCTTGAGATTATATTAGGTAGGGATTGCCCTGGCGTTTCCGGGATCGATGAGAGGTTAGAGATTCTCGGGTGGTCGTGAAGATAGGTGTTGGTAAATTTGAAATTAAATAAAACTTAATTTTGTTTAATTAAACTCTTGGATAATTCGTAGTGTTAGTTTTGTGCGTCGATTGTATTATTTTTAAATTTCATAGTACACGGTTTTACAAGTTTTGTATACTTGTATTTTCATTTTGTTAAAAACACCTATCTGTTGAAGGAATCTCTCGTTATTATGTTTTATTACATTAATTAATGTAAGTAGTATTTTATTATTAATTAAGAATTGAAAGAGCTCTATAAAATAATAATAATTTGTTATGTTGTAAAATTTTCCATAATCGAAAAATAGCTAGAAAATATTATCAGATCGTTGTTTTTCTGAGTTGGGTTTTTATTAAGTTGAATATATTAATACGTAGAAAGGTGGGGATATTTTTGTGCTTCGTCATGTTTATTTCGTGCATGATTTTAAGATTTTGATTTCGCGCGCAAGATAGACAAATTTTCATCTTGACGTTTGGAGTTTGGGGTTAAGGTTAGTTTGTTGACATCTGATAAAATTTTATTGTTATATTTATTTATGTTTGTTCGAGAGTCAAAGGAGGCTTTTCTCTTTGCGCGTGTCATTTATCGCAAAGACTTTTTCCTCCTCGCTACTGTTAATTTTGCTTTAGCTCCCTATACACTCAGTAAAGGGATTTTTTTCTTTTTTTTCTTTTTTTTATTAAAGTTATAAACAAACTAAATGTGATTTTCTATTAATGCTTATTGTTTTACTTTAAATTTAAACTCGGCCCGTATCCGTGAGGATAACCCCTGAAGTAGGAGCTCAAGGAAGGCAACACGACTGAAGTCAGCTGGGAGAATAAGTTACGGTGTATAGATTGCAGTGCGAACTTAAGTTAAAATAATAATTAGAAGCACATTCCACTGCAATACGTATCTGACTATCTTGACGACAATATCCCATTAAATCAATTACAATATTTATGGTGGAAACAAGATGGCGCACCAGCACACAATGCAGCTGCTGTTAGAAATTTCTTAAATCAAGAGTTTGCAAACCGTTGGATTGGAAATAAAGGAGTTGTTGAATGGCCTGCGAGATCACCCGATTTAAGTCCGCTAAATTTTTTTTATGGGGATATGGTAAAAATAATATTTATAAAGTAGATGCGCCACAAAACATTGAAGAATTACGAGACAGACTTCAGAATGCCTTCGATGCAGTTCCTAGAAGAACTATACAAAGGGCAGTACAAAATGCCAGAAGGCGTGCCCATTTGTGCATTACCGAAGATGGCCAGATAATTGAACATTTACTGTAATTGTTTATTGTTTACTTTTCTATGTATTTTTATTAATGTTTTTGTTATCTTGTACTCGCTACTGTTGAATTTCGTTTTGAAGAATAAAAAATACTTATCATATCTAGTTTCTCTTCGTTAGTGTATGAAATTTTTGTATTATTAATGAACAATAAATGAAAAGTTTGACAGATTGAAATTCCAAAGGCTACCTTATTTAATCTTATAATTTATTCTTTCAAATAAAACCTAATGTCATAAATTATAGTCAGCATGTGGTACATTGTTGAAATCAGAAAAAAACTCTTTCTGAAGATGTCTAAATCCAATATGGCGCCTATAAGAAATTAGATAGTTGATGATGGCCAGAAAGAAATGAAACGTCGTATAAAAATTTAGAGTACACCGCTGGATAGAGGTTTAGAAATGGCCACAAGGATGTGTTTTTATTTTTTCTATACAAGGCCAAATGTCGGTGCTACAGGTAAAAGAAGAAAATGGGGTTTTCGCGTTTTTTTTTTTAATAACGAAGGCCATTTGTCACAGGTCTATTTTCTTTACGGATTTATAACAAACACAAAATTTAACAACTTTGACAAATTTAAACCTATACTCTATCTCCAATAATAAGAGAGATCCCCATGGTGAGGGCCGAAAATGAATCAGCCTGTATACGTCTAATAGTAATATTATACAGGCTGGCCCAAAATGACCGAAAGGGTTTGAGTTCATTATAACTTCTTATTTAAGACATAATTATTAATTTTTTTTTAATTTTAAATACAGTATATTAGTGGAGAATATTTTTAAAAAAATTATATCTCGCAATGGATCGTTGATTTGAGAAATGAAGGTCAACGATGTTGGCACGTTGTTCAATTGTGTACTGTTCCATTTTAAATTCCCAAAGTCTTCTTTACAAAATACTGAAAACAAAAAAAAAAAAATTATAATAAAAAAGTTATAAGGAATTAAAACCCCTTCGGTCATTTTGGACCACCCTGTATTAATATAAGGCATAGAACATAGAAAAAATAAATTTATTAATTACAAATTTATTGTATTTTCGCAAAGTAATGTAAATATAAATATGCTTTCTATATTTTACGATGCTAATTATTAGAATTTTTTAATAAAAATTTTAAAAAGTCACCCTTAAGCAGGATTCGAACCCACGTCCATGGCTTGCCGAACCATTTCTTTAACCACTAAGCTATTAAGGACTCTAAATTCGAATACTTGTGGGAAGGCCTTAAGTCACATGAAGGAAACAAATGATGGTACGCCCGTAGTCGACATTTGTTGCAAATTTATTCCATTTTCGCGAAGTAACGTACATGTAAATATGCTTTCTACATTTTACGACGCTAATTATTCGAATTTTTTAATAATAGCTTTAATTTTTCCAAACTTAGTCGTAGAAATTTTTCACGTATGTACTGGAAGCAGTTACCTTGCAAGTCTAGAATTTTATAATATTATGTGAAGAAGTGGAAAAATTACTTTTTCTCCGTCGACTGAAGATTGATTTATAATATTCTTTTCTCCAACATCTAGGAATGTTCTGGGAGGCTAATATTTCTGAATCCAGTGTTGGTTTCTAGCTCGACGATCCCAGAGGCACAAAAAGCAGGGAAATTTTGTGTAACCTCTTTGAAAGCCAAGTAAAAAGTTTACCATTTTGAGATCCACATAGAAGACCCATTTATGGTCTGGATATTTTAGTAACTTTATATCCTTCGCAATGTCGTCATGCTTCCTTTAATTGAACGGAATATCCAATAGGAATTGCACCGAAAACATTCCCGTTGTGTAATGGGACACACTTGAGGTTTCTGCTGGAACTGTCGATAAACAAACGCTATTCTCTTGGGTCATATTGTACAACGTCCATTTTAGTTAGCAAACCTGGCACATTGTTACAATAAACAAATTCACAATCTTCTTTAAAATATTACACAAGATCACTTTCCCTGCTACGATAGAAAGTTATCTTCGTACTTTGCTCGAGTATGTTTTTTTCATTTAATCTTGAATCTAGGCAATTTCGATGATTTAATTCTGCTTGAATAAAACGTCGTGGTCCATCATTAGAAATGATATCTCCATAGTTACAATCTACATCTGAATCTTGCGCCTCAATAGCATCTGCCATGTCTTCATCAAACGAATACTCAAGTGGTGGAAGCTTTTTATAAATTAGCACGAGTATTTCATCTGAATGAGTGGTCGAATCGCGAGTCGATATTAGGATATACAATTTTATTCTTCTTATTATAACTGGAGATCTGAACTAAACAAAAATAGCAATCATTTATGAGGTTTTTCGGTTTAAGCTATATCATTGGAACGCCAAAAGCTTATTTCTGGCGTTTTCCCTTGCTGCCCTGCCGTAAATTTTCCACACATAGTTTACACACATTATGTGGTGCCTACGACTTGTCCTGATCAACAAGTTTTACGACAAAATAAGCCAAATACATAAGTCCTTTGTCTGAGAACGATGAAGCTGCCACAAATGTGGCAGAACGTATCGGCACTATTTACACATCTTCGAGTAGTAGACATGATGTAGTTTCTTCCCTAACAACTAACATGTAACTAACGTTTTATTATCACCCTTGTTTACTCTGAAATAGTCCTAAGTGATCAATACTTTCTAATAAAGTCTCATTAAACCCCAATATGTTCACTTAATGAACATGATTAGCATAATAGGCTTGCACTTCTTTATAACTGTTTATTAATTAATTAGTTCATTTATTACTTAAATACTATCAGGTAGAAGTGTACATTATGCTAATAAAGAGATAAATGTATTTATAATGTCTTTCAATTCTTTATACAATTAAGAATTTTCTGCATTTACTTAATGATTTTCAATAATTTTAGAATCGGCGAACAAGTAATCCCGTTGAAAGAAAGCTTGACGTGACAAATGGGGACAAATGGGTTTCATATTTGGCAGTAACGTACCAATATTCATTAAAAACAAGTATCATATCATAGTCAGCAGAAAAGAACATTTAATTGTTGGCCAGTGTAATTTAACGTTTGCTCCTCCAAAATATTATAAGATTGCAATAAAAATTATTAGTATCATTATTGACAAGAGAATAGAGAACATTTAGCAGAAGGTAAAATACGGTCGAAGACAAAATTACATCCAAATATAATAAAGAAATATTGAAAATTCATCCAAATTGAAGAAATCATTCATTCTTTTAAGGTTACATAAAATAGAAAAACTTTTTTCGTTCCAAATATTTGAATTTCTTGTTAGGCATGTGATTAGAAATCTTACAAATCACATATACAAACAAGAAAGATATTATAAATATTGTTTGTATGTTCCTTATTAAAGAGCGCCCTCATTCTTATGCATATATTCAAAAAGTTATGTACGATGTAATTCGGCTTCTGAGAAGTTTTGAAACAGTGTTTGCATTAGCCTTGTTTGCCTGTTTACAGAATGAAACCTCATTTTGCATAAAAAGTCATCGAAAGTTAAATTATTATAATGGTAAACATGTAAAAGAATAATTTTGAGAGAGGCGCCTTCTACTATTCGAAAATAAAATACTTAAATTTTCTTTAACTTTTTCATTCAAATTGTCAAGAGAATTCTTTATAAGCTCTGCGCTAAAACATATGAGGGTAAGCTGAAAAATTCAGTAACTAACTATGAGATGGCGCTATGTAAAAGCAATCCTTGACGCTATTGTATAGCTTGATGTTTCAATGATATGCGTGTTAAACTTCATATCGATCTATCATGTAGTTTGTTGTGTACACTCGTTCAAAGCAGAGTACTTTTATCGCTTTTTAAAAATGGACAATATCGAAATTCGCGCAGTGATTAAATACCTGTGGAAAAAGTATTCTTCACCTAGAGAAATTCATGTTGATATGGTAAATGTGTTAGGCGAGGAAGCTCCTTGTTTTAATATTGTTTGCAAATGGGTGAACTAATTGAAAAAAGGTCGTACGAGACTAAATGACGATCCCCGTTCTGGGCGTCCTAAAACAGCCATTTCTGCAAAAAGTTTTGAAATTTATGGAAACTGAGCGCCAATACACATTGCAAGATATTGCTGAGGCTACACGCATCCACATAGAACAGGTGTCGTATATTTTAAATGTTGAATTGGACATATCTAAGCGGTGTGCTAGATGGGTGCCGCGTTTACTAACAACACAGCAAAAACTCAAACGCATGGAATGTTCTCCAAGCATTTTGGAGCGGCTTCGTCAAAATCTAATAGATTTTTTGCGCAAATTTGTGACGTGCGATGAAACTTGGGTCCACCGCTATACAACAGAAAATGATCAGCAATCAAACAATGGACTAAACGTAGTGAACCGGCTCCAAAGAAGGCCAAAGTCAGTCTATCGTCAGGAAAAGTGATGGCTTCCGTTTTCTGGGATGCGAAGGGAATCTTGCGTATCGACTACCTGCCAAAGGGACAAAATTACTGCACTATACTATTCTAAACATTTGGATCGATTGAAGGCAGCTATCGTCACCCGGAAGAAAACATAAAAGAATAATTTTTCATCTAGACAATGCTCTAGTTCATACGAGCGGAATTGTCAAAGAAAAATTGGCCAAATTAAAGTTTTAACCGCTTGAGCATCCCTCTTATTCGCCGGATTTAGCTCCGTCGGACTATCATCTGTTCCCCAAATTGAAGAAACACCTCGGCGGTATGAGATTTGTTTCGGATGAGGAGCCGATACCTGCCGTTGACCACTATTTTGAGGAGCTCGAGGAAAATGAGTACTGTGAAGGTATAGAGTAACTTGAGCATCGACTAAATAAATGCATTGATCTTGAGGGAGATTATGTCGAAAAATAAAACACATTTCACCCAAATATTGCTTTTTTTTAAACATTGGTTACCGAATTTTTCAACTTACCCTCGTACATATGCCTGCAACCTGCTGGTATAAGAACTATATCTATATATTCGCAAATAAAAAATTTTCGAATACATTACGATAATTTTAAACACGAGGTTGTTGTATTACAAACCGAATTTTCTGAATTAAACTGCTACTATTACTATAATGCTCTTACAGCAT
This sequence comes from Melolontha melolontha, assembly GCA_935421215.2. Taxonomy (NCBI): domain Eukaryota; kingdom Metazoa; phylum Arthropoda; class Insecta; order Coleoptera; family Scarabaeidae; genus Melolontha; species Melolontha melolontha. The sequence goes on from OW285239.1 coordinate 135,640,929, forward strand.
CGAAGGGAATAAATATATTTTAGTTTTACCTCTTGTTGGTGATGGTGCTTGAAGTACATACTCGTACATTATGAAAAAAATAATGAAGGGAGCACTAAATTCGAGGGAAGGATAATTATGTAATTACTTATAAGGCTGAGAGCACCCATATTATGCTGATGTTTTACTTGAATGTGAGTTCGCTAATGCAAAGTTAATATGAGAATTTTTCATCAGAAATTATAGGTTTGTATTAAACTATCTCGCTCCATTTATGAATAGTGAAACTGTAAGCTTCATTATGCATATGCTTTTAAATAAAAAGGAAGTCATCGGTCAATATTCCCAATAGTCAGCGACTTTGTGGAGATTTACTACATATCTCCACATCATATGTAGTAACTAGATTACCGATAGAGTAAGAAGTAAGTTGTACTTGTAATAGATAAAGTGGAAAAGAGAATAATAAGAGAAATAAAGAAGTAAGAAACACATAAGTGTATAAGGACGGATTGATATATAAGATCCCCAACAACGCCATTGTGTGACAAAAACAAATTCTAACCTGCAAACGGTAATTTCGAGAATCTCGTCTTAGCATGCAAAGCTTCATTCTTCTGTGTGCCGCCGTTGAATAACAGTGTCATTTATCATAAGACATATTTCTGATAAGCGTACCGAGCAACGATCCGTATAAGAATTTTTAACGCTGGAAGGTTGCGCACCCATAAAAATTTGCAGGCGTTTGAAAGCTGTGTAATAGCTTAAGTATTACATCCATACGATGTAAAATAAAACAAAACAATTAATTTGTTTAATCTTCACTATACAAAACGTATATTTACTAAACGTTTACAAAAATGTGACGCGTTTCGCTAACACTGTAGCTTTATCAAACGATGATGGCATAATGATTATTCTACAAATTAAATGAGTGTATGCACATAAATTTGGTAATTACAGGTAACGGGTGTTCAGAAACATTCGAAGTCAAAGTAGTCCTTGAAAATATGAAGTCATGTCTGATATAGATTGATACATTTAATTAATACAATTTTATAGCTTATCATACACGCAAATGTCAGTTTATGTCGAAATATATTACTTTAATATGCCATATTAATTAATATAAACTAGTCAAGTAATGATTTTAGAAGGTAACAGTAATTAATTTGCAAATTTCAAATTAAGTATTTTGATATTTTAGAAAATTCTTGCTGAACAATAGCACCTCTTCATGCGATAACTGGAAAAAATTACATAATCCAATGAATATGCTGTTCATTCTTGTGTAATAAAGCTCATCTAATCTGTAGTAACATGTAAAAAGACAATGCAGAATTAAGAGGAAATAACTTTACAAGTAAAGGTTTTATTCATCTTATAGTAACAATAGTATCTAGTTATCGTACTAGTTTAATATATTAACATTCAACAAATTATTGTAAGAAATGGCTTAAAATAAATTTGAAACAAGTAAATTGTTTGTAGAGTACTTAGATTACAACCTTATAATAAATATCATAAATTGTAGTTGTATAAATTACCAACAATAATGACCATAATTATAAAAGATGTTGAAAATGTCCACCACCTTCTTCCAAGCATTTTACGCACCTCCTCCGAATGCTACTAAATACATGTTGCAGTATGGGACTATTTCTAATTGCACTAATTTTATTTATAATTCTGTCTTGGAGATCTTTATAATCTTGCACTGGTACTTGATAAATTGAATTTTTTAAAAAAGGTCATAAATAATAATCACACGATGTAAGATCACAAGATCTTGGAGGAAATTCATGATCGCTGTTCAAACTAATTAAGCGATTTCCAAACACTTCTTGTAACATATTCATTGTTTCCCCCGCTGCGTGTGAGCTCTAGCACCATCTTATTGAAAGTATCCCAAAGCTAGTTCATCATCGCCAAGTTGATTAAAGAAAGGCAATAGTATTTCCTATCGATATCTTTCTGCAGTCAAGCTACGATTAAAAAAAATTGGACCAATAATCCTTCTTCTACTTATAGCGCACCAAACACCAACTTTCTGAGGATGTAAAGGAGCTTCAACATAAAAATTATTGGGATTTGTATTACTCTACATTCTCATGTTTTGTGAGTTAACATATCCACTAACATGAAACCACGCTTCGTCTGAAAAGAAAGTTTTGTCTAGGACATCATCATTAAAATTATTTGTAAACCATTCGCAAAATACTACTCGTCGCGGATAATCAATATCGAGGATTTCTTGCAAACAAGTTATACGATATGGGAATAACTGTAAATCTTCTTGTAAAACTTTATGGCAAGAACCAACTGACAACCCGGTTTGTTGAGCAAGAGTTCTTACTGAAGTTTTAGGGGTATCAGTCATTATTTCTCTAACATTCCCAATCACTTCTTCTGTACGGACTTTTGGTCGCCCACCACCCTCTTGGCGTCCCACACTACCAGTTTGTCGAAAAACTGGAACAATTCTGATTAGTGTACACTGAAAAGTATTATAATCAAAAGCAAGGTTGGGAAATTCATCTCGAAATTCTTCCAAACAAGCTTGAATTGAATACTTCCACTGGCCATAGATTTTTGACCATTTCTAAAACATGCTTCAACCATGAATGCTTTTGTGCACGTTAGTAAATACCATTTTCAAAATTAAAATATATAAATTAGTTCTTCGATATTAGATTCTGACAATTTATGACGGACAACATTTGTTGACATTTAATAATTATTACAAATCAGATACTTAAGTAAAGATATACCATTTTTTGTTTAGAGCCCACTTGACTTCGAATGTTTCTGAACACCCGTTATATAATATTTCTTCTACACGGGGTCATGTTTTTCTTGTGTTCTTTCATCGATCAGAAAAAATATTTGATGCTGTAAATAAATATATATGCTTATCTTAGAACATCAGATTTCAATACTAGCTGAAATTCATTGTAACACTCTGTATACAATGCAATATTAAAATCAACTTATTTATAGATTAAGTAAAAGTGCTAAGTAGCCAAGTGTTATTTGTTTGCCATTTAATTTAAAGTCAATACAGCAAGAGAACATCCTGTTCATTCGTATTAGAGAGTGTTACGTACAGATAGCCATAAATATAAGTACATTAATCCAGTAATTAAACGTTAAAAATCGATATTTCAAGCACACCTACACAATGTAAATTACAGATATGTCAGTGTCATACGTACAGCCAGCATATACATAAGGACCATTAGGCGTGTTTTGTAATGTTCTCCTGACTGACGTGGCTCAGAGGATAGTCACCATGCGTGTATACATATATACATGCATACAAAGATACGGGTACTCACATACGCACCTTGATTTTCAGTAAGCCTTTTTTAATTATCTGAACTTTGACATTTTCACAGGAATCCATCATTATCACTCGCTTGATAGGCCTAATCCTTCATTTCATAACATTGACAAAACCTACCTATGTAGTAGAGATTACGGTAACATTTTGGAATCAAAATAAAGTATTTAATATGAAATAATGCTTAAAATAGCTGTTTCAACTAATATTGTTATATTATTTATAATTTGTACAGGTGCCCTCGAAGGAAATAGACAAAGGATGAAAATGGAAAGATGTAATTATATAGAATATACTCGTAAATACAAAATATTTTCTCGAAATTCCCTCTCATAAGCGAGAAATAAATGACAAAAGATATTTAAAAAATGTTCGTCACGCCAATGTGCGACCGACTATATCCTAAAGAGTATCGAAGACGATATTTAAGTGTGACCGACAATAACAAAAGGAGTAGTTGTGTTATTATCGGTCACTTTTAATTTTCGTCTCTGATTCAGTCAGTTGTCGATCGTTACATGTGTACATGTGTACTTTAGATATGATTGATATTTACGTCTTCGATTAAAGGTAGATTGTTACCAAATTGAACGTGGAATGCGCCATCTTACATCGTTTAATACATCTTCTTTTAAAAATTCGCATCCAAGTATAAATTTTTAATAGCTGACTTATCGTAGCAGGTTATCGAACTTTTACCATACAAAGCTGTCTAAACAATCTTACCTTCTAGAGTTTTTATAAGCATAAGCATTGCAACGTGTGTTTGCGTGTAAATTCAATAGCGGTATTAAGTATGGACATTCTGAATTTATATTAATATCTTATATTTGTTACTTCTCGTAACAAAAAAAAAACGTAATACTCATGAAATGAAGCTGATTTAGGCAGTTCCAAAATTTCCGTCCACAACACCCGCACATTCTAATTTATCATTCACTTGAATATATAAACAGCTGATTTTGTACGTACATATATTAGGGTTATTGGCCTTAATATACAACAATGTTATCGTTTCTGTAACATCGATAGTTCTTACATTATACATATAATTAACTTTAAAGTTCTTGTTCAGATTTTCATAAATATTGCAGTCACGCTTGTGTATTATCTCAAATCTGAGAGTATCTACTCTCCAATTACCAAGTTATGACACAACATGTTTTATTTAACTTTATAAAATGGCGAGGCTTATGGATTCTCCCTATGCTCTGTATTTAAATAAAAGTGTGCTAATTAATATTCACATGACGAGAAATAATCTCTACCACATGAGGTATTTAACTTCACACTATAAGTTTTATTTCAATTCTTAAATAATGAATCTATAAACACAAAATAAAAACCCAGATATCTTTAGATGCTAGTGAGCCCTACTCTCTACTTGCAATCTAAAATGTATGTGTTATCTGTTCTGTTTCATAACGGGAATTTTAATAAATTTAGTATTATTAATTAATCCATGTACGTTTAATCTTAACTCTTTATTTATGAACTTCAAAGTTCTACCATATTCGGTACTTTGTAACAGACCTTGGCTCATTATATATATTGTCGAACTCCGCGTGATATATGTCAATCGTAAAAATAAATGAAGAAAATTTGTTATAATAAAATTAATGATTAATTCAAACAAAATAAAAATGTGATTCTCAACGAGAGAACAGAAGAATATTCCACCTTAGATCTTTTGAAAAAGGTGTTATGTATAGCACCGAAACGTGAAATAAATATTGTTTTAATTACCCGGCCGCTACTCCCAATAACATTACTTTTATATAGTATATACATATATATAGATATATATATATATATATATATATATATATATATATATATATATACCTAATTACTTCCTGACCTTTGTATATTATAGTAGATTTATATACTCGGCGATTTAAGGTCTGTTTTACTTTAATATGTATATACTTGAATCTTACATATTTCGGCAATTACAGCCTTTTTTAAAGAATTTTACATTATAAATCAGATTTATAATTTAATTACGAATTCGGAAATTTTCGTTTCTGCTCGAAGTTAACACCTTCTTCAACTATCTTTTTTAGTTCATCTATATTTTTCATAATATCGTTAATTCGTGTTTTACAACCCCATATTTTTCGGCCAACTTTCGCAAACTTAGCACATACTTTTAGCTTTCCGCGATTACACCTATTTTGTCTTTTAGCATTTTTAGCAACATACTTAATTAGGTACTTTCGAATACGAAGACAACTCTAAACTAATCACGTAACCGAAAGAAACTTGGGCATATGTAGAGAATTTTAAACTAAGTTACTGAAAGGCCATATTATATGTAAACTCGAAAATGGAAATGAAGGCGATATCTCTTTGAACAAACATAAACATGCACGTATTGCGCCGACAACTTCCTTTCGGGGCGTGTTCGGGACTGAGATCGCATTCATTTCTACAAGTTTCATTTAATTATGTGTACATACTAGGAATACATAATTATGGGCAGTTTCGCCCAAATACAAAATAATATTGGGTATTTCCATCAATAAAAATAGATCATAAATAGTCCGACCGATATCGGCATGTAAGTTTCTATGAAGGTAGGTCGTAAAAATTTGTGTTTATTTGGCTGGGAATTTCCTTATAGTCCATTCAGGGAACTTTGAAACTATCCGTTACCTCAGGTTGCGGTTAACACAGGTTCTACTGTAATAGTTAAAATTTTCACTTCATTAATATGTGTTCGCAAAACAGCAATTGTTTCGATAACAGTCGTTTCATCAGGTACTTACTAGAACACGTTACAAACTATTACAAGCGCGAAACAATTGTCGTTTTACGAATAAGTATTAATACAGTGATGCTTTTTAAAATATTACTTGTATTTTCATTTTAAGTAACATGTCACCAAATAGATGAAATAAAAATAAAAAAAGCAATATTACTTAATTTCCACTTTATTGAGATAAAGTCCCATACAATTGTTTCGACATACAATATCTTCCTCAGATAGAGTTGTATTGCAAACTAAACCTACAGGATGTTAACAAATTAAAACTTAAATGAAAAAATGAAAAATCATTATACTCAGAAGGATGGTTCAATAAGACACTTTATCTTCAAGATGTAAACTTTATTACCCAAAGAGACCAAAGTTTACCGAGAACAAACATAAAACGGGAAGACCAAAATAAATAAAAAGTCAGTTAAAAAATGAAACTAATAAAGGAGAGCTGCCGAAGTCTACCTGATTGTTTAGTAAAAGGTTTGTGTTTTTATGTTTCAAAATTTCCATAATTTCCAGTAGATTTAATTTTTGTGATTTATTTTCCGTATGTAAGATTCTAAATTTATGATTAAAATTATGGGCTTCTTCTTTCAGATTTGTTGCATATTGTAAGTCATTCTTGTTATTAATATCTCTACGTTCATGTCACCAAATACTCAATAAATTTACTCAAAGCATTCCTTTCAACTTAAGCCATTACAAATGAAACAGACATGCAATATACATATTTGTAACTGTACACATGGACAATACACCTCGTATTTTCGGTATTTTCTTCTGCTTAAGACACGTGTTTCTGCTATATGTAGGCGTCGTCAGTCAAGCTAGTGAAGCAATGAATACAAATGATACAAATCTTTTTAAGAACAGATTTGTATCTGTATATACATTACACTGAAATCGCCTACAAGATAAAGCAAATTTCGTCCTATAAGGTGGCACTATTTAATAAGTGACATCTGACGGACGAAAGAGACTATGTCGAAAAAGGCGACCATTCGTTTGACTAGTTATGCTAGTACATAAACGAGAAAATACGTATAAGTGTAGTCCATTAACACGAGCCAGATGGCGGTAAATATACAAAAAATGTTTAAGTATATCAATACGTTATGCACGTATTACGCATTTGTTACAAATGAAACAGACATGCAATATACATATCTGACGGACATCTGACGAACGAAAGAGACTATAGTCTCTTTCGTCCGTCAGATGTCACTTATTAAATATTGCCACCTTATAGGACGAAATTTGCTTTATCTTGTAGGCGATTTCAGTGTAATGTATATACAGATACAAATCTGTTCTTAAAAAGATTTGTATCATTTGTATACATTGCTTCACTAGCTTGACTGACGACGCCTATAGATGGCAGAAACACGTGTCTTAAGCAGAAGTAAATGCTGAAAATACGAGCTGTATTGTCCATGTTTACAGTTACAGATATGTATATTGCATGTCTGTTTCATTTGTAACAAATGCGTAATACGTGCATAACGTATTGATATACTTAAACATTTTTTCTAAACTTAAGCCATGTTTAGAATTGCAAAAATCAGAACTGCGTATATAATGATCTTTGTTCAATTCACTTGTTTCAGGAATAAAGGTCATTAAGATAGATTTGTATGAACGTTTCAACTAATAAAACGAACAATGGAAAAAAGCGAAAATTAAATCGGCAAAGTTTGCTATTCGCATTTTAGTGCTTTTACACCAGCTTTTATCGTTGTAAAGGATAAACTCATAAATTAGTATTTAAAAAACCGAAAACAATTGCAGAATGTGAGTTCGTACGAAAAAAATGTACCAGCCAAGTTGGACCTGCGATTTACAATATGGAAATTATGAATTTATTACAATAACGAGGAAAACTGTGTTAAAATACATAGCGTTTGGTAACTCTATGTGTTACAAAACTATTATTTGTATTTTCAGATATTTTTAGACTAAAATCGACTGTTTAGTACAATAATACGATTTCAACAAATATATAACCGAAACTATTCAAACCTACAGAGTTGTTTTTCGAAATTACGTGTACGTTTTGATACAAATTATAGTTTTTGACGTTTTAATAATAGTAAGTAAGTAACAATGACATTTCACAAATTAATAAAATGCACAGAAACTTGAAATAAAACACGTCTTAGGATTTCAAGAAATTGTATTAATAAAAATACGAGATGTTTCGCCTTTATCAATTATAAAACACTAACTTAAAAAAAGGTATATAACCCCTTACCACAATTATTAATCGTATCCTAAATACGTATTTCGACAACTAAGTTGTCATCATCGGTATGTAAAACCACTAATCAATGTGTCGCACATGGGGCACAGTAAAGCTAGAATACCGCTTACGCAACAACTACTTTACACGGCATCCACGTATAGACTAATTTAAACATGCAAATATTTCTAACGAAAAGATCGACAAACAATGTGCCCCATGTGCGACATCTTGATTAGTGGTTTTACCTACTGATGATGACAACTTCGGTGTCTAAATACGTATTTAGGATACGATTAATAATTGTGGTAAGGGGTTATATACCTCTTTTAAGTTTTTACTTAACCACAGTCTCCAAAGAAAGACTTTTTTATAAAACTCTAACTAAACTCAGATGCTAACTGAATTTATAATATAAGTGTCTAACTGACCTATGTGGAGGTGGTCATTGTTTACTATGGATAAATTTAGAAGTTAAAAGTTGGATTTGTCTAATTGGCTGTTTAATAATAATAAGTGTGTGTTTCTGAATTTATTAATTTCTAAAGCTTTTAAATTATTTAAGAGAACACTTTTATTCTGTGTATGCAAAATTTTGAAATTGGGGCAAAGTCATTTTTTTTATATTCTAACAAATGTTTGGCATAACGAAAATCTGTTTTTTTATTATGAAAGGACCTCATGTGTTCTTTGATTCTTGTGTTAAAAGAACAGCGTGTTTGGCCAACACAGAATTTTTGGCAACTCCCACAGTTCCCCCTGGTTTTTCGCCTTTTTCCAATCTTCCTTCATTATTATTGATGTTTAGTTTCTTTTTTTACCAGTCTGCTGATTTTCTTCGAACTAGGACCTAGATAAGTCATAAATTTGTATATTTTTTGTTCTTTGTTAATGTGTAGGAAAAATATGATTTACAGCCTGTTTTAATTGTTTCTTCCTCAACATGTTATCTACTGGGCAAAATTTCTATTCACTGCTATTTGCTTAATTAAATTTAATTCGGTTTTGAAATGTTTCGTAGTTATTAGCCTGTGTAACATGTTATTAAATGCCTCTGGTTTGTGTTGATTGGGGCCGTGTGATTTGTTAATTATTATTAGGGACGGGACCCGAGAGGCTAATGAAACATCGCCCACGGGCGTACTATTAAAAAATTGTAGTTTTAAAGAGTTTTTAATTTTATTTATATAATTGGAAAACAAACGGGAGGGGGTCTATAAAATACGAAATACATTTTTATTTGTTCATTTTGTAATTCAAATTGAGCAATGGAGTGTTAATATTTACTAGCAATATTTTCTCAAGGTTCTATTCTGTAGAATTAGTTCTCTTTGAATGAAATACATCCTTGTAGATAGAAAACGTCCTTTCTACATCGCAACTGGTTATAGGTGGATACTGGAAATATTCTTTTATTTCAGCGAATTTAGCAGTTAGATTTTGGGGCATCGTCCTCATACACATTTACCGCAATGTTATTAAATCTGGATTTCTACGAAAAACTGCGTCTAGCTTTTGCCGAAGGCCACATCCTAAGTCACTTGGAATATTTTCATATTATTAATAGCCACATCTAATGTGGCTAATCCTTCATTTAATTTGAGTTTTAATTTTCAAAGTAAGTGATTAGTTTTGGCAATTTTCCAAAGTGTTTCTGAAGAAAGTACAACTGATTTTTTAAATTTGGATTTGTATTAGTTCCTTGCACTCAGAAATGCTTCGAGCATCGTCATTTAAACATGTAATTAAATTTTGTAGACTATCGAAATTCTCTGCATGAAAACTAGTAGCTTGCAACCATGTTTGCCATCTGGTTTGTACTGAAGAGGCAGGCAGTGATAAAGATGAAAATTTTTCCCTGTAAAGGGTTACTCTCAATGGTGCTTTTCTCAAAAGTTTTTTAAAAGCGGATACAAGTCTATTAGCTTCCGGGAAAATGTCTCTGATATATTCACAGATTCTGTGGAGAGCATGCGCTACACAAATAATGTGCAGGATAATAGTCTGCCTGTTTTTAACATATATACAGCACTGTCACTGACAAATAAAAATATTTTTTCTTTGTATCTGTCGTCCGAATGAAGCATTTGGTGCATATTCTCGTGAATGGTTTTAGCTACTGTTTCCGCATCAACTATATTTATAACTTTTATTGCTATTGCATATGCGATATATGGAATAGTTCGATGTAGTACACCAGCTACAAAATTTACCACATAGCGTCTTAATATATCGCACAGCTTCGTCGGCACTTATCCATAGATACTGATTTGAATGATGGCTTCTAATGCGTTCTAGTGCTTTCGTCTAGCTCTTAGAAACGCAATATTTGCGTAAGGTTGATTCATCAGGACTAGTATATTTTTGGAGAAATGTTTTGAAGGTGGGATCATATTTTGGATATTGGATATCATATTTGAAAATGTAACATAAACAATGTTCTAGATCTAAATAAATGAAAATTTAAAATATATGCCTAAGTTATTGAAACAACGAAATTCACTGGACAATTACGTCATAATAATTGGGAGAAGTGGATTCTATGAAACGATATTAAACAGGATCTATCACAAAAATTACGAAGTACCTATGTAACTAACAGTTAAAGCAATGAAAAAAGAAATTAACTTATCGTACTTTATTTATCTTACAAAATATAAACTAATAAATAAATTATAAAAACTCTAAAATTGGAGTAATTGCGTCGCAATTCAACGACAAAAACAGATGTGCAGTTAACCTAATGAATAGTGCTATTCAATAACTGCGATGTTATAGACTATTTATATTTTCCATCGTAATTTCGGCCTCTCGTTTCCGGTCCCTACTTATTATAGAATCAGCATGTGTGGATTTATGGAATGAAAATATGGTATGGTGGGTTCTATATGGAAACACGTGATAAATGTGAAAAGAAAAAGCTGTAGTTTTAAACTTATCAACTTTTGAAAGATATGAGAAGATATAAAGCACCTAAATCTCACGAAATTAGAAAAAAAAAAATTAATTTTGACTCAGTGCGTGGCAATGTCATAAAACCAAAACGAACTAACACTATTGCAACGATTTACTTTGCATAGATGAGGTAATTCCATAATTTTTTTACGGAGTGTATATTAATTAGTAAAATTTATTATAATGTAAAGTGCAAAAGAAAATAGTAGCATATAAGAAATTTGTAAATTTGATTGTACTGATGTTATTGTATTTCACACAGTTATAATAGTACAAAATTTTTGATGTCTCGAATTTGTTCACTAGTATCCCACCCAAGGAGGTAATAAATTTAATTACTTTACAACTAAAACGTAGAAACACGAACATTGTCACAAAGACCGAAATTTTACAGCTCTTAGAAACGTGCCTGGAACAAAATTATTTTCTATTTAAAAAGAAATTATTTAAACAAACAGAGGGTCTAGCAATGGGAAACCCACTAAGCCCCTTATTAGCGGAAATTTTCATGGATAATTTAGAAACTATAATCAGTACACATTCCTTGTTTGGTAATTGTGTATATTGGTTTAGGTATGTTGATGACATATTTATTTGCTTTAACGGTTCAGATAGACAATTAAAAACTTTACATAATTATATCAACACTATTCACCCCAAAATAAATTTTACTATAGAAACAGAAATAAATAAAAGCATTAATTTTCTAGATTTAACCATATCACACAAAACAAATGAACACGAGTTCGCTATATACCATAAACCAACACATACAGATACCACAGTACACGCTAATTCTTTTCATCTTATAACACACAAATTATCAGCATACCAATCAATGGTATATAGATTAATTCATGTACCTATGAGTAAAAGTAATTTCGATCTTGAACTAAATAGAATATACACAATAGCATTAAAAATTGGTTACTCTATAAATATTGTCAATAACATCCTAAATAGCCAACAAAAATCTAAAACCCTTTCCTTAGTTTATCCAAAATTATACAAGATAATTAATTCCTATAGTTCAATCACTTACTTAGGAAAAATTTCGGAAGAAATTGGTACTTTCATTAAAAAACTTAATAACGAACATATATAATTTAAAACAGACAATACTATACAGAACATTATTAAAAACAACAAATATAAAATAGACAAAGAATCAAACTCTGGTGTATATAAGTTAACATGCGAAGATTGTAATAAGGTATACATAGGACAAACGGGGAAGACATTCAAAATTAGGATGAAAGAACACGAGAGAAGCCATAAAGGAAAGAAAACAGATTCAACTTTCGCAAGTCATTGTATAGATATCAATCATAAATTTAATATAGATTTCAAAATTTTACACATTCAAGAAAAAAGTAAAAAACTTAACCTGTTAGAAAACTTAGAAATTAATAGATACAATAGTTTAGGATTAGCTTTAAATGACCAACTAGATTTAAACAACTCCCCTCTACTAAATTTAAGATTGTAAAAATTGTTCCACACACCATTTCCCAAATAATTTTCACATAAATATTCAAACTTGTATTGTACATATTCAGTATTTCATCCACCTGATGAAGCCATTGTATGGCGAAACAATATTGTAGTGGTATTTACAATAAAAGAATTTTTGAAACTAGAAGTTTAATTACTTATTTCTTAGCGTGTACAAAATTCATGAATTTCGTTTACAGATAATCCACATATTTAAATGAGGCCTTAGTTAAAGTGACCTAGCGATGTCGGCTCGACTTTCAAATCCTTAAACTAAAGTTTCTAACAAAAGAGGCTGGATGCGATTAAATTTCAAAATTTCACTAACACAGTGAATTAAAACTTGTGTTATTTTGTCGCGATTGCGTAAAATCTGTTGCCACGAATTACACAAGCAGTGAGTACTTTAACTGATGACGGTTCGCTAATAATGGTTATAGACGCCTTTGTCCCTTACTTCCGAGATCATACAACGGGTTTTCCCCGAATAGCATTACTGAGCGGAATATTCAGCAATAAGTTGACAATAAACATAAGTGAAAGGTGACGTAAATATAGAGAAACTCAATTCTTGATGTTGCGTATAACGAAATTGTGCGAAATTATTAAAAATGATGCAATGAAAAAAACGCTTTTCGAGTGTAACAAATTATAATCAATTATTACCTTTGAATAGTTATACGTTTCTGCTAAATTTGGTCAAAAAATTCGGTTGCAATTTCCATGTCATGTTGTATATTTATATTTTAATCATTTATTCACCCATTAATCGGGCTTTTAATATTAATACCTAATATATTTGGCAACAATGTCTCGGAATTTATTCACTGGCCTGAAAGTGCTATTTATATTTTAAATACATAATTATAAATTGTCTATGAATAAACATGTATCCACATAAATATTTTTACTTGCATATTACTCGCCCGCCGCTTATGAGAATTTAACAAACTTTATTATCATCCAGTAATAAAACAACAATCATTATTCTTTGTATGAAAATAGAAAAATAAAAACTATATAAACGGCTGTAGTTAATAGTTATTTTATAGTATTTGAAATGAAAGTGAATTAGCGTGAATGTTATCATAACAATTATTGGTAATTTAAAACAGCACAATAAACGAACATCGTAAACAATATTTTATTGTGTTTATATTGGTTATAAATTTCATTAAGTGCAGGGGATAATTCATAAAAACAGTCGTTTTGGCATTACCTTCAATTTCATTTTATATAATTTCGAATCTGCAGTATTAACAAAGCCTTTAAATAGGAATTAATGAAACCAATTTCAGTGTTTTCCTATTACGAAACCATAATGCAAACATTGCAACTAAAATATTTTATTCTCCTATTTTATTAAAACTAAATTAGCAAACTGTAATATTTATATATAAATGTTTATATTAAACTTATTATGAAACCCATTTAGTCTTTTAAATTTTTAAATTATTAGTAAACCTGGTCAAATGGCAGCGGGAAAACAACATTGTATATGTTACTTGTTATATGTGTAATAATTTAAATAAATATGTATTTTTTCTCACAAATATAATTTTCGTAAAATACTGCTTTTAAATTGAATGCTTCTTTTGTGTTGTAATATATTAATATTCGGAAGCGGAATCGCAGAATAGAGTAATATTTTAAGGAAATTTTAGTTATGAGAAAGAAACAAGATTTATCCAAATTGTTACATGTACACAAGTCACATACAATAATGTCGTGCCGTAGTCCAAGTTTAATTATTAGAAACTCCTATAATACTCTCCAACATTGTAGGAATTTCTCATTTTTGTCTTCTTATAAAATGTGGTTTTTTTCAAATTCATACTCAAAGATAGCTTTGGAATTGCTAAAATGTGAACCAGACACGTTAACAGTCAAAACGTATTTGAGTTGTCATTGGTGTTTTGCCTGCACGGTTCATAGTTTTACTTTTAGTGAATATGATTTTAACCCGAATACAAAGAACTTTCATGATCGAGGCATATTTGGGTTTATTTTGTGTTTATGATTGACTGTAAAATAAAGTTATGTAGAATTCGTAGTGTGGTACATTGCTCGACATATAAAACTCGTACAACTCTTATTAGCATAAAATCAGGGTTTTTTAGTTGCGTAAACGGGACAAATATATCCATACTGTCACCTACAGACTTCATAAGTTATTCACATACATTGTTAAGATAGGTCTTTCACGATAACAGACGAGCCACGTGATAAATAGTTACAAAACAGGGTTGACAAATATACATTGATTTGAGTCAGCTGTTTTTAGTAAATAATCTATAAGGTTAGGATTATGTCATTTTGAAATATTTACAACTCCTATTAATGTTCTTTATTTGATTAAATATACCAAAAAAATACAAACAAAATCATAATCTATATATATGTGAATTTATTTATTTTAGACTACATATACAAAAATAATACACAAAAATCTATATACATATTAGAGATTAAAGGGCTTGTAACATTGTGCTAAACGTATAATATAAATAAAAAGAAAGCCATGTTAATATGAACTATTGGATTTATTCAACATTTACGCCGTCTTCTGAATCAGAATTACTTTATTTATTTTAGACCAGGTACATATACAAAAATAATACACTGAATATCTATATACATATTAGAGATTAAAGTGCTTGTAACATTGTGATAAACATATGATATAAATATAAAGAAAACAATGTTAATATGAAATACCGGTTTTATTCAACATTTATTCTCTCTTCTGAATCAGAATTACTTAATTTATTTATTTCAGACTAGGTACATATACAAAGATAATACACTGAAAATCTATATACATATTAGAAATAAAAGGGCTTGTAACAATGTGATAAAAGTATGATATAAATAACAAAAAAAAAATATTGATATGAAACAGTCTTCAGAATCAGAATTACTTTCATTGATTATAAATGGTAATATCTCTTGCCTTTCGAAACCCACTTCCCTATCCCACCATTTTTTAATTTCCTTTTCGCAATGGTTAATGCTGTGAGCCCAAATGTCAGGGATTACTCGGTTTAATGCCTCTTTCCATAATCTTACACATTCTTTTTCTTTCCTACCATAGTTTCCTATATTATTTTTGTAATATGTTTTTATTATACCCCACACGAGTTTTATGGGGTTAAATATGCAATGATAGGGGGGAAGTCGAAGAAGTATATGTGCATATTTCTCTGCTAATTCGTCAACTTAAAATATAGTTGGTGGTTTATACCTTTAAGTAAATATATAAATGAAATTCTTGAATAAAATAGTTAAATATATATGTACTAACCGTTCAACTAAATCCAATAATTGTATTTTTACAGCAGTTCTGTCATAACCAATATTATTATTGGTCAGCCATGTCTGAATATCATTTTTATTAGAAGATGATGTTGGCGTTTTATTTTTAATAGTATTATGATAACTTACATTATCTAAAACAAATGTGGTGTGTTCTTATAAATTCATAAGGAGTTGATGTTCAAACCAATATAAGAAATTGTCCCGGTTCATGTCACCGTGATAATCCAGATACTGACTATTTGTTGTAAATATTAATTCAGCCTCAGGAATAAATCCATTAGAATTACCTGCATGTAATACAATGTATCTATAACAAGATCAATACACATTACGTACCAATATTTTTCTGTTAGAAATAGATGGTACCTTTTACCACCCACTTTTGTAGCTTTGACTGTTTTTATCGATTCATTTTGCCAAGATTTGCAAATGGTTCCATCTTGGAACACCCAGGTTTAATCGAGGAAAACAAACTTACGTAACTGTTCATGTTTCATACGAACATATTGTTGCAAGAACGTAATACGTTTTAATATAATATGTGGGAGTTCCATTAATGCTCGTTTTGGTTGATCCTCTTGTAATGAAAACCTATTCTATGTAATAGTTTCCATGAAGATGTATTACCACCAGAAAAAAGTACCTTTTCTTTGAGGGTATTATTCAAAGATGAAATCGTAATATGCTGTTCTGTAATGAATTTAAATATTTATTTTATTAATAACGAGTGATCATTAAAATTTTCGCTCAAGTAAGCCATGTACACAAAAAGTATGTCCTAACTTAAGTTATTAGAGGAGATCTGTAATTATAATTCCAAACGTCATGATTGTTAAAAAATAATTTGAAATGCTGACTTTTATATTAAATATATTTATAATTTTTATACAAAGTAATAGAATATTATAAAAAATGTGTAAAATGTTTACCATTCTCCACCAAGCACAATCGCTCTCTATTTTATAGAACATTGAAAACATTGATCAGTATTTGCGGTGAGTTATTGATGTGTTCACATTTTTCTATGATTTTATGTCTTAACTCTTGTAGATTATTAATTGGTGTTTCATAAATAATATTCTTTGTATATGGCCACACAAAAAAATCCATGACTGTTAAATCACATGATCGTGGTGGATATGGAATCACTGTATTTCTACTTGTTATCCTATCGCCATAAAATTGTTGCAAAAACTGAATATATTCAAGTGTAACGTGAGATGTAGCCCCATCCTGTTGAAAATATCCGACCTGGAGTTCATCATTAGTCAATTGATTAGTAAAAATACTGAGAATTTCGTTACGATATTTCTCCGATGTTATCGTGCCCTCAAATAATATTGGTCCTATTAATCGGTGACGACTCATACCTACCCATACGCCTATTTTTTCTGGATGTAGAGGAACTTCTCAGTAGAAATGAGGATTTTCACTGGACCACATACGCATATTTTGGAAATTAACATAACCTTTCAAATAAAACCATGCTTCATCGGTGAAAAAAGTATGATTTAAAATATTGTCTGTCATTGTTTGAATAAACCATTGGCAAAATTGTGTTCTTTTTCATAATCCGTAGGTAATAGATTTTGTACAGAAATTAATTTATATGGATACATGTGCAAGTCCTTTTTTAAAATTTTTTGACATGTTCCATACGAAAGCCCTACTTGTTGCGAAACTCTGCGAATAGATGTTTGAGGAGATTCGTTAATAATTTGTCTGACATTTTCAATTACGCCGCGACTTCTCTTGAGAGGAGGACCGCTTCCTTTTTTCCTTAAAATACTGCCTGTTTGACGAAAAAGATTTACACAATGCATTAGCGTATCACGGAAAGTTTTATAGCTAGGAACAGTATTTGGATATCTCTCTTCAAACTCCGCAAGGCAATTTTCTATTGAATGCTGCCAAATACCATCAATTTTTTGAGATGTCAGGAAGTAACATTCTACCATAAACGCTTTATGCATATCATTAAAAGCCATTACTTTTTCTTTTGATGAAACTTTAAAATATATATTTGACACTGACAGATGTTTGAAATAACATCTTAATGACTAAAGCTACGACATAATTTTTATATACACGGCCAGCTACGAGTGAAAATTTTAATAATCGCTCGTTATAAGTACTAAATTACTTTAAACTTACTGTTTTTATACATGTCATAAACTGTGTTTCTAATTGCACATTGATGAAAATCATCAACATTTACGACAGGCTTATTTTTATTCCGTTTTCGCTTTGGACTAGATGCTTCAATCCCCATTTTTGACGCAGATGATATTTTATTTATTGCGGCAATATGAATATTTAAAGCACTTGCTACTCTCTGTAACAAAAAAAGATTAGTGTTAAAATGTTTATAATAAGTAACATAAAATATTACCTGTCGAACAGCAGAAAGCGGGAGTAATGGCCCATTATTATAGCGTTCTATTTCGAAATAACCTATCAGCGAACGAATGATTTCTTTCGCTTGTTTACTTAACGGCCTAGTTGTGAAAACAACTGATCTTATATATAATATCGAATTATAAATAAAATGATAAAGGAACTTATAAATATGAACTCGTAAACAACTTATTCGAATATTTGACAGAATCCAAGCTGGCAACCATGCCCAGTTCTGGTAACATAATATATTTATCAGAATAATTGAAACATACATGAGTAGGTAAACCCCACCAGTTTTGTATAATACAAAGGTATTTTTAATAATATAAAATATTATTAAAAATCTGGTGTGAAGAACACAAATACAGGTTCACTATTAATATTTTTGTGAACGTGTTCGAACATATCACTCCCCAGAGACGTAGATACGTATTTCGCCTTTCTACAGGCTCATCGGTACGCCCCTGCTGTAGAAAGAATATTTCCAGACACATTCACAAAAAAGAACCACATCGCTCCATCACAGAAATTATCCAGACCGGGCGTAGAAGTAAATTCAGCGCTGCTTGTTGTCAGACAGCCGAAGTACCTCGCCCCGTCCACATAACCAATGTGAAGTAACGACGCCTTTCCAAAGGTGGCACAGTCATCCCTCTAGAAACTGCATTTTGTTTGTGTCTTCACTCATACTACGGACTAACCGCATGTGTAATGTATCAGAATAATTGAAACATACATGAGTAGGTAAACCCCACCAGTTCTGTATAATACAAAGGTATTTTTAATAATATAAAATATTATTAATAATCTGATGTGAAGAACACAAATACAGTGATGTGGTTCTTTTTTGTGAATGTGTCTGAGAATATCCTTTCTCCAGCAGGGGCGTACCGACGAGCCTGTAGAAAGGCGAAATACGTATCTACGTCTCTGGGGAGGGATATGTTCGGACACGTTCACAAAGATATTAATAGTGAACCTGTATTTGTGTTCTTCACACCAGATTTTTAATAATATTTTATATTTTTAAAAATACCTTTGTATTATAATATATTTACTTAATAGAGAGAATTAATAAGATTATTAGGTATTATTGTAATTTAAATGTTATTTGTTCCGAAGTAACTGTTTGTCACGTGTCTCGTCTGTTATCGTGAAAGACCTATACCTATAACTAAGTCACATTTGACAATTAAAATTTGATAAGCCTGGCTTACATTGATAATATGTTAGTGTACGGGTACGGGTTTTATATATCAGGCAGTGTACTGTTCACAATGTACATTTTATGACTTACTTTGAGTATGAACTAAAAAACATCTTTATTTACAAAATCACATACATTTTTATGATACTAATTAGGAAATTTATCAAATTTTATTCTTATTTACTCCGCGCTCCTATTTTTTTTGCGCGCATGTTACAAGTTATGGTTCTTTGCTGACCTTCTCTTATTGCTGTATAGTGTAAGGACTTAAAGTTAAGATAAATATTGTAATATTAAATATTCAGCTAACAGTTTTTTACAGCCCTTTGTTATACTTCTGGCATAATGAAGTAATTAACAATCAGGACACATGGTCTATGTCGTATACACCAACCATACCAATACATTCGATATAGTAGATCATGAAATATTGATAACTGACATAACAACTTTTGGTTTCTACGATAAACCACTTACTTTTTTCAACTGACAACTATACAATGGATACAGCTTTCGAATTTATCAGGCGTTCTTCAAGAATCGAATCTTGGATAAATGCTTTTTCTTCTTTAGCGATCTATTGGACATGCTTCAACGTGTGAAATGCGCCTTTTCCAACTATATAAAGATCCTTTCTTCTATTAGAAACATAGAAGATTGTAATAATCTTCAGGGCGAAATCGGTAAAATTAAATTATGGCGCGATGAAAATAATCTGACGATAAATATACAGAAGTGAAGAGTGATTTCATATACCAGAAAAATTACTCTTTAGAATATTCCTGCGGTTATGAAGTGGCGAATTAATGTGTTATACTTCCATCAAAGGTTTAGGAATGCAAGTAGATTTCACCTTAATCGAGCACGTTAATCATTTAGCCGCTTCAGCTTTGGGAATGTTGGGTTTTATTATTCGCAATGTTCGATTATTTAACATATTTACTATCAAAACACTTTATTTTCTTTTCGTATGTTCCAGAATTGAGTATCAATACAATATGGTCTCCCATATATGAAACACATAAAATCACTATAGAGGAGGTTCAACTTCGATTGCTGATGTACTTATATTTCAGGATGGAAGGCATTTACACTGGCAGAAGCTATAAATGCAACTTGCTACTGAATTGGTTTTATTTTGCGTCATTAGAGACAAGATTAATAAAGAAATTTGAGTACATCAATACGTTAAGCACGCATTACGCATTTGTTACAAATGAAACAGATATGGTCATACATCTTGTATTTTCCAACATTTACTTTTGCCAAAGAAACGTGTTTCTGTCACAACAATGTGTTTCATTTGTAACGACGCCTGAAATTCACGGTTGTTTCGAACTCTCCGTACAGTCATGATTTGGCACTTTCAGATTCGTGGTTATTCTGAAAGTTGAAGTAGGTATTGAAAGATCATCATTTAATCAATATTAAGCAAGAATTTTTTTCATGAACGGAATAAAGAAACGAATTCAGCAATAAGTTTACTTCATTTCGAGATTAGTTTCATTACTTTGTCTTTTCTTATTCTCATTTTTGTTGGAGATCTTATATACCAATCTGCTCTTGATTGTACATAGTAGAGAGAGTGTCGGTTTGCTGCATCTAGAATTTTTAACAGTAGAATAAAGTTAAACCATGTCAATCGAATACCTTGGGTGCAAAATTACAAGCGCTGGGTTTTTGGGTGATGAGG